>OZ010574.1:270000-375000 GCA_963932145.1 Acanthosepion lycidas | reverse complement strand
TTGAGGAATCGTAGAGCCGAATTCGAACTCCAGTCGAATCCATTACATTTATTACGTGCTAATAGCCTTGGGGCAGGTTTGAATCCTCTTCTTCTCCCCCATGGGTGAATAGCAGGACAGACCGGGTTCTATAGCCTTGGATGGTAACTGGTCTACCGCAAAAAGAAAAAAAACCTGTCTCGTCAGTCATGTATCTAAAGATACATGATCCTCTATGCGTGTATCACGCATGGCACATAACTAACTGACTGATATACAATATACACTAACCTGACTTCTCCCGATTTTTCACAGTCGCACCTTTGTATCATCTTGGAGATGCAGAGGATGCGAGCCTTAAGAGAAGTCTGACTTTGCAAATGCCGGCTATGCCAAGGTGATGGCAGTAAGTTGCCGAGGTCTTGTCTTGAGTATGATAAGAGGGTGCGAGCGTGAGTAGTCGAGAGGAGTCACAAATCTAACGTTGCCGATACAAAGTATGCGAGCGTGAAAAGTTCAGAAATCTGACGTTGCCGAGGTGACGTGGTGATTTTGGGCCAATTTTGTGGTTGTTATTTGCCGAATTGACAAGGTCGAGATGCTGTCATGCTGGAGCCGGACAGCCGAGGTGACTAGTTAAACCTGGGAATAGCAACGGTCAGTGAGAGGAGCGGTCATGTTGAGAGCAGTGATGGTGTCGGCGGCGGTTACATCAGCAGTATCGCCCTGCCTGCTGAGCCGCAACTGTCCTGGTAGTCCCCAGAGACATCACTTTTTTCCGGCGGGAATGTTCATCATTAACCAGTGTCGCTTTCATTACCGGAGCTTGCTTCGTAGACCTGACGCGATGACTAGAGCCTATGCGCAAAAAAACAACTTTTTTATTTCATTTTCCGCCTTCATGGCGTTTACATCCGGCCAACATGTAGAATGGATCGGAAAGAGATCTAATTGCATCTGAGTATAACACTACTAGTTTTTCTAAAAGAAATCATAACAATAAATGAACCAAAATTACCAAAAAAAATAGCCTGAAGTCAGGTCCCTTAACACAAATAACCATATATATTACCTAACAATTAGTAGAAGATTCAGAAATTAATTTCTACACTATAAAACTTATTCAAGCAAAGATTGTGACATTAATCACCTACCAGACATATACAAAGCAAAATTAATAATGACGGAACCGAAATCAATGCCTATACTAAAATACAACGAATTCTAGGACGACTACATTTGACAGCAGACGTACACTAGTTATAAACAAATAGAAACGCTTATAAGAGATAATTAATTTCAAGTGGAACACGTTAACAGAATGAGCAATATAAACGCAAGAATATTTCATAATTTACAAAAAGACGCTTGATAAAGTACGACGCAAAAATACTTTAAAAACTGGAAGAGCTTGATTGATACAGAAAAAGATTTGTAATTTCTACTGGGAACAAACAACCTGCATGGGAACGAGTTTAGTGAATACACAAAATATAAAGACAAAGATACGTATGCTCCCCGAATTTATTTAACCTATACAACGAAATATAGAACAATTTTTTTATCGATGTAAATAATCTTAACATTATATATGGTTGAAATTATATTGATGGCAGCTTCAGAAAGAAAACTAAAGAACTGCTCGATAGGGTAATAAAAAAGCAAGAGGAAGTGATGGACTATTAATTATATAAGGACAAAATACGTGGTTATAAGGAAAAAGGAAAAGAGAAAACACTAGATGATGTGAGATATGTAATGGGGACGTTAAAATGTACAAGCATTTAATTATTTGGATAAAAGACAAAGGAAGATGTCATAAAAATGCATCAGAAGGTAAGAAAAGTATTAAAAGAGTAGAAAAATTTACTAGAAAAAAGCATACTGAAGTGCTATGTAATATCTAATCGCCACTATGGCAATAAATGTTGGTCTTCACAGATAAATAAAATCCTTGAAGCAAGAGAAATGCGGTTCTCTAAATGACACGCAGAGAATACGATGGACTAAACATTAGAATAACGAGGAAGGTTTCAAGGAAATAGGAATCAAAAGGGCATTTATCCTTACAATCAGGAAGAGACAGTTCAAATTTCTTCGACTCATGATGTGGAACGAGTAAAAATTAACACTCACGGAGCATATTGAAGGCAAAAGAAACACATAGTCCATAATGGGTTTATATGAATAAATGACAGAAAAGGGACAAAGTTACCTAGTGCGACAAAAAACACGAAGTTATGGAGAGCTATGATTGTCCACCTTCTGAAGGAACATGGTATACACAAAATAATTTAATTACAGCCACTTTTAATTTAATATAATGTTATGAGTTTTGAAGGGTTTTTTAAGTTTTTTTTTAATATTTGCATGCACTTGAAAAAAACTTCATCCAGAAATCATTCCATTCATAAAAACTTCCACTCATTTTAAATGGTTTGATTGTTATTAGGAGCAGATTAAACAAGTATGTGGTATCATTATTGATATAAGATAATCAATCCACGACTAAAGTTTATATTGTTTTAGCTGCATTATATAATGCAATCTATAATTTTTTGGTAAAAACAGAAGCATAAAAATTAATGTCTACTTTTCCCATATTACATCTGTTTTAAATGAAAAACACTTCATGACGCACTCAAAATTGGGACATAGATTACAATTTCTCAAAATATTTTCTTATAATCATTACTTTAATGTCTTTAATCAGTGATTCAATTGTTCATAATTTCGTAAACCTCAACCTATTTAAAATTTTCTTTCTCGTCTCATCTTCTCCTCTTCTTCGTCGCTAGCTGCGCTAGCTTTGTTGAGTAACACCAACATTACGAGTCATCTGGCTTTCTTTTCCTGCTTCGGTTAGGGGCCGGTGTCTCATCTCGATCCGGTTGATTTCGGGTTTTCCAAAATCTTACGATATTGGGATAGACGGTGTAGTCTAGTGTGGGCCTGATATACGTTATGTACCGCAAAAATGATTGCGTAAACCCTAACCCTACGTCTGGAATCATTGACTGAAATAAGAACTACTTCAATAAAATGATAGATACTGTTGGTGACTCTAACGACAGGTTTATTGAATATAAAAAAATAGTGGATAAAATGTGTCTATTATTTACTGAAGGATTAAGTTCCTTCCATGCTGGATGCTGAGAAATCTAGCAGTAATTGTTATAAAATAGTGGAAGCAAAACTGCCTGTCATGCGTGTGCCTGTATTTGTTCCGGTCATGAAAATACGGGTATGTTCCTGTGAGGCAGCGACTGTCCATACAACCGGAGCAAATCTCTGACGACTCTCCTTGTTGGCCCCGATTCTCTGTCTCGCGGATCCTTGCTGACCTTGACGACCACCTACGTAAAGGTTGATATTGACATATCTAATTTCTCCACTTCTGACCGTTTTAATCTTAGGGAATATCTTAATAAACACATAGCTCCTTTTTTGTTTAAGAATTTTTTGTTCTCTTTTCCGTAAAGATGATTGGGATTCAAGCAGAACTTAGATGGCTTTTTGTTTAAGAGTATCTGGGTCACTCTTTTCTGGATTTACGTATGCACCACATGGATTTTCTTTGTGTAAGAGAATTTGGGTCATTCTTTTCTGCAAGAATATACTGGTTTTGGACAGATAGTATGAATGTAAACAAAGTCCCATTTTTCTCAGAACCCAAAAGATTGGACAACACATAGCCATGTCTTCTTATTATCGGCGGGGAGTGGATAAAGTGGAGAACCACAGTTTTGCTGAATCTTGACTAGTTAATTAGTGGTTCGATTCTCTTTGGAAACTTTCTTAAATTAATTTTATTGTTTAAAAAATTTCTTAAATCGTTTCATTTTGCATTTTTTCTCAACCAATTAGTAGTCTCTCCAATTACCACTCAGTAATTTTATGCAATTAAACCTTTGAATAGTGTCTGTGCCCTGTTACAGTGTGATCCTAACTACTAAAGAAATGCTCATATAAAATATTTTCTTGTTGACACTTCGACATAAATGGAAGAAGATCGACGTTTATAAAAGCTATTTCCTGATTCGGTTCCGTAGAAAGATTTTTACCGTGTCAATGTTAGAGAATGAAAGTTGACTAAGATTTGCAATGATGATCCCTACCACAAGTGATGAGTTCGGGTATTATTTATAATATATTTTATTAGTATTTTCGAATACACTTTTGTAATGGAAATGTTATTAACAAAATACCTAGAAATAAAAGTTAATTTAGGTGAACATCAAATGTACCAAGTGAAGAAATTGTTTGTCGTCAACCATTCGACTGTTCTGTAAAATGTGTGATACCCAGCTAAAAAGATTCTAGAAAGATTAGTGTTTTACGCACTTTTGTCTGCGCTAGTTACCATCATTTTATGATCTAACCCTGTCATCGACCAAAAAATCGATAAAATCAATTGTGCCTTCTGTGGTTTATAGATTCCTTATAATTTCTTTTGCTAAAGGGAAGATGAAGTTGTATTTAGCGAATAATGAGTGCAAAGGACACTTAAATACTTTTATTAGATAAAATAATTTCCATTCTGCACGTGAAAATTTTGTGGCACTGATTATGTTAATTTCTGGATACAAATCAGACAGGTGACCTATTGGTCAAATATTATTTGCCAGTGGTTATACGAAAAAAGATCATTAATTAAACTACGAGAAAGAAAATTTGCTGTCAAATTAGAACAATTTTTTCGAACAGCAAATGTAATACTTTTGAAACCTTAAAAATCTATAATTCATGATTTAAACACGTGGAATTAGAAACTAGATAGTGATTTACAATTTTGGGACTTGCTACTAGCAATGACTTATTGTTATCCTAAGTAGCTCAGGTCAATTTACTGCGTAAATCTTAGAGATAGAAAGCACGAAATGACATTTTTTATCTCTTCAGGACTCCAAGTCGTTGTATCGCATTGTTTGACATCTGATTGGAAAATGGGAAAAGAAAATCCTTACTCAATTTGGACCTGACAATAGAAAACAATGTTTGTAGGGCAATGAGAAGATATAGTAATCTCGTTGAAAGTAGCGATTTTTAAATATTCTGCAGAGAAATGTAAATGGAACAAACAAATAAACTCATTTTTTATGTTTGTAAATGAGTCACTAATATTTATTTCTTTTTTTAAATAATTGTGTTAAACCCATTTAAAACAACGAAAACTACATGTAATATTTTCTTTATATTTGATTACATTTTAACAGCACAGTCATTCACTTTAAAATTCATGACTGTTTTGAGTATTTTCAATTAATTTCATTATTATTGTAGTATTAATTTCACAAAAGAATTATAAATAAAATAGAAAGCTATAGCATTTTTTCGTCATTGAATGAATGAAATATTTACGTATTTTCTTAATGAGATTACATTTTTTTAACAAACTGCTTTTACCGACCAACTTTTGAGAAAAAGAAAGTATTAATTTGCAGGTGAAAGAAAGCTTAAGGAGATAAAAAAAACAAAACGGTCTAATTCAGAAGTTTTAAATCTTCATTGGAGAAATACAGATAAATAATTTCGTCATTTTGTATGCGTGATGCATTAGCGTACATTAGGAAGAAAGAAACGTAAGACATTCTTTCACGGCGGCACTTGAAGTTCTAGCAAATATAGGGCGTTTCCACATATCTGATGATTACAATTTTGAAAATCTTGCGAGCTTGCCTAATAAAATTTCAAAGGTCAGTTAAGATATACGCATTATCATTCAATCAATGATTTACACGTCATAACTACATCTGAGTTTAATAAAACCAGAATAGATTCCAACAGATTTTCAGTTTTTTTTATTATTATTCTGTAGGTATCACCTGCTCTGCAAGTACATTGAAGAGACATTTTAACATGAATTAGAAATATAAATTATAAGAATGTTTCTCTTCAAAATGTTGCCCTTTCATACGTTACGTTTCTTTTAAAAAAAATCAAGATATCGTCTCTTGTGGTGAATGATATTTAATGTGGGCTGTTTATTTTGTATAATAATGGCTTTTAGGATTTTGGGTCTTTCCTTGTATAAGGTGGTACAGAATATTTTATCCACTAATATTTCTCTTACGTTGATAGATGCATTTTGAGCATTTATGACGTGTTGGTCGATGTGTGCACGGATTGCGCTTGAATTTTTATAGGTGACAGGTGAATCTATGATATATATATATATATATATATATATATATATATATATATCTTAATTAACCTATGTCTAATTACCTAACACATGTAGCGCTTGCTAGCCAAACGCTCCAGAGCCTCCCTAGCTAGGGCTATCTCTAAAAATCCCCCCAGCCTCCGCCTTGGAAAGACTAAAGAGCCTTCACCTTGTTAGTCTTATCTAGCGCGAGCCGTTTGCTAAACACAGTGTTGAAGGACCTAATCCTATCCTTAAGCCTCTCTCACCACCTATTCCCTATAATCTCTCCCATTAGTTCCAGCTTCACCACGGTAATTATCTGGTCCTGGAAATCCCTCCTGTCCAGTAAAGGACTGACTGAACTTCCAGTAACCAGCCATTCTAGGCCTACGACCTAACGCCACCCGGTAGTTTGTGGTCCGAATTGCCAAACCAGTAGAACGTGGAACAATTTAATGTTTATGTCGGCCCTTCTGACCCATTCTGTGCCCATTCTATTCAGGTAACTAACCGCCTATGTAGACTGCCACTTATGTGCCCACGTCCACATCTCCCACTTTGGATGATCGACCCGTTATCTATCGACGACACTAACCGTGCCGATCAGATCAACCAAGCTACAATCGTTCAATATTCATGACGGCATCCAGTCCCCCATTAAGACTAAGCGCGTTGAATCCACCAGGAACGGTCCCAACTGCCGAAAAAACGAGACACGCTCCTCCCAGTCGTTGGGCCGAGACACCGCCTTCTTTGCCGGGACACGCCTTTGCCATATGTCCCATTACCCCACACGACCAGCAGTAGGGGCGACGTCCTTCTACCACTACTGTTATTATTCTTTCCCGGTACATTAATGTATTGGGGATCTCACCGAAACTTTTTCATGTCAAGGTGACGAATTGAAGAGCAAAATCCTCAGTGACAACCCCCACTTTGCTCGTTGTTGCTGAGACTTCCTCCACATCTCCGTACTGCGCAAAAAAGGTCTCTAGTCGACTGCTGATGTCCACTCGATCACTTTTGTCCTTCTCGTCCCCAAATACTTCGTTTGCACGCGGACAGATTTGTCGCGAGATTGCTTCCTGCCAAATTCTTCGCTTCTTCCTCAGTAGCTAGTAATATATGCCATAAAGCATTCGTGCGTCTTGTCACGATTTTCGGGCTTATCTTGAGGCTCTTCAATGCCTCCTCCATTGTCTCTCTACTGACACCAGTCAGTCTTCGTGTTCCCACGTCGGTTGTCAGTAGGAGATCGCCATCATCTTCACAGCATCATTATTTTTCTTTGAGGGCTTTATAATATGCAAGATCCTTTTGGGATCTGCTCTCACTCCAGGCCGATTGTCTTTGCAGTGACGCTTCTTCCATGTTTACCGAATTTGCTGCCATAATAGAACCAGACTGCTCCTGCCATCGTTAAATATATGAAAACGTTGGCCAATATAACTTTTTTTTATATATACTGGAAGTGAATAAAGTCTTGCGACTTAGTAGTCGCGGGGAGGTAACAAAAAATAACTCAAAAGAAAAATTTGGCGTGAAAACGTCACAAAACAAAAACGACAAAATGAAATACAAAAAAAAAAAATACAAAAAAAAAATTTAAGTTTGGCAAACCAAAAAAGAAAACAACAAATAAACACGAAAAAGTATTAAAACAAAAAGGAAAAATTAAAACAATAAAATGAAAATCAAAAGTTCAAAACGTTTTGCAGATAACAAAAGGGAAACGAAAAATAAAACGATCAACTTAATGCAAATGACAATCGTTCAAGAAATTCTCGTCGGGTAAAATTTAGCTGGACTCGTAAGAAACAGAAAAATTTTTACTCCAATGAATCTCCAATTGAATGATATCTACCAAACACTCCACGCGGTCAAATTTGGCACAAGGCCGAATTTAATGTGGGGTATCCGAGCCCGTATGCTGGGCCAAAAATTCCTCGTAGACCCCGTAAAAAACAGGATCGAGTAGCTGTTTCTCGAGACGAGACTCTGCCCTTCGACATAACCTCATCTTGGGATCCTCTTTGCCTGGAGGCAGAGTTTGACCAGCACAGCTGGAGACGAATCTCCAACTGCAGACTAACATACAGTGCTTACTACTGTATTTATGTGAATGGCGACATACCCATTATCGTCCGTAAGTTTGCTACAACAATATATATATCTACATTTTTCACAGGTTTAGAACTTTTCGGCACCCTCTCGCGTCTTTCTGCATTGTGTGTATACCTTATCTTTTATGTGACATTTTTTTTATTTATCATCTTTTATTTTTCTTTATTTAAGCAATGTACATAAATGCATCAAAAATCCCAAAACTAATTTTGAAAGGGACACCGAATATTTTTTAACTTCTAGAAAGAATTGAAATCACCAGTTTCGTTCACGTCAGTGAATTTGTATTAACTGATATCTTCAACCTAGGAAAATGAAAAATCGCTGATTTACTCAATGCTTATTACAAATATCATCATCAGGAACATCACTCAGTGCTTACCAGGGACATCATCTTTTTCATCAGTTCTATGACCGCGTGTGGTCGTAGGGTCTTATGATGTGTCCGTACCATTTCAACTTTCTTTTCTTGATGCTGGATATGTCTTTCTCATATTCGTCGGTTGTTTGCTGGTGTTTCGCACAGCGTAATTTTATCAGGAATAGTTAAACTTTACTGTTGATCAAGTAATGTTTTTTGCACAACAGAAGAAAAAAGATAGGTTGACCTTCTGCTTGGTTACTGCCATTAGGTTGGACATTAATATTAGGATGGACGTTAATAAATAAATGGACTCCAATTCATTTATTTCACAAGGAACTGTGTACCCAATGTCAAGGATTGCGATAAAAAAATAAATGCAACGAGAGAAAGAAATAATGTGAACGAAGTGTTCAAAGCACCTTCTCATGGACTAGTTTCTGAAAAAAAATTCTGCTATCTATTCTTTAATTGCTGTGTTTATTTATATACAGAACTTCTGGTAGAATAATTTCTATGTAACGTTCAGAATTCTTTTCCCAGTTAAGTATTCCCGTAAATTGTGTCATTTATATTTCCAAAGTATGCCGTCTGAAACTACTGTCTTAAACATTTCAGATATATTCCTTTTATTCTAACTCGAAAGAATTGGTATGAGAAACACTGTCAATATCATTTGTTTAAAGCATTTGGTTCTTTTTGGATAGAAATTCGGTATGATTGACGAAAGTAAATATAGATTTGTATTTTCCTTTCGATTCTTGGCTTGAATCATAGATGATATGGGGGATTTTACTGAAGCCTTAATCGTGTGTAAATATCAGAATATAAAAAAACTGCCTTCAATGCAAATCTAATACGGAGTTTCTCTCTTTAACGAGAACAATCTAAGTTATTTTCGACAGAACAAGCGTAATTGGTGATTTCTATTTTGTGTGTCTGTTAAAAAATCTCATGGAGGAAGATCTTGGACAGGTTTACATTGACTCCGACATAAAAGTGTGTGTGTGTGTGTTTGTGTGTGGGTGTGTGCGTATATGTGTGTGTGTGTTACGCATTGCTGTTAAAGACAGTGGCAGTTAGGTAATTTTGTGTTTCTTGATGAGAGTGCTATCGTTTCTCTTTGTTTGATTCAAACGCGTCTGTTTTCATTTGAAAGTGAACTTGAATGAAAGAAAATAATCAAGACTCGTTCTGGAATATGGCAGGGTTAGAAGCGAGGCTAATGGCAGTCGATTAATTTTGGACACGTTCATGCAATTTGGTAGGATGGTGAAGAAAAAAATAAGACTGAAGTTGGGCTAATATGGAAAAAAAAGAAGATACTGAATGAAAAATCTACAAAAAAAAAAAAAGTGAATTAGAAAAGAAAAAGAACGGAAAGAAGAATAGTGAATGAAAACGGAAAAATAAAAGCGGTATACACTAATGCATGAAAAAACTAGAAATTTATATTTTAACGAACGCATAACTAGAGAAATGTTGCAAACGATATTTCTATGTACCCATAAATTAAACTTACTGATCTAGATGTAAAAGTATGCGTCGAAATTGTTATTACAAATATTCAACTTTCTCAATCATCGCGAAAGGAGTCATCATTCCCACAAGTCTTTCATTTTCTTACCCACACATCGACATACTCACAGCCGTATACATATACATGCATACTTAAACGTATGAATACATTCACCTATGTGCTTGATTAAATTATTTTTGCATATTATATATAAAATTATTACACACACACATATATATATATATATATAGTTTTGAAGTATACTATATATAAGGGTAAAAGTGCTCAATATCAGAGATAGAGCGTATGTAAATGTAATATTAGACACTGAGGTCAACACCAAGCGGCTATAGTTTGTTTCATGCTTGAACGCAATTTTCAGCCTATGTGTGTTGTGTTTGAGTTCGATTATTTATATATATTGGTCAATGGTGCATTATGGGCTGCATGGTCTGTTGTATTATTCTAACGGTTATTTGGGTAAGCGGTAATGGTTATGTTATAAATTATTCTATAGTCTATTAAGTAGGAATAATTATTGATCTGAATGTATTTTTTGTAGCTATTTTATAATGTTGTTAACTTTTTACACGCTTTTTACTGTTGATTATTTAATTATTTGTTGTTTATTATTACTAAATTAACTTGTGTTTATGTATGTATTCGTGGCTTGTTTATTTGTTTATAATTTACTTTTTTGAAAGTGTTTCAGTGTATATTTCTTTATCAGGTAACTATTGGGGCTTCAGACTCTTACTGATCTTAAATAGAATCCTATAATTATTGCAGATTTTATTCTGTTACAGTGGTAAAAATAGAAATCGATAAGGTCAATTTAGGAAGGGTAGAGTGTTGTTAGACTCAGGTTCAAAGCTAAAAATCTACAGTGTGTTTAACATTAAGTTTGTTAACATGGTCGGGTAAAACTATATTATGTGGATATATCAATAGAGAAGCGTCTATCTATCTAAAATAAGAAGAATGTTGTGATAAAATATTTTAGAAAGGGCCATTTTCTAAAAAACGCCGCTGTTCCTTACAAAACATTGGGGAAACTTGCAGAAATTTTAAAAAAAGTATCTATGAATAGAAAAAGGATTTATACATAATTTATCAAACGCATTAGGTATACATAGAAATAAATTCAACCACAACTTCGATTTAAAGAATGACACACATATTAAAAGAGAAAGTAACTCAGAAAGATCAATTTTTATAGTGCCGCTATTAAGGTAACCTTGGTACTGAAATTATAAAATAAAAGACAATAATTCAGTTGAAAATAACCAAAGCAGAAGAGAGAAGGAAAAGTTTAAAAGATAAAGCAAAAACAAGAATTCACATAAAATTTTCGTAGAGAATTCTCTTAATTTTAAGCCATTTCTTGGCAAATCGTTTTCAACCGAAAATTGGAATGGAACTAAAGCAATGAATAACGCTCTTGATAGTTCTTGCAGCTTTACAGCGTCATTTTTTCTACTGTTTTGGTTGTGTCTATCTGTCAGGATTACAAGGTAAAGAAATGTCAAAATGTTGAATGTTGGGTTTACAGATTTGTCACAGAAATAGAATGGAAGGAGATTATATCAAAAGAGTGTTGAGAGAAATGTTTAATTGGTGGCTCACATTTTCGATCAATTATTGTCCAATTTGTTGCATTTCATGATAACAGTTATAAGATATTCTTTAAGAATTTATTAAATTTTGAATAATATCTATTGTTAGCGTAACAAACATTAGATTTTATCAATTAAAACAGGAAAGAAATTGAATCTGAATAAAGTGTTTTGGGTGAGACAGGGAAATGTTTCAGCGATTAAGATCTAAATTATCAGCCGAAAATAAAATTATTTTTGCATTCATATTCTATTTATACATTTCTTGTAAGAAAATTAAATTGGGTAGTTTATTATGCAACGTGCGCATATATATATATATATATATATATATATATATATATATATATATATATATATATATATATAACGTATGGACACACACACACACACTTATATATATATATATATATATATATATATATATATATATATATATATAATCTAAATATAAATAAATATATTCATCTGGAAAAACCTTACGTGTTTTGGGTTGTAAATGAACAAACCAATGCCCAAGGAAAAATATGGGATAGAAAAAAGAAAGAACTGAGAACATGAAATTAAGGCGAAAACAATCGTCCAGAATCCCAGCTCAGAGTCCAAAGAAAAAAAAAACACATGTATGCATATAAATATATATGTATGTGTGTATATGTCTGCATATATATATATATATATATATATATATATATATATATGTGTGTGTGTGTGTGTGTGTGTGTGTGTGTGTGTGTGTGTGTGTGTACTAATTCGTTATAAGACGGTATGAATGTTTGGAAAGGGAATATATGTATACATATGCATGCTAACAGAAACACACAATAAAAAAATGGAAATAGAACTAAGAACACACGGGGGTCATTAAAAGATAAGAATAGAGATATCTTTCCACGCCCTTTCTCGGACCAATCTTAATTGTTTTATTACCCTTCAAATAGAAAAATTTTCTCACTGCCAGTTCAAGAAACACATTTGTGTCACTACCACACAAAAAGAGAATGTGTCATAGTGAATTTTCCGAGCTGTCATACCTTCGTAATCACCATTAGACTCATCCAACTCTTTCTGAATCCTCTGCTCTGTTCTCAAATTGACATCGAACACTCTGAAATGTTCGTATTGGAGCTTTCAGCGCAAATCCTAAGCAGTGCAGCATGTCGTTTCCAAATTTCTGGCGGAGTGAATTGCGTTATGATGATCTTTTTTCTCACAGAATGTCCCCAACTGACCCCATTATGCTGTGCTTCTACATATAACGCACATGTAGATCAGATATGGATATGAATCTGACAAGATGATAAAATAAAATACAAGTAGGAAATGTATCTCAATCTAATATGTTTCACTTTTATTAAAGCATCGTCAGAGATCGAGATAGAAATTAAAAAAGCAAATCGACACAGAGTACTGGGATGTTATGATTGGTGGTTAGTTCTTATTGGTCATATACGTGTCACGTGTATAAACGCTATATAAATATATATAAATATACGTGAGGAAAATTTTGGATGTTAACGTGTGTGATATGAATGCGTATGTAAAGAAACGCTTGTTTAGGTGTATGCTGGACGATAACATTAATTCATGTAAGTGTATATGTGTATGTGAGTAATGTCTATAGATGTCATCCTCGTGTATGTCGGTGAAATGTAACGAATTGTTACAATAATTTTGTATTTGGTTGGATTTTCATATTCTCTTGAATGTGTATGTATTTCTCATGCGTATTTTTAAAAGGATTTTTATATTTTCATAATTTTATGCATTAGATAGACCCAAAGTAAGATTCATGAATAATGGATCTGTAGAAAGACGGTGATGAAATGTAATGTCTTAGGGGAATGTTCATAGTTGGTAGTAATGCTATAAATATTTTCATAATATTTTCTCCTTAAAGCGTTATGTTCATTTTTACTTAGGCTGGCATTAGTGAAATCAATGTTATATCCCACGTCGTTTCGATGTAAAACGAAAGCGTTAGAATGTCTATCTATACGTTAGAATGTCTATCTATACGTTAGACTCACTAATGTTCGTAGATACGGGTTTTTAGATCAAGTGATGCCTCCCACATGTAAATGTTTTTATACTGTATATACTATCCGATAAATTCCTGTATTGAAGATGGTGTTTTGTTTATTTTTCTTCTTAATTATATCCCCGATTGTCTGGGAGATGATAGAAAGCAATCCTAATAACTAATTCGTTTGCGAGTTTAGCTGAAAAGGTGATTAAGATAGCAAAATTATAAATTTTGTGTAATTTTTGGAAGTATCGGGGGGTTATTTTTGTTTTGTTTTGTTTTTGTTTTTTTGGCTATATGGATTTTGTGAGCGCGTTTTTTAGCATTGGGAATGAAAAGGTGTGGGTAGTGAAGAAATTTGAATGGTTTCTCATTATATTCCTCTTCTTCGTGGTATCTTCAAGTATTCAGGGCTCCATAAACTAAGGCCTCTGAGGTAAAATCCTATGATTAGTCTAGATTTTATTTTCTGGTTATGGTGGGTATAGAAATTAATTAGGTCGTTTTTGCTTGTGGGTTTTCGGTAAACTTTAAAATCTAATTTATCATTGTTGCGTATTAATAAGATGTCGAAGAAAGGTGGAGTGTTGTTTGTTTCAAGTTCGTGTGTGAATTCGATGGTGAGTTCAACCTTATTGAGTTTTGTTATTTTGTATCTTGGAGATAAAGTAAGAGGACGTCATCTATGTATCTCAAGTAGTGTTGTTAGGTATGATATGTTTAAATTCTAGAAAGGAAGCAACCGAGAACACTACTGATAGGTGACCCGATGGATAAACCAAATTTTTGTTTGTAGAAAGTGTTATTGAAAGAAAAGAAACAGCGGTTTGTAATTAATTTGCATATCTTTATAATTTTGTAAACGGGTAGAGGAAGCATTTCCTTGGATTTTTTAGGTGATTTCTTAATATATTAAGGCATTTCGTGATGGGTATATTGGTATATTGGTATATACTGATTTGATGTCTGAACTTGCCATAGACATATTAGTCGTATTTATGTTTCGTATTCTTTGGAGTAAGTCACGTGTGTTACGCTGATGGTGCCTAGGAATGGATATTTTGGGTGTTTTTTGTGATGATTCTAGCTAAATTATGGGGTGCACAATCGATTCCGGACACATATGGGTATGTTGGGTTTGTGTGTCTTGGGTAAGCCGTTGTGTGGGTATAGTGGGATGGTATTATAATAATCTAGACCTAAATTTATTTTCGTTTTTTAATCGTTTCTTTAGTCTTTTGTTGAATTTATGCGTATCAGCGTTTTTATATTTTTGTACTATCTTTCTTCGTTTTTCAAATATCGTGTCTTCACGCGTCATATAGATTTTTAATATATATGGGTAGACCTAGGTTAATCAGTATGCTGATACCATAGTGATGAAAAATTTTAAGTTACTCAGAAAGATATATTTTTCATCTCAATCTCCTTCGCTATCATTGTGCATCAAGCATTATATGTACATGACGAATATTAAAAAAATATAGTGAAAATTTCTGATATAAATTCAATAGATAGATGCATGTCAGTCTAGTGACTTACTAATACATAATAATTAAATTACTCTTATTATTATTCAGCCTGGCGTCTGTATTTGAATTTTCCGTTGATACGTAAAACAGAAAACAAACAAAAATATAAAAAACAGCAGTGAATCTTGAAAAAGGAAAAAGGGTGATTTTTTTTTTATTTTGCCTGTGAAATGAAAATCTCGTTTACAATGACAAAATAGAACAAAGAAATATTTTTACTCTTTTGCTAATGAAATGATTTAAGCACGACGTCAACTTTTTGAATAGAAAATTTGTCTGCCATTTAACAGATTCGTATTATAAACTCCTAATATAAAATTTTTTCATCGATGTTTTAAATTAGAGCGTGGAGAACAGAAAAGATACAAGTTACTCTCTAGATAAATTTATTGATTGTCACTTATGTAAATTATGCTTGATTAGCGTCATTTATGCTAGTTTTGTTTTTCTTAAAATAATGTGGACCTACGTCTGTGTAGGCCGGTATGCTTGAAAGAGGAATTTATTGTATAGATGTGTCTGTGACAGTGTGAAAGTGAATTTCTCGTGCTGGTGTGAATAGGTATACGTAGTTAGGTGTGTTTGTGTAAGGGTGGGTAAATGTTTGACAGAACATGAAATTTTTCATATTTGTATGCTATATTCAGTGTGGATGTGGTTGTGCGAACTTCTGTGTATGAAATATATATATATATATATATATATATATATATATATATATATATATATTTGAGAGAGAGAGAGAGAGAGAGAGATTTTGACCAACAGGAAGATACAAGTGAAGAGAATGGTTTTCATCTGTTGTAATCTCACGGGCAGGCTCCACCCTGCTCCCGTAACCGAATGCACGCCTGTATCACCCATCTTCTGTCCTCCACCACTTCTTCTCTACCAACAGTTGCTTTGATCGATTGGCTGTGGCTCAATAATCAGACTGGAAGAGTTAATCCATCGCACATAGATACAAGACTTGCTTTCAATCGAGCACTCAAATATCGAGTCTGTCAATCGATAACACAGATTTGTACTTATGAACAAGAGAGAAAGATTAAGAGAAAAATAGAAAGAGAGAATGGGAAAGAACGAAATATAGAAAAAGAGAAAAAAGCGATTGAAGGTACAAAATGATGAAGAGATAGAAAATAAACTAATAAAGAAGGCCAGAAAGATAAAACGAAAGAGATAAAGTGAGAGAGAGAGAGTGAAAGAGAGAAAAAGAAAATTAAAAGGGAAAAGAGAGAGTGGGGCAACATAGTGTGAAACATTGACTGAATATTTTATAGAGGGGAAAGAACAAAAAACTACACAAAAAGAAAGGAAAATAATCATATATAGAAGGAGAACACTGAAGGAAATTGTATGTGATGGTCTATTGTGAGAATTGGTTCGGACGTAGATTAAATCTGGAGTGTGATAGATGAAACTAACAACTCTTTCAAAATGTCACCTCCGCTGCCGGACTACGAAAATGAGAAAGCTTTAAAATTTAAATAATTGTGATAATTGTGGGTCCCTTCGTCCACCCTTTTATAGGTCTCTTAGCTTTCCAAAGAGATAGTGAAAGCTTGCCTCGGGATGGCACAATCAAACCAGATGGATCAAGGGTCCATCAGACAGGCATTTGATGCCGTCATATGTTCTCAGCTGTACAACACCAGTAAACTAGTTGCAACTCTCTACTTTGAAGTCTCATGTTATTACAAGTGACCAGAAGATATTCTCACCTTAGTGCAATAATCACTCGATAGGAATTTCTTGTCTGGCAAACTGCTCTTTAAGTGCGTCATGTTCGTTTATCAGTGTAGATCCGACAGACAGATTGTTTGCTTGCTATGATCACAAAGAATATAAAGCATTTCGGTTCATTGGGTTTTATGAGCACAATGACTGCAAAGAGCTGGCAAAATATTTTCGGTGGATGATTGGTATACTAACTTTGATCCTGATTTAGACTGCATGGTTATAGGAAAGATTGTAAAATTAATTCGGATATTTTTTAAACTTAATTTGTCGGTAGAATTGATCTTGATAAAATTCAAATTAATCCTATCATATAGAATGAACTTGACTGATAGGTTAGGGGACGATAAAACATTCAAACTAAATCGATCGTGTTTTAATTGTCTATAATTGTCTATTTTTGCATTATAGAGTTTTTCGGTTCAAAGGTTAGTCTAGGCACGAATAAACTTAGATATGACTAACTCTAGGATCGATGGTTATTGAAAATTCAACACATCCCTATTGTACGCGAAGGATTTTGTGGAACAGCTAATATTAAACAAAACCAAGAGCGGTGATTGAAAATTAGCAAACTGTAAAGTTTGTGGATGATTGTATTCGCCAAATCAACCAAGATATATTAACGGTGCAGATGGCAACCTAATCTAAATATAAATTATAAAAAAAAATAATCTAAAACTAATATGTAGGCCAAGTAGCTGTAGCTTAGGCAAATATGACGTTGCATAACAAGAAAGAACTTTGTTAATTAGAGTTAGATTAAAATTCATGCGAATATTACTACAGAATTACGGGAAGAAAAACACCGGAATGCCACCAGAATATATATCACATATGTCACATCGACAAATAGACGACGTTGAACTACAAATGAAATATATATAACTACTATTAGACGTTTTATACCAGGAAGTCCTGTCTGATTTCGTCTCAGTTCGACATCGAATTGCGAAGGTGAGCTGAACATATAAATTGACTATGAAGGAGTGATACTAGAGATGTGAAACATTGCAAACATTACTTTCAACCCAGTTATTAATAAGAAGAGTTGAAATGAATGTATGCAGGATTTCACGGCACTAGCATCACTTCTTCATAGTCAGCCTATGAACTTTTCAGACCACCCTTGTAGTCTAATTTTCCTGGTAGCTAGGTGAGAGGGTCACATAACTGTGGGTGCGATAGGAAAAAGCGTTGAAAAGTTCGAGACGGATAAGACTCCGGATATCGATGACACGCCTTACGAAATGTACTCATGCTGAAAATTCACATAATTTTCTTTATTTCTATTAAACTTGTATGTTTTTAACGTTTCAACAGTGAGATAGTGAAGTTGCTAATCAAGGACACACTTGGTAGAGATATGCAACCATGTTAAAAGCAGTTAATGATTTGGGCCAAGAACTTAGTAAATCGATTTCAAACTGTGTTGCCTTCGTGAATGAAAATATAGGAAAGATGCTGAGTGGCGAGTTCAGGAAGCAGCACAATCATGGGTAGGAGTGGTTCGTTTTTTTTAACACATATCCTGTCCAGGGTAGCTTTGGTTAGGCCATCTCTTCTTGGCATCTCAGTTTAAATAAGTCTAGAAAGATTATTTTGTTGGATGACGTAGATATATCCTTTATGGAAGTGCTATGTTTTTTTAGGCAGAATTGGTGATGCAGAATACTGGTTTCGACCTTTACAACCGGTGTTCATATGCATGGTCTAGCTAGAAAGCTGGTAGTGTTGTCCTTAAGTCTTAGATTAAAGTGACTTTCGCCTATATGCAGAGAGGTGGTGAAATTCATTTATCCGTAATACATACATACACACACATATCACTTCGGTAATGAAGAAGAAACTGAATAGACTCGATATAGCGCGGTTACTCCGTGGTGATACTCATACAAGTATTCATAAACCAACGGATTGTGCCCCAAGAGTCAGGTCTTTCCTTTCCCCAAACCACTCCATCGCAGAGCATTAGCTGAGTCAAGCAAGGATATACGAGTAATAAAACTTTGGGGATTTAGTTAAATCATTATAGTAATCCATCGAGTCTAGAAGAATCCTCAACAGAATGCAGAAAGCACTGAACAGCCATTTTGTCCTATTTTGGGACATCAGCAGTGCGCATCCACTACCGAGATTTGAACATGGACCGTTTCGATACAACGCAAGCGTCATACCATCTGTACCAACGGGATTTGGTGACGAAGAAGAAACTGAATAGACTTGAGGCCCGTTGGTGCCATAATCCTTGTCTTCATTTCATCTTTGGTTTTACAAGGAGTTTTTGTTGGTCTCTCGCTCAACTGCAATCCACATATAATAATCAAGGGGGTTGCAGTGTGGGGAGTTAGGTGGCGAGATGTAAGGGTTAATGTGGTCGCAGAAATTGTCTGACAGCCATATCAGAGTTCCTCTGCTTGTGTGGCCTGATGCAGAGTCCTATTGCCAAACATAGGGTCTTCCAGCAGCCACCCTCTTAACCCAGGGCAGTATTACCTCCACAAGGCACTTGATGTAAGCCTCCATGTTGACTCTGAGGCGATGTGAGAAGATGAATGGAGGCATAACGTCGCCATCACTAATGAACACTCCACACATCTTCGAAATCACTATTAGATTCATCCAAGTCTTTCCGAATCCTCTGCAGTGTCCTTAGATTGACACTGAAACACTCTGAAATATTCGTATTGGATCTTCCGGCGCGAATACCAAGTAGTACAGCATCCCGTTTCCAAATTTCTGAATTAGTGAATTGTACCATAGTGCTCTTTTTCTCACAGAAGGTTCCCAACTGACCCTACTATACTGCGCTTTTATAAACAACGCTCATACGCGAAATTAAAAATATGAAATGTCATCAATTTACGCATCGCATCCTTTATATAATTTCTTTGTTTACTCGACATAATGCGAATAGTAATATGGAAGGCGTGAACGAAGGAACGGTATCTTATCATCTAATTGCTTAGGTTAAGCTTCAGATTAAAAATATACATGTAAACAGTTTGAATCAAATTTTATTAAGAACTATATAATGCACTATTTTTTTTTAATTGACCACAAAGTGATACCGTGGTAATTTCGCCTTCTGTTTGAAATGGAAAGATGTAATTGTTGCATCTTTGTCGATAATTTTTACAATCCCTATATGGGAAACCAGCATTTGAACTATATTAACCCAAATATTATTAATATGCATACTTTTGGTACAATATTTTATGCATACATGTATAATAAATAAAAACTTAGTTCCAGGAGTGCAAAAGCTATTCATGTCGACTTATTATATAGACCTTAATAAGTTTATATTTTCCAGAAAGGAAAGAAATTAAAAATGTAAAGTAACTTTGATGCCGTGAATAGTGAAAGTGAATCCATTAATCCAGTAACTGTACTAGTCAATAATGAAACACTATATATATATATATATATATATATATATATATATATATATATATATATATATATGTATATACATATATACATATATATATATGTGTGTGTGTGTGTATGTGTATGTGTGTGTGTATAATGGATTTAAATAATCCGACAAATATTTTAATATATTTTCTATTTATACGCTATTTTATGGATACAACTTATTTGATTAATACAATAATGTATAATACGGTAAATGTAATTAATACTATTTAATTAAAAACAGACCATCTACTCAAAAAAGTTGTATCCATAAAAACAACGTATGAACAGAAAATATATTAATATATATGTGTGTGTGTGTGTTTAAAATAATTTATTGGGTGTGAGTAGGAGTCTTTGAACCAACAACCTTCATACCATCTTACAAGTTTTCCTTTTCGTGACAACATTTACGAGACTCTCATACAATTTTTCTTTCCTCTTGCCTATAAAGCTATGTCCAAGATGACGTAGCACATGGTTTGCCACAACCAAACATTCGCCCATTTCAGCGCCTATTGATTTATGAGGTTTAATTCTTTCGGCTTTTTCTCCTCATTCCATAACAATTAGCAATCACTGTCGGTCGGTTACATCGTATGGCCGTCAGCTCAGACTGACAAGACCGATGGGAGCTAGTATCAATCAAGCCTGGTGGTTCAAAAGAAAAGATCGCATGGACACACAAAGGAAAAGAAAGCGAAATGGAACGTTACTGCAATAGTTGCCACTTCCAATTCACACTAATCTCCAACACAGAAACACACACACACATATATATATATATGTATGTGTGAGTGTGTGTGTGTGTGTGTGTTTATAAGTGAACATTGTAGTCAGCAATCAGAATAGACAAACAGTTTCATGCTAAATGCAATCGTCAGGCCACATGCTTCTTTTTTTTTCGACTATTTATATATATGCATTGTGGGTAAACTATTGCATTGTGGGTAGTATATTCTAACGGTTATTTTGACGTGAGTGGTTTGGCAATTTGTTTATTATTTACTTTATATGGAATAATTAATTTTACTTGTTTTGTTTCTTTATTTTTATTTTTATTTTATTTATTTATTTTTATTTATTCTTTCTCAGTATTCGATTTTTGAGTAACTTAGTAAAAACATTTTTCGTTTCTGCATTCTGAAATGAGTTCTGATTATTTCGTAGTTTGTTTTGGTCTCGGGAGGTAATTATGGCTATTTTTCCTCCAAGTAGAGTTTGCAGATTATCGAATGATTGTTATAGGCTAACGTTCTTTTCCTTATTTTCCATGCCTCTGAGTGTTGACTTTAATGTTCACTTTTATATTTTCATACGGTCTATCTCTGATATTGAGCACTTTATCCCATAAATACACCATACCTTAAAACTATATTTCTTCACACAAACACACACACACACACACACACATATATATATATATATATATATATATATATATATAATTTCGAAGGAATCCATTGATATTACATCCTACATCACTTTCTACTACTCCAAATGTTAATTTGGGGATAGCCGTATTTGAGTAGACGGCTTGTTTTTATAAACAGCGTAAATTATGTCTGCCAGTTTGCACATTTATGATGATTGATAAAGAAAATGTTTCGAATCTGCTCCATCCTTTGTAGGAGAAATTACCACCTGATCTGGCGTACTTTAGACCGCTCGGCCACAGAAAACGTCACATCCAAGCAAGATGTAATTACCTTTTGAAAATGTACATCCTTACATTCAGACATTATCAAAAGCCATTTTTCCTTGTCCGAAACGTAAACAAATTAATTTCTAATGAAACTGACCTTTCATCCGACACCACTTTCTACTACGCGAAAGCACACTGGATCAGATGGTGTTTCCTTTTACGAAAAGTTATGCAGCTTTGAATCCTATCAGCGAGCACATTTTCTTTATTAAATATCTCGAATACGCTTAATTTTCACTGTTTAAGAAAAAAACAGGTCATCTATTCCAGTCAATAATAAAATATATATGCAATAATTAAAATGTTTCATGCCAGCATTTCGGAAGAAGTTTATTATTAAAACGATTATCATGAGATGTCATCAGAAATGAGATAAAGAATTTAATAGAAAGACTAGATATGAAATCTCTGTTTAATCCCGATCGCTTTGTTAGCCGAATTGGTTATAAGATAATCCATAAAGAAGAGATTCCGAAGCATGGCGCGCGGGTTCGTGTTTCATCCGGATGTACTTAAAGTTTATACTTTTTTGAATTTACAAATTTGATAAAAACAAAGCACAAAATGAAGAACTATGATGTCTTAAAGAATTCAGGTATGCATTACATTATTTTTATGCTGATCAAAGTGTTGAATGTTATTTTTCATTATACCACATTGAGCAACTGCGTTACGATAAAACGAATTGTTGTAAATTCTTTAGTGGTTAATTATTCATAGCAATGTTACACTCCCTCAAGACACAAGATCGTGTTACCTGACAGCCGATTATGGCGGCCTTTGGGACAAAGCTGAATCAGGAAATCTGATATGATATCAAGATTGCATCCTTTATACAAGTGTATGCATGTAATTCACGGCAATTTGAAATAATTATTCTCGACTTTCGGTGAAGACTGGTTTCCAAGAAATTTTGGCTTATATTAGATTTTCACTTACAACTGTAAATTATTATATTGTAAATTATTATATTGTAAATTATTATATGTATGTATGATATAGAGATTTAATTTTAATATAGAGATTTAATTTTAATTAAAAGTCCATTGTGATGAAGGAGTGGCGATGTGTGCAGACTTAACTGGTTGAAAGCATATAGTCAAGAATATGGCTGGCAGATTTATCTTAACAACGTTATCATGTTTTGTGAGCAGACACTGATTTGGGTGGAGTTCCCTGCGTCTGACCAGCCCCAATTTAGGGAGAGCACTGCTCACCCAGATTATTGGAAATATGCTAGAAAAGATGCTTCAAACATTGTCTAAACCAAGCTGGTTAGTTTTAATGCGGTTAACGGCGGTTCATTTAATACAAGAACATTTCTGAAACAAAGCCTTCAACTCAACATTGGTTGCTGGAATATAAGAACACTTCTGGATTGTAAAAACACAAACCGTCCAGAACGTACAACAGCTCTTGTTACCAAAGAATTGCAGCCCCTGAACCTCGATATAACTGCTCTCTCAGAAACATGCTTGTCTGACGAGGATCATCTTTTTGAAGTGTCCTCAGGATACACTGTAATCTGGTCTGGCAAACCAAAAGGTGAAAAATGTGATGGTGGCATTGAGTTTAACATACGAACATCTGTGATGTATACGGCCTGTGTCTTAACATCCCTACTGTACTAGAAACATATAAAATGGTTTGAGTAGGCAATTTTTTGAAAGTGGGAGATAACAGGATTCCCAAACAACTTTTTCTGCGGAGAATTGAAGATAGGAAAGCATTCACAACACAAGGCTAGATAGAGGTTTAAAAATAATTTTAAGTATAATCGGAATGCATTGCAAATGTATATGTACCATTCAGAAGAACTGACTTAAAACTGTACTGAGTGGAGGCGTGCAATACCTTTGAGAACGAATGTTTCAGACATGCTCAGATCGAGCACGATCGACGAAGAGGCACTCACTCTGAATTGCCAACTAATATGCTGCTTTGGAAATGTACTGTGTGTGTGAGCACATGCTATTGTCGAGGGCAGATTATGTAAACCATCTGAAAAGCCATCATAACAACCAGAAGCAAGCCGAATATGCCAACCTGCCTCATGATCCTGCCAACAACGCCTGTGTTGCTTGCAACAAGATTTGTAGGTCATCATCTGGACTGAAAAGACACATGTTGGTACACAGGAGAGTTGTAGGACATGCAGACCCAATCAATCTAATCACGGTTACAGCGTTTATCTGTCATATATGGCTGATACCTATAAAATCGAATGTTGGCCTCAAAAGTCATCTTAGGGGCCATGTAGACTGAAACGAGACGGAAGCTATTACAAGTTACGTGAAGAGTGAGGAGGTGGCTCTCATCATAGTAAGATGTGGCAATCACCATATGTATATAAGTAGGTAGGAGAGTAGATAGGTAGGTCTCTATCTTAGCCTGTTCATATCTATCTATCTATCTATCTATTAATCACCTGTTTCAAGCTTATCATGTTCATAACCTCCTTGATCTAACTATTTTTCGTTTACTAAATAACCACGCGTCCGTTTCTCTTCTAGTCAATGTTCATGATTCAACTAAAAATAAAATATACATAAAACATCAATAATATTGTAAACGGAAAATAAAAATTATGCAACTGAATTGCAATTTGAAATATAATTTTGCCGTCAATGGAATCTGTTCGTGTGTAAAATGTTGCTTGGTATGTAGAAAGCATCAACTGTTGGATTTTCTAGTATCTCTGACTTGTTGAATAAGAACATAGTTTCATGAAATTCACTAACACAAATAATGGATTATACTTATCACAATTAGAAATTCATTTCACATGTAGAATTTTTTTTAATATTTTCATCTCAAGCAAGGCAATACAGTCAAATAATAATAATAATAATAATAATAATAATAATAATAATAATAATAAGTGTATATAGCTATATCTATATATATGTGTGTGTGTGAGTGTATTCGCATGGGTAGGGATCAACTTTTCTTTTTTTCCTTTAGCATATGGCTACAGGTGTACTAATCTGATATTGTTCTGCTTTTTAACTGATTTCTCTTTGAGTGAAAATTTAAAATTTATCATTTACTAGCTAGCAAGTTGAGAAATGGGCCGAAATGTATTTTTCCTTTCCTTGTCTCTATCCTTTGTTTAATGAATTCCTTGATAGCTTTTCCGCCAAACTGTAATGGGAAATAATATACCCCTATAAAACTTGATAGCTATCACTCTCATTAGCATCGGAAAATTGAACATTAGTGGAATGGCACTTTGTGCCGGCCTCTCAACATGTAAGGAAACGTAAAGTTTATTCTATTTTAAATTACATTTTTCCTTTTCTTTGATTTTATTTTAAGTCTCTTTGACTTTATCTAACTTTAATTCTTTCATTTCCATTTTTTTCTCTTTCCTCTCCCTTCTGTTTTTTGTGGAATAACCCTAAATATTAAAGTATGATAGTACTGGTAGTGATCAGTGCGACTTATACAAAGTTAGAACTTAGTGTAGTCAGTGCCATGTCTATATGCATATGCTACCCCACTGAATACAATACTCAATAATGAACTCTTTAACCGTGAATATATGAATATAATCTCCATATGTATTATCTGATGGATTGAATGAGCTCTTAGGTCTTCTTCGACTGTCGTCCTAGAGCTGGTAACTTGAACAAAATTATCGCTTGGCAGTCAAGGATAAAACGCAAAATTCTACGAATCTCAATGATTATGAACAAATTTTCATACCGGATCGGCCGTCACCCAGGTCAACAAGGGCCGCATACCTCAGAGAGGAAATAGTATGGGCCCGAAAAATCTGTCAAAAGCGAAGAGACACTTGGTCACCATATCCAAACTATTCCCAACCTTGGGCCAAGTGACTCAATTCCAACTCAACTAAGAAAAAGAAAACGAACGAAATGGTCTCGCGAAGAGTATCAACAAGTCATGATATCATTCTTCACTGTAATCGAAAATCCAGCAAAGAACATCACGAATCAAACATACCAAATATGAAGAAATATGGTAGGAATTGAAATAAGACATCATTTCAACCCAAACATGCTTGCCAATGTCTGCAGCGACATCGTGAGAAACAAAAAAAAAACTAAAATAAATGAGATACGAAATAATAACCTCCCAGGAAATCAAATCGAAAAATCTACCTGTGACATAATCTGCAGTTATCCAAACGATAGCACTGAAGATGACTCCAACTACATTAAGGTAGAATTCCTTGAAAACTACAGCGGTGAAATCATCGAAGCGAAAAACCAGGTCATCCAAGTACTCAGCAGAGTAACTCTCACACAATTGTCAGACAGAAACCAGTTCTAAAAAATTCATATGATGAAGTCCAATAAGAAAATTGTGAAAATATACAACGCTGCACTGGAAA
This sequence comes from Acanthosepion lycidas, assembly GCA_963932145.1. Classification (NCBI taxonomy): domain Eukaryota; kingdom Metazoa; phylum Mollusca; class Cephalopoda; order Sepiida; family Sepiidae; genus Acanthosepion; species Acanthosepion lycidas. Next base: position 348,470 of record OZ010574.1, on the reverse strand, counting down.
CACTGTAAACGGACAAGCCCCTGGGAAACAGAAGCTTGGGATCAAGACAATGTAAAAAATTAACAAAGAGAGCCAGCTTGGAAGGCAAAACTGATGCGAGAAATAAAGAAAACCAGATGTGAGATTTTTATATTAGATGAGCTCACTCAAAAACCAAATATCTCAACATGCAAGTGCAAGTAGATGAAGCGGAAATATAAAATTAAATCCCTAAATGAAATTCCATCGATCAAGGAAATGCCGAAACAGAAACTGTAGTTAACGGCACAGAGAACAAGACGATGCGAAAAACGTTGTATCGCCAAAAAATTTCAAACGGACCTTAAGAGATTTTACAGGGAAATTGGAAAAGAACTTATACATATCGAAAAGCCACCATCTATTGACAGGATGCAGAAATTTTAGGAGAATATTTGGAACACCCCAAAGGAATATAACCCAAATGCAGAATGGATCCAACGTGAAGAAGAAATGCTGGATAAACCTCTGCAATAGTGGGAAAATATAACCACAAATAATGTTAAGCAATCCCTATCGAAAGCTCCAAAATGGAAATCCCCAGGAAATGACAAGGTGTCCAAATTCTGGCTCTATCATATTTCGTCAATCCATAAAATCATTGCAAAAATTCTATAAATGTTTGTAAATAATCCCAATGAAATCCTAGAATGGATCACTAAAGGTATTACATATCTCATCCGAAAAATTGTAGGCCAATAACATGTCTCTCCACCACGTATAAAGTGATTACGTCTGTCACTTACTCTAACCCATACAACATTCTTCCACTGGAACAGAAAGGATGCAGGAGATGGTTGCAAAGACTGATACGACTACTGATAAACAAAATGATCCTGGTAAATTGCAGGAGACGATGTAGAAATCTAAGCGCAGTGTGGATTATTATCGTAAAGCCTTTGATAGTGAGCCACACTCCTGGATCCTTAAGACATTGATAATGTACAAAGTCCCCACTGTGGTAGTAAATTTCCTTAAGTACAGCATGGGAATGTGGAACACCACACTATACCGAAATCACACCAGAGGCACTGCCATCTCCAACCGTCTGAATTATCCGACGTGGAATATTTCAAGGAGATTCTCTGTCAGCCCTTCTGTTTTGTTTGTCCTTGATTCTCCTTGTGCATGAACTAAACAACAGTAGCTATGATTAAAAACTAAATTTATCGGGTTTAAAATTCTTTAAAAATTAAATTATAGATTTGTGACACGTTATTTGAATAAAATTAGAAAATTTAAAGTTAAATTAATCTAATTTGATTCGTATATTTACTTTTCACTTAACGATATCAGCAAATTGCATTCTTGAAAGCAATGAAGAATTTTAAAAGATTTTTCAACTATTATATTTTTATAATTAAAAATTTAAAAAATTGAAAACATTGTTGTAAAAAGTCATTATTCATCGAAAAAAAAAATTTCTTCACACAATAGTGTCTATAATATAACTTATTTACAAAAGCAATTAAAAGCCTTTCTAATTAAATAATGTTATAGTTTTATCGCATTTAATTTTACAATTCAGAGCAGATTTTTGATGAAACGGATAACTATTTTACAAAAAATAATTGATGATTTACTTTCTCCAAAGAGTCCTGTTCTTAACTAATAAAAAATCATCCCCTTAAAAATTTAATTTCTCAAAATTTCATGAAATTATGTAAGTGGGTGGTAACATATGTAAAAAAAAGAACATTTTTTACCAAGATTTCAAAAATAATTTCATTCATTTCTGAATATGTCCTGAAAGTTTCATTAAAATCCGACAGTTATTTGAAATTTTGCAAGAATTTCCAAATCAATGTGTTTTTCCTCGGAAAAAGCGCAAAATAAAAAAACCTTTTTCTCTAGTTCGCCGCTGTCGTAAAAAACAAGATTTTTAACCAAAATTTCGAACGTGCTAGAAAGGAGTAAAATATTTAAAAAAATAATATAAAAAATATTTTGGTCTTCCTGCTTAATAATAACATAAGCATTTTGATGACAAGACTTTGTTTATAGTGAGTTTGGGACCTTTTTTCATCAAGCTATGCTGTTTTTTACGCGACTAAGTGGAGGTACCTATACAAAATATTTATGTTATCTCGTGCAAATGCTCTTTCGGAAGGCATAAGCATTCAATATTTCCCGAGAAAATTCATATGTGTTATTACTTACATTCAGAGATTTATTGCTGAAGAAATTTTTTGCGGAAAATGATTGATGGCACTTTGGGCATAGTAGATTTCAAAATCCCAGAACCATTAAACAAACAGGGATTTAAAAGATTTCTAAACAAAGTCTTGTGTTACCAAATATATGTTGAGCGAGCTAGGTAGCATCTGATCGTTCAAAACAGATAACTGTCCAGTCATTTATAATAAAAAAATAAAGGATGGATTTTTTTTTATTTTCTAGAAAGAGAAATTGCGAACAAACTTAGAATTGTGTTGTATATCATCTTTCTTATCCTAAACTAGTGTATATTACAAAATGTTGTCTTTACTCACGAGTTTGGTAAATTATATTGCAAATGTCTGCGTATACCAACATTTCAAGAATGCATTAACTTTAGTTGCGTTGTTGGAAATTTGTTCCGGCTTTACCACATGAAAGTGTTAAGGTTAAAGGTGACAGAATCGATAAAATTAAGAACGCCATGAAAGTTTAGAGAGTACAATTCTCTCTTTTAGCCGCAAGAATAAAGGCTCGAACTCCTGCTCGAGGTGTAACAAGAGAAGAAAATGTTTATTTACATACACAAAAAATGGTAAAGGGATATATACAAATATGAGAGAAAGAAAGGTAGAAGAAAATTCCTTTAAGTTAAAGGAATTTTCTTCTACCTACTAGGAAAAAAATGTGTTCATGCAAAGGCTTGCCCAAAAATATTTCTCTGAGCGCCTAAAAGTAAGTAAATTGTTCTTAAGGAGTTAACACTCACGTAAGATTTCTTGTTGAGGGGGAAACTATCGAAAGATCCGTAGTTTGTAGTTGAGTTAGTTCGTAGGCCGGCGACAGGAATTTGAAGGTCCTAGGAAGCAGATCTCGAGTAGTTTTAGTAGATTTGGATTCTAAAAGCTTGTGATTGGCTACCCTTAGAGATGAACATTGAAATGTCTAGAGACAACTATCTCACTTTTAAAACAGCAGTGGGCATACATGAATTTCAGTGAGATTTTTGAGGTGAACAGTTTATGTTCAACCCCTAGTTAATACAGATGAAAAAAAGTCGAGAACAGACAGGTTTAGGGAAATAAGGCAAACACTTGGTTAGCCTACAGTTACAAGTATTACCTATGGAAGCAAAGAAACAAAAGTAAGAATACATTAAACTTTCAAAATATTATGTTTAAAATAATGTTGGATAATCACAAACTGTAAATATAGTTTTTGAAAAGTTCATTATTCTTCATATCAAAAACTAATTGCAATAAAAAATGAATTAGAAATACAGGCATATACCATTTTGTAATTACGGTTCAAATTAATTAGCAATCAAAAAAAATCAAAAGTCAATCAATTCGTAATAATCTGGCTTACGTGTTAGTCAGGCTTAGTTATCAACCATTAATGTTTCACGATGCACAATCTTCAAAAATCTGGTTAAATCATCAGAAACTGACGACTAACGATTCACTATCAGTTCTTAATAATCCGGATTAATCACCAGAGATAGTTAACATCGAAAACATTATTCAATTAGAGAAGCTTTTAATTGCTTTTATGAATAATAGTTCAAGATAATATTGTCTGAAGAAAAAAATTTTCCTCACTTTATCGCCTGTTGCACCATAATTAATGATGAACACGTTGGTTGTTATTCGGTTGTCAATGATTCGATTAACACGTCAGAAAAACAAGACCCTGTGGTTAAGAAATGATTTTTTTTTTTTTTTTAAGCTTAGCGCCCCGAGCAAGGCATGAAGCCACTAGGATGCAGGGGGATTGCGGAAGATTTGTAGCAAGAGTAGATAGGAGTGATAGAAGAAAGGATGAAGGGAAGGATAGTGTGTAGATCAAGGTAACTGGAGATGTCGATTGACATTACATTTGAATAGTTGGAGATTATAGCTATCAGGGAAACAGTAATTGGGAAGGGTGTTCCACAGGCGAGAGGTGCGAGGTATGAAGCTATTGGAGTAGAAGAGACGGCTACATTTTAAAGTTTCTACAGTGTAAGGGTGAGAGCGGGATGCCAGCCTCGTAAGGCGCTTGTATTCATGGAGACTGGGGACCAGAGAAAGCAGCTCATCGGAGCCATTGCCATGAAAGTATTTGTAGAAGAGACAGAGAGAGGCGACGGCGCCTCTGTGAGATAGTGGCTGCAGGCGAGACGCCATATCACATTACATATCCGTCTCTGGATCTTGTCAAGAACTCCGAGGTAAACAGAAGGTGCCCCAGACCATATATGGCAGCAATACTCCAGGCAAGGGCGAATGGTTGTTTTGTATATTTGAAGTATCGATTCAGGGGAGAAAAATTTCCTGGCGCGGCACAGAAAGCCAACTTTCCTCGCGGTGGACGATGCAATTGACTCAATGTATTTGTTCCATCTCAGGTCAGCAGTCAACGTGAGACCGAGCAGACGCAGGGAGTCGCTCTCAAGAAGTTGACTATCAGACATTCTAATGGGGGGCAGGTAAGGATATCTATGGTGGTTAATGGAGAGTAGTTTAGTTTTTGAGGCGTTAAATTTGACCATCCAATTGTTGCCCCAGTTAACAACCGTTTGGAGGTCCATTTCAAGACGCGCGGCCAGGTTAGTTTTGACCGCGACACTAGATTTGTTTTTGAGGCAGGAGTAAATTGTAGTGTCGTCCGCGTAGATGTCAACTTGGGAACCTATGGCGTCAGGAAGGTCGTTGATGAAAATAAGGAAAAGTGTGGAGCCTTGGGGAACACCTGCGTTTGTGGGATAGGAACTGGAGGAGAAACCGTTGAGAACGACCTTCAATTCTCGTTTTGACAGGAATGATTGTATTAGATCAAACAGTCGACTAGCAATACCGTAACCCTGGAGCTTACGAAGAAGGCCGGCATGCCAAACCGTAGTGATGGCCGTAAGCACGTCAGCTGTAGAACGGGCGTAGCGGAAACCATATTGCTTGTCTGAGAGAAGGTCGTGTGTGGTAAGGTGGTTAACCACTTCTGCGTTGATTAGGGCTTCGAAGACTTTGCCGAAGAGGGGTAGGAGACTAATAGGACGGTTAATTAGCAGGGTCAGAGGGGTCTCCAGAGTTCTTAAAGACAGGAACAATGGATGAGGACTTCCAGCAGTCAGGAAAGCAGGATTCCTTGAGGCAGTAATTATACAGTTTAGAGAGGGCGGGTGCTAGCTCAGGCGCGCATTTCTTCAAGACAATGGCTGGTATGCCATCTCCACCACTAGCCTTGTGGGGGTCTAATTTGGAGATAATACCCAGTACTGATGACGGGGTTATGCGTAAGCCGCTCAATAGGGCCTCAGTTCTTAGAGAGAAGTCAAGTATGGGTACACCGGTGGAGTCAAGCGTTGAGTTATATGAGAACTTCCGAGCAAGGCATTCAGCCTTGTCGGTTGAGGAGGTCAAGACCTCGAACTGGTTGAATAAAGGAGGTATGGATGGTTTTCTATTGTTCAGGACACTCTTGCAGAGCCGCCAATAATCTTTGGAGCCAAATTTGCGAGATGCAATACGCTCCCTCATCCGAGCAGCAAATATTGTCTTAGCTTCGTTGAGGACACGCTTACACTCGCTACGAGCGGAGGCAAAGAGACATCTATTGCAGTCCGACATGTCGCTACGAAATATGTGAAAGAAGTGATTCCTATGGGCAATGGCGGCTGAGCAAGCAGCGGAGAACCAAGGGGAGGAGTGCGACTTGACCTTAAATTTCCTTGAGGGGATGAAAGCGTCGATTCCAGCTTTAACCCAGGATGAGACTTCAGAAGCACATTCATGGTCAGGGAGTGTAAAGACAACATCCCAGGGGACATCGCGGAGGAAGTCACGGAACGAGTCCCAATCCGATCGTTGGTAGTAGAACGAGGTTCTAGTAATGGGAGGTTCTTTGCAGGGTGTGGAGTTGAAGGAAATGTTAACAGATACCACGGCATGATCGGAGTTACCAAGAGGGCAGAGCTCTGTGGCGCTACAGGGTTCGGGGATGGAGGTAAAACACAGATCTAGAAGGGAGGCCTTATCTGCCAGGTTGGGGGCAAAACGCGTGGGGAAGTTGACTATCTGCGTGAGGGATTGAAAAATTGAGAAGTTAAGTGTTTGAATGCCAGCCCGGTCAGTAGTAGCATTCTCGAGCCACTTGGTATGATGGGCGTTAAAGTCACCAAACACGAATATGTGAGCAAACGGGTGGAGAGAGAGGGCCTTGTCTATGCTGTATACAATATTTTATGCTAAAAGTAAGTAATATTTATTTTTCAAATCAGATCAATTTAACCTTACATTTGCTAATTTTCCTCAAATAACGCTTCAGAAATATATATTTTATTTTTTCAAGTTTTTTAAAACCGAGAATTAACTTTTGTTTACAAATGTATCAAAATGGCCATTTTCATCGATTTTATTGAAAAAATCGATTCCGACCAATATAATTTCTGTTCGAAATACACCACAGAGTATTTGCTTTCTGTAAACACTAAATTTTAAATCCTTTAGCTTTTAATTAAAGCTAAAATGAAAACTTCAATTTATTTTAAACCTTACGTACACCGAATTACTGGAAGTACTTCTGCTATAATCTATAAGATTCTATAATAAATGAGATTCTGTAATATACAAAGAATCTCCAACGAATAAGAATCTGTAATGAATAAGATAATCTAACGAACAAGAATTTATAATCTGTAAGTTCCTTTAATGAAAGAAAATCTTTAATAAATTAGAGATTATGTAATGAATAAATTACTATAGCACTCGATTAAAGAATAAGTATCTCTAACAAATAAACCATTTTCTAATGCTCTTTCTCAACTTCCCTTAGAAAATCCGCACTGAGAAGACCCGGGATTATCGTTGATTTTCTTTGCTGATCGCACATTCCAAATCGTTTGCAAATTGCATTATGGGAACTGACTAAGCCGACGTTTTTGGCTGTTAGTATTAGAAAGTAGTCACTAAATCAATGAGAGGTTTGCTTCGACGTTGCTTCTAATCTGTGATTATCTCTGAAACAATGTTTGCAATGTTCAACATAGCCGCAAGCCGTCAGTATGCAACGTAACAGACGGAGTGCTTCCCAAATCAGACATTGTTAATTGAGGGGAGTCTCGTCGATGCGTGAGTTGATGAATGAAACGAGACATTATTACAAGAAAAACATCTTTTACATACTTAGTTACAAAAGAAAGAATATAGCAATAATGACAAGAAGGAATAGTTTAGTTTCTTGGAAGATTGCCAGTATTGCACTTATATATTTACGTAATGATATAAACCAGTTCTGTTTTTTTTTTTCGTCATTACATCATATACAATTCTCTTGTGCACAAATTATCAAATCAGCCGATAATTTCGAAAGCTAGCGATATACTTACAAATGCCAGACTATATTTACTCACATACACATAGATATACAAATCTCGTTCATCTGAAAATGCAACTCCGAAACATATTAATTTTCGAATGAGTCATATATATATATATATCTTTTAAACATAAATTTCTATTTTAGACTCTCTCTCTCTCTCTCTCTCTCTCTCTATATATATATATATATATATATATATATATATATATATATATATATATACGAATTTACATGTCCATTTAGGAGCTGTGTTCATGAAGAATGCAATTGATAAGATCCAGAGACGGATATGCAAAGCAATTGGCCCTGATCTGGCATCTCGTCTGCAGTCGCTCTCTCACAGACGTACCGTCGCCTCTCTCTGTCTTTTTTACAAATACTTTTATGGTAATTGCTCCGATGAGCTGCTTTCGCTGGTTCCCAGGCTTCATGAATTTAAGCTCTCACCCTTTCACTGTTGAAACTGTTAAATGTAGCCGTCACTTCTACTCCAATAGCTTCATATCTCGCACCTCTCGCCTGTAGAACTCCCTTCCCTTTTCCCGTTTCCCTGATAGCTATAATATCCAACTATTCAAATGTAATGTCAATAGACATCTCCAGTTGCCTTGATCTACCCACTATCCTTCTCTTCATCCTTTCCTCTACCACTCCTATCTGCTCTCGCTCCAAATCCTATGTAACCCCTTGCGTGCTAGTGGCTTCCAGCTTTGCTTGGGGTGAAATGCTTAAAAAAAATTATATTCGATACACTACATGTTTAACAACAAGACTCAACATACTCGTTGATAATACAAACCCAACTTTCCTCGCAGTAGATGCAAGTATTGTTTCAATCTAGTTATTCCACTTCAAGTCAGTTGAAAACTTAAGAACAATAAGGGGCAGTGAGCTGCTCTCCATGAGTCGAGCAACAGCGGGACAAATGGCGGGCAGAATAATTTCGCTAACGTGGTTAAATGAGAGCCGTTTAGTTTTAGAGGCATTAAAATTTACAAGCCATTTTCTGCCACGGTTAACCATTGATTTGAGGTCAGTTTCAAGAGCAGCGGTCAGATTACATTTGTCAGTTCTGACGGATTTGCTATTGAGACAGGAGTAAATGGTAGTGTCATCTGCATAAATGCCTGCTTGGGAACTGATGACATCAAGAAGATCATTGATAAAGATCAGGAACAACGTAGGACCCAGTTTTGGGAGACAGCCGGGTTCGAGTGAAAGGATCTGGAAACGAGACCGTTCAGAACGACTTTCATTTCACGATTTGATAGGAATGATTGGATTAAATACCAGGGGTACATTACAGGTAATGAACTCTTGACCATTCTGTCGAGCTGGGAGGAAATTTCAAAAAGGACAATTTCCCTGCTGACATCTGATGCAAATACCCTGAAGATGGTGAGTGTCAGCAGGGAATGAATGGAGAAAGCACTCAGGTGCCTGAACATCGCAGTGAAGGTGTTGGCAAGAAGGTCGAACGCAATTTGGAACATTATGTTGATATCAGAAGAGGAGGCGAAAACACTAACGGAATGCATCCTCACCACCAATTCAGTGAGGAAATAAACTGATTATATGGGCACCCGAAGGACCAAGATCACTTGGCATATTGTGCCCATGGATATAGAGGAGGACCTTGTGGAAACCTTCTTAACAGAATATAGGCAGGTAGAGAAAGTTACGACAGTGAGAAATAAAACGGAGATATAATCCTGCAGGTGACAATGTTCCGTGAGTATTTTTTGAACGTACGTCGTCGACCCAACTACTGGTCTTGTGGCGCCGCGGGACATGTGTCTAAGGTGTGCCCCGAGAAGAACACGCCCCATTGGTTTCGCCCAACAACAGCAATGACAGAAGTGGCGGAAGAGAAAAAGTTCGACAAGTGGAAAACTCCTCCCCAACAGGATGTCTCAAAACAGCACCAGGAGCGACAACGGTAGCAACAGCACCAGCAGGAACAAGAACAGCTGGAACAGAAGAAAAACAGCTACAACAACAACAGAAGCAGCAACAAAGTCAACAGCAGCAACAAAAACAAAAAAGGACGCCACGACAAATAGATAAGCAGTAGCAGCCACTACAGCTGCCGGATGAGGGTAAGGAGGTTGCTGCAACCACCTCGGTCCTCTTCTTTCAAAAGAGGGAGGAAGGATGAGCAAGAGGAGAAAGGAAAAGATGTGAAAAAGGAAAAGAAGGCCGGCCTAGGATTGCAGGCACAAAAGCCTGAGGTTTCATCGCAGCAACCAAGGACTCCTTACTGAAGCTCCAAATGGCTCAAGTGGAGTCTCCAGATCTTCGAAAAATGACTAAAACCTGTCCAGGAAGTGTCCCAGTTTTGATCCACCCCTCATTATACAGGGTCCTGAAGTTAACTTTTCGTACGGACGTTGGCAGGATTGTTACCGACCGATGGATTATGTTCGACCTCAGCACTGGTAGCCTAGGATAAGCCGTCGGCATCTTGACTGCGTTAAAGAGAATCTGCTTAGAAAATATCTATCAGGCTAGCTAGCTAGCTCAAATGCGAATTGCTTGAGAGATCGGGGTAAAGCTGCCCGCTTGCTTCGTAATCTCTTGTCCTTTGGAGTAGATGTGGCCGCGATCCAGGAGACACAGTTTGTTTGCGACGTTAATACTCGTATGTTTTCTAGCGACTTTGTCAACTATTCAGTATATGGGATCAGCTGGCCAGAGGTGCTTCCTTGTTAGTTAAACGTTCATTGAATGCGAGGATGGACTTTGTCCATGTCGATGTGGAGAACCGTATGATTGTGGTCGATATTACAGTGAGCAATAGTTTGTTTCGGATCGTTGCGATTTATGCGCCCAACGATCAGACGGAACGTGTCGCCTTTTTCCGTTGATTGAGGCTGTTCCTGCTGGATTCGTATGACATGCTGGACCCGGGCGATCATAGCCTGGTCGATCTGATAGACGAGTTTGGGCTCGCCAATAGATACCGGGTCCATCATACGGGATGGGAGATGTGGATGTGGGCTCTTAAGTGCCCACAGCGACACTGAAGTCGTACAAAAGGCGCTTCAACGGTACGAAAACGGCCACGGAGGCCAAAATTAACCGCTTCCGGCTTGCATTTAGGTACCTGGAAGTGGGTGGCGCTTCCGGAATCTTTTACTTGAACAGACGGAAACATCTGCATTCTGGGAGTGTGGTTCGGGCCCGTTCTCAGCCGAAAGAAGGCGCTCGAGAACTTGTTGTCCACCCTTTTGTGGGGTGGTCGCAAGCATCAGGTCTGCAGAGTGGTTGATGGCCAATGTCCGTGTCATGGGGGCGGGGGCTGGTAATGTCGTACTAGTTGTGCTATCGGTACTGAAAGTTGGCTTTGCTACGCCGCGGGTTGACAGAGGACCCGATTTTGAAGTGTAGTTTTAGGAACGCCAACCCTAACCTTACGATCTTTCCTCCCGTTTCGGGTACGGAGCGCAGTCGTAAGCTCCGGAATCAATGTTTCCTCCGAGGGTGTGGGAGTACTGTATCGTGTCTCAATGTGGGGGTCGCGAAGTTTCCTTTATGTGGCCGGCTCGGCTTTTCCGCATCAGAGTTTCGCTCTTTCTGGTCTTATACGCTAGCGATGGATTATCTCAACAACCCTGGCGATTGATTTAGAACGCTCAATGACGGAGAATTCAAAGGGGGTAGGCGGATTGCCCGACTGTCATCGGTGAGACATTGGTTTAGAGAAAACGGCTTCGCATCCCTTCTACCGTTGTCCACAGGTGCGCTCGTTCTGTGACTATGTCAACGAGTTGACTGCTCGTCTCGATCCCAAAAAGATCATGTGTCGCCCCCGTTGTCTTGAGTGAAACGGATGGTGTTTTTCACGTTGCTAGCGGTGGCAAGGATGGTGGTGTAGACGTCGCTGATGGAGGGAATTTTGCGACACGAACGTTATTCGCATCAGGATCTGGTCAGATTCTTTGAGCATCAGCTCAAGATGAAGATCAGGACTGATAGAAAGTGTTTGTTATCGACATATTTCAGTGAAAGGGGGGTAATATTGGTGAGCCTGGTTTGTGTGAACGGTCTAGCCTTCATTTTCTTTTTTAAGTTTTTTTTTGACGCAACGGTTGCGGTTTCCTATGAACTCTCCCTGGTTAAGTTAGACATTATTTGTTTACCTAGTTAATGAGATTAAGTGCTGTTCTCTACTATTTCCCGGCACTCTGTTTTGTTATGATCCATGTCGAGATTCTCTACATTCCCAATTTTTTTGTCTCTTTTTATCACGACTAGGTCAGACTTTCGTTTCTCACTCCGTCTTTTATTTTTTCCTTCCCACTGCATTAGTGAGTGTACGTCGAACGGAAGAATGCAATTTATCAACTTATAGTCGATGTTTAATTGAAACTAGTATCAATTCCACTTAACATCATGAAAAAATATGGTGTTATTTGTTTCTTTGTCATTCCTTTCTTTTCATATATGAATTTAATTGTATTTCAATTTTGTTTAATTTATTCATGAGATTTTGTTTTAATCTTGTTATTTTCAATCGTGTTTCGGTCGACAGACTCTTCAACCTACCTAAAGCATGAGTCGCATCCGGTAGCTTAAAAAAAATTCTTCTTCACATTTTTATATAAAATTTAAAGTTCAACAGTATTCCGAAAAATATACGGAATATTGAAAATACCTAATCTAAAAATTTCAGATAACGGGAAATAAATTTTTAAGCTTTTGAATTAAAAGCTTATGCTGAGATCAGAGCTTTACAATGAATTTAAAGCAAGCATAAATAAAGCGATTATCTTGAAAGACAACAAAACAATGTCATTATAATGCAAAGGTCGAGAACATTTTATCAGTACAGTGATATAAGGTATCTGATTTTTGTCGGGAAGAAATGACAAAGAATTCTCAACGTGAGGCCGATTAAAATTGTGAACTAAAATCAGGTTAGGGATGAACGATCAGCAAAGAGTATCTCATAAAATTCGACTTTTTCGTCCTTTCTGACACTGTATTATTGAAATCCAGCCAAAAGTCCCGCAAATCCAACTATGTGCCATTTAAGGCCGAAATCAATAACTTTAGCATTTCAAAACGGTTTTCAAGAAGAAAAAGAAGAATAGTAAAACTTTATTTCTAGACCCGGTCGTAAGGTAGCGCTAGTGATTTTAATGCAGAAAGAGTGACTGCATCAAGCAGTTGCAACTGCGGAATAAATAGAAAAACCCGCCCTCGTTGTATCACGTGCTATAGCAGCGGTCTAATCAGATCACAGCACTTATGTCATCATTATAGTCGTATTTCGTCGCTAGTGATACTGTCGATGTGACGGCATTCATTGTTCAAATGTGTTACCAGGGCAGCAGCTGAAGCGACCTTCAGCTGAAGACTTTCAAAAAGCCAAATTTCTATTGATTTGATCAAGAGAACAACATAAGAAAATTATTAAGGTCTATTTTCAAAACTGCTTCTGTCATGTAAACACATTTTGTCTGCGAGAACCTGCGGGTGTGTATGTGTGTGTGTGTGTGTGTGTGTGTGCACACGTGTATGTGTCTGCACACGTGTGTGTATGCACATTTTCGCTCCGCATTTCTTGGGCTGCTGCCAATTCAACTTTGAAGCATGTAATTCACATCATTTTCCCCAAATTAGGAACGATTAAGTTAGAAATTAGGAATCTATAAATTCATATTAATTTATGCAATTTTAATCTTTAATGAATCTATGTTGTTCATTAAGTGCTTAAAAATAAGTCCAGTATTGTCTTATTTGATGATAATATTAATAATAAACTCAAGTAAGATTGAGAAAAGTGGATGACTGCTCTAAAATTAACAAAAGGACAAACTGATAATCAAGAAACAAAACAAGCACTTAAAAATGAGAATGGACACTTCAAGATATAAACTGAGGGAATGGTAAAGGAATCGACATGGAAATAATGGAGGAAACCTTTAGAAAAAAAGACACCGAAACCCCAGTAGCCATCCAAAATAATGCTTATGAGATCAGGTAAGAAATACAGCAAAGAAAAACAGCAAGTATAAACTGTGTGGAAATAAAGATGAAACAATCATCCACATAGAAGGTGAATATAGCAACTTAAATCCAGAAAGAATACAATGAATTTGGGAAGGTGGCCCACTGAGAAGAAGAACAATGGTATATGCACAGACTTAAAGAATGACAATAAAATACTTTGGATCAATTGGAATTCATACAAATTACCCAATGCAGGCATGAAGACAAGAATATCCATGACTGAGTGTGAATGTGATCCACTGGGAAGAAGACAACTAGTATATACACAGACCTAGAAGGAAAATGAAATGAAAATATCGGGGACGTTGTAATTAATACGAATTGCCTAATCCAACTTGCCACGAACCGCATTTCTCGGTGCCTGTCTCTTCTTTGGATCACTTTCCTTCTAGAAACGCATTTCATCTGCAAAGCTGTCAACATCAATTTGATGTCTTGAGTAGTCAGCAAACAAGACACTTGTCAAATTATATTACACCCTGAAGTCAGCATTAGTTTTTCGTAGACAGCATTGGGTGATATCAAGTCTGCAGTTGGAAATAATTATATATTCTCAGATTATACTTTATTAGAACACCTTCAGCAAATAGGGCATCGGTTTATGATTGCTAGTTTTTCGCCTTATATATATATATATATATATATATATATATAATGCCCTCACCACTATAATCAAATATATAAAGCCTTCACAACTATAATCAAATCATATGTGTTGGTGTCTGGCCGTCAGTTCCTAGGAACTGAGCTGCATACGTCGAATATGACGGGAGAGTCCGCCAATATATATATATTAAATTTACACTTCTAATATCTATTTTCATAGCCGGACTATTCTTCACATCAAATATAACTGCATGATTTAATCATACACAGTCTGTGAGCAAACAACAGATTGTTAACAAAATTTTACTATCGGTCTGTTTTTTTTACAATAACGTCATAATTAATTTAATCACCGTCAAGCATTTTATTCCATTATCTTTCAAATTTTTCCGGATTTGGAATAAAATGTTATTTGAAAAATTAATCAGATTTATTTTCATGACCGCGAATAGAAATTTAACGCGTCTTTCTCTCTCTCGTGAAGTCCATTGGGTACTTGCTGTAAAAGGATGGTTAGCAAGCTACTAATTATAAAGCACTCATGAGATTCTCACAGAAGTCACCACTATTGTTGCCTTGTGTCAGTCCAAACTTGATCCTGGATCCCATTGTCCCTTTTAGCCGACGTGTCGATCATATTTCAACAGAAAGATTTTACAGATGGTGTTATAAATTACATCGGCATTTTGTTTTTCAGCCAGACTAGTTTCTAACAAAGGCATGATAGCGCAGTCTAGCCGGCGATTTGAACTCGGGTCTCTGATTCCATGCTCTGTGATGTTAACAGTTAGATATCTACAGGTAGAGGATAGAGAGCTAAGGAAAAAATTACCAGTAAGCGATTGAGTCTTTGAAAATCGAGACACGGTTTCAAATTTGAATTTTTTTATGTCTGTTGTTTGTGGAATTTTTCCTCGAACCAGTCTCTAGAAAAAATGACTGTAACATTGACTGAATAAGTCTAAGATAGAAAGAAATTGGATATTTGTCAATGTTTTAAGTCTTTAAAAATGCGCAAAAATTGATAAGACAAATATAATACCTCTGAGGAAAACATGAATATCTTTCATACATTCAAAGAATTTGCAATCATTTCTATGCGTAAATTCTTACACAGCCATTTTAATTAACATAACTAATGTTTAAATGTGTTTAAAATGTTTTAGATATTATAATATTTTTCACTTACTCGTTATTTATCTAGAGTGGGTACTTTCTCATGTAAAATCATTATTTAGTTTTTAGTTTTCTTAGGCGTTTATTCTTTCCTAAACACCTTTCGTTTACGAAATTAGTAATGAGTAGTGATATAAAACATAGTAATAATATATACAATATATTTTTTTAAAGTAGCGTTATACATATACTGATAGAAAGAAGGATCACAAGTCTCCTTAATATGAAGCACCGACTGAAGATCGGACTCACTGATAATAATCAACAGCACTAGTTCGCTAGCCATAAACACGACTTGAAAGGCTGACGTTCACCTGGTTCTTGCGTCACATTCATTCAAATGGTTTAACAACATGACTATTTCTTTGCTATTTTAATTATATTTCCACGCTCACTTTAAATGGTTTACATTTTAGATGAATGTCACATGCATTCGTCTTTTGTTGAGTTTGAAATCTCGTCAATTCATTGTTAATAAATATGTCAAATAATATTATCATTATTGTATGCATTGTTCTTAATATTATGCGTTGGGCTATTTTCTAATTACTCGCAAATTATATCGAGAACAATAGAAAGACAAATACATAATTTGTATTCATCAGAAATATTAACTTTTTCCTCCTTTTTTTAAGGCATTATTCCAAGCAGTAGCTATTTACGTTGATTTGTTCGTCTGTCATTACAAAGACGCAATTTATTCGAAACCGGTTCGAATAAATTTCTATGTGTCTTGTCCATAATTTATTTCTTATTTAAGAGACGGCTTACCGTAAAAACTCACGCAGAAGTCGATCAGGAGTAGAAATCGAAGTTTGAGCTTTACCTAAGGCGTTATTAGTTTATAACACCCGACGTCTAAAGATCGATTTCAAAGACTATGAAATAATTGAAGAATAAATTACTCTAACAATGCAGCATATATTATGGTAGTTGCAAAAGTAAGTAAAATGGTAGAACACAGCATATTGAAGAAAGTTACCCAAGGTGGTAGCGGTTGGGTTTCGCTAATTGTTGCGATACGAAAACCTAATGGCGATTTGAGGATATGTGGGGATTACAAAGTAGGCGAGAATCTTCAGATATGCCCTAATTTATTCCTTTTACCTAACATAGAAACGACAAGTCATGAATTAGCAGGAATTAAATACTCTGCCAAGATTGATCTGAAATCGACATATAACCAAATAGAAATTGACGAAAAATTTAAAGAAGTCACTACAATTAATACCTTGATAGGCTTCCTATGATTGACCCGTCTTCTATTTGGAATTAAGACTTCAAGTCATATTTTTCAAAAGGCAATTGAAAAAGTTCTATCAGAAGGGATAAAAACATATAATCATATATCAATACATACGATATAGTCATAGGTGCTTACAGTAAAGAGGAATTAAAAAAACTGAACAAGTTTTAAACAAATTAAAAATGCTGGTATGACGACAAATAACGACAAATGTGAGTTAAATTGCGAAAAATATCGTATTTGAGATAACAAATGTCTAAAGAAGGAATTTCCCCAGACAATAAACTGATAAATAAAATATCGGAAGTATCTACACCAAAAAATAAAAAGAATTAAAATCCTTTTTGGGATTGACCAATTTTTATAGCAAATATCTACCTAAATACAGGGACCTAATAGATCCATTTCCAGAATTACGGAAAAAAGAATACAATTTAAATGGAGCTTTTGAAAGCTAGAAATATAGAGCTAGAAATAGAATTTTGAAAGCTTAAAAAGGTACTAATAAGAAAACCGATTGCAAAAATCTTCGATCCCAAAAAAAAAAAAGAAGTAATATTGACTACAGATGCAAGTGAACATGCTGTAGCCGCAATTTTATGTTAAGAAGGTCATCTAATAATGCACCTGTCGAGAAAATTAACGTCAGCTGAAGCTAACTACAGAAGTCGTCTGGAGGCCGTGGTTAAAGCCAATGGCGATTTTATTATAAATTATGTTTAGCATTTCAAGATATGTATGTGCAATTTTGGTCAATATATCTGTTAAAATGAGATGTCAGTATTACTTTCATTTTCATGCGTAATTTAAGCGACAAGTTATCCATCGCACCCTGTACTTACCTCAGCAATTTTACAAGAATATGAGATAATAAAGTAAGATCTCAACAAAATATAATGTTAATGCCTAGAAATGTCGATTTAAAACAGTGTCAGTTGACGATGCGTCAACACATATAATTATGTTATTGATTTATATTGATTACAGTTTATCAGTTACAGGACAGACAATCTCGCTATGTCTCTTTTTTTCCTTTACGCGCGCACAAACACATGCACACACCCATGCACACACATATAAAATATATATTATAATGATAAAATATAGCATTAGGTATGTTATATTTATGTGCTCAATATCAGGGATAGAGCGTATGTAAATATAAAATCGATGGCCTGACAATTGCATTTAGCATGAAACAGACTGACACCTCTGGGTGTTCACTTCAATGTCCGCTTTTATATTTAGATATGGCTGGTGGCTCGTATCCAACTATACCGCTAATCCCTGTTTTCTGGTGCACTTGTACTAATTACATTCGGACTGTTGTCCTCATTTTTGGTGTCACATTCAGATGTATATCGTTCCGAGTAAGCTGCAAAGAATTCCGAACTAAAACCTTTATTTAATTTACGAGAACAGACTGTTCTTGCTAACTGCCAATCTCTAAGGATATCTCGTCTAGTTCTTATGTCAGTCATTGCTTGTCCTGTTTCCACTGATTCCAATCACAAGCATTCATTACACTAAAAGACTACAAAGATTTCTACCATTCTATCACGCAAGCCATGCTAGATAAGGCCATCTTCTTAACTCATAAGTAATTAAAAATAAGCACAAACGAAATAAAAAACAATAAACTCTAGCGGAAATTTCTATTATTCGACACCGAAGATGCGTGGCTGGAGAAGACGTTAACATGGTGCAGAAAACAGCGTGCTTATAGGTATACATTTACTACATGAAGTAAGTAAAATAATCGATAAAAATATACAGACCTCTAAAGGAACGGTCTCTTAATCCTAAGAAACTGCATCAGACAAAACACCGACAAAACCAGAAAACTAATCATAAAATTGTGAAAACTATGATTCGTCATAGGCATAAAAACTGACCTAAAAGAAATAGATTTCCTAGATATCACATTCATCCTAAGATAAGGCACATATCAAACATAGAAAACCTAACAACAAACCACTTTACATAGACACATATTCCAACCACCCGTGATCAATAATCAGGCAGATTCCACAATAAAATCAGGTTATCTGACAATTCTTTCAATTAAACCATCTTCAGCGAGGTCAATAAAGATTATGATACAGCCCAAAAAGATACTGAATTTTCGGCAATACTCACATACACACCACATAGTACAAAAACAGCAGAAAAAATATTATATCGTTCAACACGTTATGCAACAATAATATAAAAACAAACGTAGTAAAATTATTTATTAAACTCATACACAAAAACCTCCCCCACTTCAAGCACTCTCCATAAGATATTCAACATAAACAAAGTAAAAATAAGCTGCAATTGCACCGAGAACATGACACAAATAATAATAATAATAAAGCAAAAAGAAGAATAACCAACAAACCACCCACACAAATCAAACCAACCTGTAACTGCAGAGCAAAGAACAAATGTCCCTTAAACGGCAATTGATTGCAAAACAATGTAATATACCAAGCCACAGTAAAATCAGCAGATCATAAAGAAAAAATATACATAGGAGTAAGTAAAAAGTAAGTGTAGGATCCTGGAAACAGAGAAACTATACACATCAAAACATTCTTTACAAATAGTAAATACGCGAGCAGCACAATGCTTTCGAAACACATGTTAAAATTAAGACAAAACTATTACATCAAAACTATCATGAAAAATAAGGAAAACAGCACCAGCCTAAAACAATAAATCCCAAAACTCTAAACTCCGTCTGGAGGAAAAAATAAAATCTAGGATCACCTTCCAAGACCAACAAAAATTATTAAAATACGATCAGAACATATCTCAAAATGCAAACACGAAAACAAATTTTACTTTTATTTAAAAATCGAAAACTATAAACGAATACTTTGTAGATTTTTAGAGCTACTGTTATCTTTCTAACGTTTTGAACCAATCTGACCTTTTACTTCCGACTTCTTTCATCCAAAAGGATTTCCGCCCACAAAATTGCCACTCACTGGATTTTTTTCATCCATAAACCCTACAGATGCCTGTGCGTAACCTGACCATGTTTAAATGTCTATATCGATTAAATTACTGCAACATTATTGGATGATTAGGAATTTGCATAAAATCTATAGTAATGGAACATCCAGTAAGGATCTAACCCACTAACCAAGACATTTTGTCTACTAATGTTCACTCAATATTAAGACTCAACAGCTACTCAAAGTAGAGAGTTACCAATTAAGATCTGAATAAGACCTCAAGACAGCAGAACGTCTCTTTGAATCAGAAATATTAAACCTAAGTGGGGGCATAGGCACCAAGACAAGCTCGCTCGATCGATTTTGAGAATTAAAGGAACCACGAGAAGATGGAGATAAAAATGCTGATCGTAGATGAGCTGACATTTCCTTCTCCCATTAAGATATGGTGCACATGAAATTGTAATGATTATATAAAGTTTTAACTTCGTTAAAGTTTCGTTAAGCCGTATCTAAAAGAGAAAATTCACAATATTTTTTTATTTAAAGAATTTCCGCATTTGTAGAAGAGGAAAAATACTAAATAAGTAAAATAAAATGGCAATAAAGTAAAATACATCTGAAGCAAAGTGATGAGCTCAACTTGCTTGGGCAAGATAAAGAACCATTCACATTCGCAAACCGAAAAGTTTGACCTGCCACCTCCTGCTCAAATAAAACAATTTTTGTCCTTTTTCTTTCCTTTAGCCTTCTTTCTTTTTCTTTCTTAGAACGAGGGCGAGCGTTCTTAAACACTTATATATACAGACTAATAGTTTTAAAGTTTTCTGATTTTACTGTCAATGGTCGGGGTCTAGATAAAAGTCGGTATTTTGAATGTTGATTTTCAAAGCAAGCCTGTTGCACTTGTTTTTGTACCAGACTAAGTTTAGTAATAAGTCACGCGTTTATGGCATATAGAAACATAAATATGAATGAAGATAAACTGCTTAAAAGGATTAAGTTATAAATTATTTTTGCTAAATAAAGATATTTTGCATGTTTGTAACATGTATTTACATAGCTCCGTTGGTTTGTATTTATGAAAATTAATGTCTTTTTTATATCGATAAGAAGTTAGCATAGAAGATGCGATTAAGTCAGATTTAGAGATGTCGACATTGAGGTAGACATACTGTGTGTGTGTGTGTGTTTATTCACTGAAAGTGAATAAAATTGCAGCACTCTGAAGGACAATATGTGTTTTGACCTGCACTGTCTGTATCTGAGCTTTAAAAGTTAGCACATGTTTTTTATAAGGTTTAATGTAATGAAAGGTTCCAGTGCAAGCAGGTGTCATACCATGTCGACATGTGTGCTCGTTTTATTCACTCTTTAAAAGTTGTTACTTTTTGAGAGGATGAGTGATCATTTCAGAAAATTGCTTCGCATGTTTATATAATGCCAACAGTAATCAATGAATCACAGAAACCACTGACCGCCTGAAAAACATAAATATAATTTTTTTCTTAACAAATTAAATATAGCTCGGATCTATACTAGGTACATAATCCTATAAAGAATGCCGGAAAAGTTAAATTTAAAATTAACGTTGCTAAATATTTTTGGTTTAAAGGAATTCTACAATTATAAGTATTATTAATTTTCTTATAGCTGAAGGTGTGACACGAAAGACATACATATATATAGCGTATCCGTTCTGTAAAAAACGAAGGCTGTTTTACAACAGTCTGTGATCAAATGCCTCTTTTCATATATGATAGAATACGCATTATAGGGCTGGTAACATACTTTACACCATATATTATATACACTAGTCATTAAAAAGTTTATAATATACTTTGTTCCATATATGATAAAGCAGGCATAAACATTTATTATTACTACGCTATTTTATGTCCCTTTATTTAAAAGAAATCGCCATTTATATTACTGAATAAACTATAATCATTATTAATTTTGTCATATCTAATTACATAGGATGTGACAGGTAATATATAAATAAATAAATACACAGCAATAATTATTATATAGAAATACAATTTTATAGGAGTTAACTCTATTCAAATAATAGCCACACTTGCTTCCCAAAGGAAAAAACTAAAACTATAAGTAAATAAACACATAAAATAAACGCATATCGGTAATTATGACTGCTGATTACAAAAAAAAAAAAAAATAGTTAGCCTCATTTCTGGCATTTAACCGTTCTGTCAGCAAATGACGGAAACTTATCAATTAGTTCATTCTGTATATTCTTGTTTATATTCAACATTACCTGAATATTTAAAGCAAAATTATTTTTAAGACTGAAATTTTCGAAAATTGATATACTAAGTATATAGTTCGATGTTATTGTTATCTCAGAAAATTTCGTGGCTATCACTCTATCCTTCCAACATATTTGGGATGATAGACAAGCAAAAAAAAGCATTTAATGAATTATAGTAAGATGAAGAATGGGCACCTCGAGGTGGTGTAATGGTTAACAAACTTGTCTTTGTTAGAACAACTACGAATGAGTAGTGAGTTCGATCCTCACTGGATGCCCCTTACTTTCGGCCTTGTGCCACATCCAAGCAACGCTTGGAAAATCACTATAGTAAGATGAAATGGGTTTTAATATACGGATCTAATTTTTAAATGGATTTTTAAATCAGACATTATTTCTTTTAAATAAGAGGCGGACTAAAAATATTCCATTAAAAAAATTACCGTTTACGTTTCAGATATGAAAATGTAGCTATCAGATTCGAAAAAGTCATAAATAGATTATGTAAATTCCCTAAATAGATAGTTGAGCCTTGTTTTATCATGACAGTCTCCGATGCCAAATTGGTAATGGGGCTATTCAGCTATAAGTGTTTTTGCTGATGGTTAAAGGGGATACAAGATCGATTTCTTGAGAGGCACATTTTTCTTTAGTAGGCCTTCTCGATAGCGGGTTGATATTAATTTCACTGTTTAAGAAAATTAAAAAAAAATAAATAGGAATTTCAACTCAAAAATGTGTACCCATTAAAAATAACGTTTTCTGTTCACATATAATTAAAATCTCTTGCTCTGAAAGTTTATTTATCCTCAGAGTCAACTGCAGTTTAAAAAGTTCCCTTAACCGGTTATTTTTAATATAAATATGTGCCAATAAATCACCTTGGTATTCACTCTATTGAATTTGTAACATTTTTATATTTACTGTATCTCTTCAACGTAGTTTAGTCCAAACGGTGATTTGGAAGATTGCTCTACACTCAAATTCAAATGGGAAGGGCTAACCAGACAACATTTAAAATCATTATTTGAAATCTTAAATAATATCTTCTTTCAAACACTGATCACTGCCGAAACTACACAAATACTTTTGTTACTAGGTAGATCCATATTTATTTACATTTTACAGTATCTAAGTTCAGGTGCTTGAAGAGGAACGTGAACATGTAAAAGAAAGGGAGAGGGGGAAAACCGCGTGTGTGTCCGTTAATATTTACGTGATCAAGACTTTGATATAAGGGGATTGTCGAATCAAACTAACTCAATCATAAACACGCCAGGTTTCAACTCATTTTCGATTCTTTTCGACAACATGGATCAACTCACTAGTTTCCAGTACCGTAATCAATTTGTGAAAAATTAATATTGAAATTTCTCGTGTTAAGTTGTTATGTCAAGATTCAAGAATATGAAAAGCAATTTAATTCAGAAGAGTTAAGAAAGAGCGCTGACTGTTGCAAATAACACTATCGTTTTGACCGCATTCGTAAATATATGCGAAAATTTTGAAAGGAAAAAGATTTTGATCAAATCATTTACTTCTAATACCATGACGTTACATTTTTTTTATTTCTACCAGTATTTCGAAAGATCGTAAAAGCTGCAAGTACTTTTACAACAATTTGTTGAAGTTAATCGAAAAATCATAGGTAAAATCTTATCCGAATGAGTAATGTTATTCCTTTTTTATTGCAGTTTTGACTGATGTGATTTTTGGCCTTCCATTCTGTTTTATATAAAGAAATGGTTCTAGGCATGAATGTTTCCTTCAGATAGACATAATCCACTAGTCAATATGATTTATACATTAGTCCGAATAATTTCCTTAACAATATCTCAAAATTCAGCTCAAAATTTCATAGATTATATAAACTTATCCATTAGCCTCACCAAGAGACATGTATATTACAGTTTCGAGTAACAATAAACTAATCTTGTGCCTGACTTAGTTAAGCTTAGAAATTATCAAACGGTTTCTATAGATGACCAAGCTCTTCTCGCAGACAATTCCTCGCAGAATAAGTTCCAGACTAGGCTTAGCTTTGCAAATATCTACTACGACGACATCATCATCATCATTTTAAATACCTACTATGACAGCACTATCATGAACAACAGCAAATCTAGTTTAAAACAATGAAATAACAATATATTGACAATGCATCAAAGGTGATCTCACAAAAATAAATATCAAATGTTTTCATTGTATCAGAAACACACTTCTGGGTTTAGTGTGCACACGACACGCTCATGATAATGACAAATTACATATTTAATAAATGTGAGGCTCAAATTACAGATTTCAGCGGTATAATTGACAGGAGAAATCCAGTTTTGATTGTAGGTTATTCTAAGAAAAGGTATTCATTTCATGACTATTAGTAGGGTACCTTTTATAATGTTTCCGGTGGTCAGTCAAAGACAAACAAATATAGCAGAAAACAAGTCAGTTGTCTACTGCTATTTTAAAAGCAACCCCACAGAAAAAAAAATTCTTAAAATATAGAACAAAATTGCATGATAAATCGCTCACCAACATTGAAGAAATATGCAGTAATGTTGTTAAAGAATGAAGTTTTCAGCCATAAATACACACAGAAAATAGAAAGAAATATAAAATTTTGAAGGCCATGAAATCTCACGGTTAATTTATCTTCGAACTGCAGTAAATCTAACACAAGAAGAAAAAAAATTAAAGTGGTAAAATAAATAAACACCTGACAAAGACACAATTAGCAACATCATGGAACAAAGAATGGACGAAATAGTGCGAAATTCAATAAATTATATTATATTCCAACCTGAGCACATCCCTGAAATGAACTAATTAGTGTATGCAGGAACCAAACTAGTTAGTGACAAGCTTTAAAATTGAGAGAAAAAAAAACAGAAACAAAAATGCAAAAGCTGGATGGGAGATGAGGCTGGAACAAGAAATGCAGAAATCACACGAAAGATTTTATCAAAAACTATAAGTAAATTATTAAAGAACAACGACAACAGTACAACCGAATGTTATGGAAATAAAACAATTATGAAATAAACATATCAACCTACTAAACTGCAATCAAATATATTCTAACTACAAACAAGATGAAAAATACTAAAAAACTCATAAGTACTAATATATACCCCACTGATACCAGTAAAAAATAAAAGTAATTATATACGATACTAAATTTGATACAATCTACTTAATCATTCGTAATAACTCTTCTCCGTCAATTAATGTTTAATCAAAAACAACATTCTATATCGATTTAAATATCCTTTGGGAGATTGCATCTTTGACGAGAAAGTAAATATATATGTTGGTTTCACAACGACAATGGTATCAAGAAGGCCTGCAATACACATGTCGGATTCAACTTCTATTGCGCAACATTTAAAAGAAGATTCCTGTTCACATTCACGTTTTAGAGAAATATTAATTGGCAATACAAATATACACCACCGTGAAAATTAAAAGAAAAAACTCCAAATTCTTGAAGGAAACTATATAAAAAATGAAATTAACACTAAATAAGATTAATTATGATGATAGCAACAGTGTTTTAAAATGCCTATAAAAGCAATGTTTCGGAATACTCAAATTGTAAACAATTTAAATTGCTGGTTGAATATTTTAAAACATTAATAAGAAAAATATAAATTAAGTTAACTCTCTTACATATTCTTTATGTTAGTTTTTAAATTGACTATAGAGAAGCACGTTTCATGCACATTTACAAAATAATTACAACAATCAATTACATTATTATTTTTTTTTTGTCTTAGCAATTCAGCCCTAAAGATGATCATGGATGACATTGAATTTACTTGGGAAAATAAAAGGAATGAGAAAAACTATGGTATCTTTCTTAATCAGTTTAATAACAACACTAAGATGCGGATTCGTGAATTTGAGAGGATTAATATATATATATATATATATATATATATATATATATATATATATATATATAATTCAGTGAATGTAGATCTATATGGAGCCTGAAATATTTCACATTGGTTCCCGATGATCCGTGTTCAAGCCCAAGCAAAAAATCAAGATTTCAAATGTTGAACTTCAAGGCAAGAAAATGTTTCGCTTGGAAAATTGTTTCAAAGTAATCTTCTTACTTCCAATTTTTTGACCCCGTGTCAGGGTAAAATAAGCTTATCAAAAAAATGAGTTCGTATTTTGTGCAATCGACAGTTCGGTAAGTCGTTATGCCGCTATAGTTGTTGGCTTTCGATAACAATGACCCACTCTGGGACAGAGAGGTAAGTGCGTGAGTCATGCGCGCCGTGATAAAATAATCTATTCTTGCTGAAGATAACAAACGAGTGGTCCAGAGAGCACGTAATTTATTGTGTATACTGGCGCTACCAAATTTTATAAGTTTAAGAGTAAGGCTTTACAGAAAACATTAGGAGAAAACACACAAATACAGATATATATATATATAATAAATATAAATATAAAAATGAACATTGAGGTCAACACCCAACGGTGACAATCTCTTTCATGATTAAACGCAATTATCAGGCCTTATGCCTTATGTTTGACTATTTATATATGCTGGTCATTGATGCATTATAATACATTTTATTTTTATTTATTTTTTTGTTTTTGCACGTTTTTAGTTTTCGACTTTTAACTAACGTAATAAAAATTTATTTTCGTGTTTGCATTTGGAGATGAGTTCTGATAGTTTATTTAGCAATTTGTGTTGGTCTGGGAAGATAATTATAGCTATTTTCTCGTCGAAACAAAGTGTAAATTTTTGGATTTATTGTTGTAGGCTAATGCTGTTTTCTTTATTTTCTATGATATTTCTGGTGTGATTTATATTTTGTGTGTGTGTTTAGTATTTGTAAAGGATGTTTTGTGTGCATGGTTTCTTTGTTTCCATGCTCATTCAGTTACTCCTATGTATATTTTTTCTTCGTGATCTACTGATTTTACAGTGTCTTGGTATATCACATTGTTCTGTAGCAATTGCCGTTCAAGGAACATTCGCTCTTTATTCTGCAGTTACACATATATTTGATTTGTGCGGGTGGGTTTTTGGTTGTTTTCTTGTGCTTTTTTATTGTGTCATGTTCTCAGTACAACTGCAGCGTATTCTTACTGTTTTGTTGAATATTTTGTGGAATGTGCTTGAAGCGGGAAGCGTTTGTGCGTGAGCTTAATGAATATTTTCCCATGTTTTTACGTTTTTGTTGTACATACATACTTTAGGCTGAAATCCGTTCATGATGTAACTCCAAATGGGCAGTCAATATTTTTACAATCATTACAGTGATTTTCTAAGCCTTTCTTAAATTTGACAAAAGGCCAAAAGTATGGGGCATCCAGTGAGGATCGAACTCACTACTCAGTCATAATTGTTCTAGCGAGATAAACTTGCTAACAATTACACCATGTCGAGGTACTCCAGCTTTGCAATATTATAGCTATAATTTTGATCGAGTCTTGGCTATGTGACTACATTAAATTCTGAAACCGAGAAAGTGCTTTTGACTTGTGAAAGTTTATTTTAAGAATGCATTTTAGAAAAGGTATCTAATGATTATTTTTGCATCTTAAGTGATTTTCAAAAACATCACAAAAATGAATGTTTTGGCTTTATTTGACCTAATATTAAAGACTGAAATCTGAATCGTTCGTTTTCTCTGGAAAAATGATTACCTGAGAAACAAGAATGATTATAATACACACAAGGAAAATGATTGAAATTAAAGTTATGTGTCCTTATATTCTGTTTGATAAAATTCATATTTCAGTTGGTTAACACTCTTGCGGAAAACTTGATATTTAATTATCTGATTTATCTTTCGACAAACATATATTGTGAATATCATTATGAGGAGAGGAAGATATATTATCTCTGGTACAGCGAGAAAATTAAGCTTTTATTTTTGTTCACCAATTTTTCTCTAACAAGCAAAGGGGGTCGTTTGAAGAATGATACATGTTGCCTCCCTGTCTTTACGCACAGCTAGTTTTTGATACAGGGTGCGTCTCTTGAAAAACGAGGTAATCATTGTGATTAGTTAAAAATGCACTTAGCTATTTTTTTTAATTTTTTAAATGTAACAAATTCATTGCTTTTTCTTTTTCTTTTTTTCTGCAATATGTGTATATTTTTATATTTGGTAAATTGGTTGGATTGCAAATGACTGATTAGAAATTCACATCAAGCCACGTGCAATGAGGAAGAAAGACAGGGTTTTCTTTAAACACCAGTAAATAAATAAACTAATAATCTTGGTGCAAATATGAACAAAGGAAATCAAGGGTTTTTTTAATAAGAAGTGCAATGAATTCATAATTAAATTCATAATTAATTTGTTGTTGTTTTTTGTTTTTTTTGTTCAAAAGAAGAACAAAGTTTCGAAACTAGACTTTCTGTTATCGAAATATATCTTAATAAATTATCGAGCGATTTTTTAAATTTTATGTTGAATCCAGAGATGCACAGAAAAAGTACTCGTTTATAAATTTGCAAGCATGTAAACATAAAATTTCCTCTTCAGCAAAGTCTTCTGTTCGTTTATCTGTGATATTTGAACAAATAAAATTAATTAATGCATTACTTTGATGAAACAGTCTCGAAGCATCAATGCCTTTTTATCGTCAGTGTCCCGTTATCGTCCAATAATTTGGTAACTCCACGAAATCCCTAAAAAAAATAGCATAGCATGATAAAAAGACACCAAACTTGAAAACAAAATTTTATCTTATGTTTTTATTAAGAGGAAAAACCAAAGTTTTTTTTAATTATTTTAAAAAAATTTTCTTTCTTTTTAGAACATTCTAAATTTTGATTAAAAAAAACCTTGTTTCTCTTTGTATCACCGAAACTAATAAAATAACATAGACAATTTTTAGCACGTTTTTTCTTTTTTTTTTTTTCTTTTTTTTTTTTTTTTTTGCATGACACACATTAATTTGTAAAATCTTGCAAAAATAAAAAAAAATAATTCTCGGATGTTAATGAAACTTTCAGAAACTATTCACAGATGATCGAAATTATTATAAATAAGTTTTTTTTTATTAAAGTCATGCCAGAAATATTTTTTTATATTTATTACCCCCACCCATAACTAATTTTATGAAAACGCTAGAAATTCGATCCCATCGGGTTTAGTGATTACAATAGTTAAAAAAACAAGGCTTTGAGGAATGCAAATCATGTTTTGTTTTTTTTAACTACCTGATCGCACTACCTGAAAATCAGCTCTGAATTGTAACATACAAAACTCAATAAAACAAAGATATTATTTAATTTCAAATGCTTTTATTTGCTTTTAGTTGTTTTTTATGAATATAGACAATATTTTCTGAGAGCAAAACATTTTTTCGGTGAAAAATGAATTTTTAATACAATTATTTGTTATTTCTTTAATTATAATAGATTTTTACATTTAAGTTGTTAAAATATTATAAAATTAGTTGAAAGCTGCATCGGGTTTCCTAAGTGTCCTTATGAGATAGATCTTCCTTTTTTTTTAGTGCATTGTAAATTGTATCATTTTGATTAATCAGAAGTTCCGAAGTAATTAAGAAATGTAATTTTGTGTTTATAATCGGGCTGTTATTATAAAGTACGGAAGATCAATCAGAATACAATTAAGTTGCGTTATTTGAGTTAAGCATTGTTCTCCGCTGTTAAGACCTTTACTTTTGCGAAACACATGTGGAGAAGTTAATTTGATTTTTCAATTTCAACTGAGAAGGGTACCTACAAGTATCAGTATCATCTTATGAAATTTATATGATCTTATTTTTATATTAATCTCAGTTATGACATTTTTCCATAAATGAAATATCAAAATTAATAATAAAATGAATGGAAATACAAATAACACAGTAAAAAGTAATAAATGTACATAAAATTATAGTATTTTATGTACACTTCTGATAAAATTTCATAAAAAAGGTACCTATAAATTAATTAGATACCTTTCTTATGAAAT
Organism: Acanthosepion lycidas; assembly: GCA_963932145.1. NCBI lineage: Eukaryota > Metazoa > Mollusca > Cephalopoda > Sepiida > Sepiidae > Acanthosepion > Acanthosepion lycidas. Next base: position 318,707 of record OZ010574.1, on the reverse strand, counting down.
AGGAAATTTAATGTCACTCTTAACAGTCTTATTTTAATTTCTTTATAATATATTTTCCATAAAGCATCGTAAACGTAAAGGTGAAAGCTAAGTAGAAAAAAAAATTAGAGCGCTGAAAGTTTTCCTTAAAAATAACGAGGTAAATAATTTGTTCATTTAAATATGTGACACGATAACTAGGCATATATTAAGATGGATTTCTAAAATATGTATTTTATTTTAATAAATTAAGAATAGAAAACGGTTAAGAATAGAAAAATAGTTTAAAAACATGTGTTTCGTTTAACAAAAGTACTAAGGGAAAAAGAAAAGGAAAAAAATAAATAAATAAACACTTTTTCTTTTTATAACTAAATTTGTGGAAGAGAAAAGGGCATCAGATTACTGTTAAATCCTACCAGTCTTCCAATAAAATATTTGACTAAATGATTTGATGTGATAAAAGATAAACGTTTAGGAAATAGATTTTAGATGACCAGGTCAAAAACTGTCTTTACGGTATTTCGACAACACATTAAGGAAATAAAGAAAAGATAATAGAATTTTCCCTTTCTCCAGGCAATAAAAAAAAGAAAAGAAAAAAAACGCCCGACTACTGAGAAAGTGCTAGGGTTATAAAAAACATCCGACGGTCTTCACACGGAGATTTGTTAAGATAAAAAATTAAAAAAATAAATCCTGGAGAAAACATCGTTGGAGGCCGAGTGCAGACGGAATGTCCATGGGATGTTTACACATCAAAGGAAGCAAAATTTAAGTACCTTGAAATTTTGAACTTACAGTCGCCAATGCTTATCTTTTGTTTTCACCCGGTGGTCTAGTGGACTTCCGATTATTTCAATATAAATACAAGTGATTTTTCCGAGTCGAGCAGTTCAGCCGGGCGTGTGCTTGAAGTAGCCACGTGTGTCAGGCACACTGAAGAAGTGAAACTCCGTTCGTCTGAGTCGGTCGGTTCGGCATTTGATCTCCATTAGTTAGAGTTAGAGCTGAGTGTCACATCGCCTACCCCAACGGCAAGACTAAGTCTGAACGAAATAAAGCGTCGATTAAACTCATCTAAGTTGTGGAAGTTCGTTCCTTCAATGGTTTATCTTGTGCCCCCAGCTTGAGACTTCGACTTTTTCAACCAACCCCCGGCAACATCACAGCGTGGAGAACGGCCGCTGGAGAAATTGCACGGACCTCAACAACGGGTGTCACAACTGGTGCCGTGGTAACCCAGGATTCGGAAACAACGGAATTGCCACTAGATGCTAAATTTTGGATTTCAACGAACCGTTGCGACTGGACAGAAAACGAAACAAGACGAATGGAAAAAGGAAATTGAAGGAAGAACAACTCTAACAACCAAATGAAGAAGTACTCTAGGAACCTCAGCAGGGAGAAGAGTTTCTTTTAGACTTTTGATTGTCACACCCACTAAAAGACATTCTATTTGCTTGGTATAAGCTTAAAAAAAGAAAAAAAAGAAGAAAAGAAACAAAGAAAGAAAAGGGAACCCGTAATCAACAAGCACTGATTCACTTAAGGTAAGCTGAATTCTTTACTCCCTAATTTTGTCTGTTCAAAATTCTCGCTGGCATATTCTTAGTATTGTTTTTGAATTTTTTTTTCTCTCTTTCTTTGGCCACTTGTTAGAATTGTAAAAGTTTAGTAAGGATAGGATTCATGTTATCGGATCAAATGGGTCGAGAATACCTTTATTTAAAGGTAGATCTTCCGAATTTCAGGCTTGGGTTGAGGCCATAAAAAAGAGTAGAATACACAAGCTTTCACAGGCAGAGATAGTTAATGTGGTCTACGACTACTCAGATGGAGTCGTATCAGAATATATAGGGCTGTATTTAGAGGATCATCCAGAATGTAGTTGGGATGAACTTTTGAAACAGCTAACTCATCAATATGGTGATTGTACTAGTGCAGCTAATGCTGCAAGGGCTTTAATTAAGGTTAGATAGAAAGAAGGAGAAACTCTGCCATAACTAACGAGTAGGATTCTAGGACTGGCTAAGATAGCGTATAAGGACGCAGTTCAACGAGAGGGCGAGGTAATTCAGATGCAGTTGGCTGAGTTTTTCACGGACGCAATCGAAAACCCGTTCGTGAGAGAAGACACAGCCAGGGCATACCCAACAACTCTGACAGAGGCATTCAATGCAGCACAGCAGAGCCTCAGGCTTCACGAAAGGCTGGCAACCTCTCGGGAGCAAATGTGGGGGGCGCCGGGGAACGGTGATGGAAGATATGTAGGACCTCCCCAGAACGATGGGGGACAGTGGAGGTACGGTGGGACGGATCACCATTGGGGAAACCATACCCCGCAGAGGAGCTGGACAGAGTCACGCCCAGTTCCTGGCAGACCGGGATGCTGGGGATGTGGTCGGCTGGGGCACCTGGTGAGGGAATGTCCTCGTCAGGAGGGGTCCTCGTCAGGAGGGGCCCTTACGTGCCAGAAAAGAAACCGAACGACAACCTGGAAACGCGGAAGGGCCACCCCGAGGGATGTAAGGGTGGCTCGAAGTTATGCGTTGCTCAGCCAAGGTACTGAAGCAACTTGTGATGTGCTGGTGAGCGGCAAATACGTACAGGCATTATTAGATACGGAGGCATGCATATCAATTTTGAGGTTAAAAGATTTTAGGGCATTAAAACAAAAAAATAGGAGACTCGAAGCTGGAGATATGAAGATAATTCAGGCAGACGGACGAGAAATAAGGATAATCGGTGCGATATGCCTGCCTATAAGTGTGGGAGGGGTATCCACTATGCAGAAATTTTATGTAGCCCAACCATCTGTAGGGCAATGATATTAGGCCGTGACTGGTTGGAGAGCAATAAGGCCCATATCAGCTTTAATCGAACCTTCTTCAAGTTAGGTAGAAAAGAGATTCCTTTCGGAGCACCGATGAATGAAGAAGTGGTCGTTCTTACTACTAAAGACATTGTTTTGCCGCTATTGCATGTAACGGAAGGCTGTCACCAGCAGAAAACCTAAGGCAGGGAATATATCAGGTAACTCCAACTGATAAAGGTTACTTCGAGGAAGGAGAAATTACGTTATGCGAATCGGTGGTCGAATATAGGGACACTAATGACATCCCAATAATGCTAGGAAATGTCACGAACACAACGATAAAAATAGAGAAGGGGGATGAGATAGGAAGAGCAACGCCCACGACTATCATAAGGCAACAGGTGAGCAAGAAACATCTATCTCATGTTCAGGTAAACTCGATAGTAAACGAGGAAGAAATACTGGCACCGCCTGAACACATGGGGAGCATAAGGCGACTAATACTTAAGAATAAGAACGTGGTGGCTAACTCTGATAAGGACTTGGGTCGGACACAAATGGTGCAGATGAAGATTGACACAGGGAGTCACCCACCAATAAAATTAAAACCGTATCGGACACCAATACACAAACGTCAACTGGTGGAGGATGCAGTCAATGATATATTAGAATCAGGGGTGATCGAACGCTCTAAATCCCCTTGGAGTTTTCCAATAGTAGTAGTCAGTAAGAATGATGGAGGACATAGGTTTTGTGTCGATTTTAGGGCCTTGAATAAAATCACGAGGCCCATGGCCTACCCCTTGCCAATGATTGATGATATCTTGGCTTTGTTGGGAAAATCTAAATAGTTTTCTAAACTTGATCTAAGATCAGGATATTGGCAGGTAGCTTTAGACAGGAATGACCGAGAAAAGACAGCATTTGCGTGTTACGCGGGTCTGTATCAGTTTAGAGTAATGCCATTCGGACTCGCCAATGCCCCAGGAATTTTTCAGCAACTTATGTCAGTAGTTTTCGGGGTATAGAGCAATTTGCAAAGGCTTACTTGGACGATATATTGATTTTCTCAGCCATTGAAAGTGAAAACCTTCAGCACTTGCAGTTTGTTTTTTCCCAATTGCGGAAACACGGGTTAAAGATTAAACTACCTAAGTGCCAATTCATGCATAAAGAAACCAGGTACTTGGGATACATAATCAACGAACAGGGGGTTAAACCAGATATGGATAAAGTTGAGGGGATCAGGGCAATGTCTGCACCAAAAACGATTCGGCAGGTTAGGGGATTTATAGGGGGGATAGGGTACTACCGGAGATTCATTCCGGCATTCTCTAGGATAGCCACACCACTTATAGTATTGACAAAAAAATATGCCAGGTTCAAATGGACGGAAGATTGCCAAAGGTCCTTTGATACCCTGAAGGAACAGCTGACTGCTGTCCCCCTATTGGCTTATCCAGATCTGAATAGGCCCATGATACTGTACACTGATGCGAGTGATCAGTGCATTGGGGCATGTCTGACCCAGCCCTGTCCAGACAAGGATGGCCCCGTGCCAGGGATACCAGAAGAGGTACCCATCTACTTTTTATCCCACCGCCCCCCCCTTACTCAGCAGAGGTGGCCTGTGATCGAGAAAGAAGCCTATGCCATAGTCTATGCATTAAAAAACTAAACTATTACCTGAGCGGAGCGAAGTTTATAATCAAGACTGACCACAAACCCCTACAGTATTTATTTGAAGCGAGACTTACCAACAGGAAAATACAATAGGACATTAATTTGAGCGGGTATAATTGTAAAATAGAGTATTTGGCGGGGAGGGAAAATACATGCGCCGATCTGCTGTCTCGAATCCCTCGGGCGTTAGAAAAGGAATCTGTAAACATTATACCTGAGGTGGATGACAGGGCGTACCAGATAAACGTGATTAACTCTCAGTGAATTGAGAATCGAACCGGCTTAGGGGAACTGGAAGACTCGAGTGACATTGAAGAGGACCGACCCCCCGAAATATTCTGCGAGTACGAAATGGATGATGAAATTAAGAATCTAAAGGAAGCGATAGAGGCGGGGCGGGTAACTGAAGCATGTGCACGAAAATACCTAATACAATAAGATAGGCTATATTATCTCTCCGACAGGGATGGGGAAGTGAGGCCCCGGCTGTACGTAGCTAGATCACTCCGAAGTAGGATACTAGCACAGCACCACGACACCCTAGGACACATGGGCATAGATAAAACGTACGGACTTATCAGTAGGAAATATTACTGGCCGGCTCTGTACAAAGAAGTGACTGCATATGTGAATAGCTGCATCACATGTCAGGTCAGAGCCGATAAACATACGATAGGACCTCTTGTGGAAACGGAAACTCCAGCCTATCCATTTGAGAAGGTTAGCTTAGATATTTCAGGGCCGTATGGCGAAACTCCTCGCGGAAACAATTACATAGTCAGCTTTGTCGACTGGCTTACCAACTGGCCAGAAGCTTATGCCGTAAAAGATAAAAAGGCTCAGACGGTAGCCAATTTAGTTCTGACAGAGATATTCCCAAGATATGGGGCCCCCTTATAGTTAGTGACAGATAATGGAACTGAAAACGTCAATGAAATCATGAGGGAGACTCTCAACAGTTTGAATATAAAGCACATAACCACATCTCCATACCACCCACAGAGTAACGCAAAGGTAGAACGCTTCCACCGATCCTTAGGTGATATTCTAGCTAAATTAGCAATGGGGGAGAATGAGAACTGGGATCTGTATCTAACTCAAGCATTAGCTGCAGTGAGATTTTCTATGTGCGAGACAACAGAATACTCGCCATATTATATGCTATTTGGACGCGACGTGATTCTGCCGGTAGATAATCTGTTGAAGCCTCGTAGAAGGTACATGGGCGAAGATCACCATCGTCTTATAATCGAACAACAACACAAAATCTTCGTCCAAGCTCAACGGAGGATTAAACGGGCTCAGAAGAGGAGGAATCACACTGTTAACAAAAACCGCCGAGAAGTAAAATTGGGAGTTGGTGATCCAGTGTATTACAAGAAGCATGTTAGACAAGGCAAATTAGATCTGAAATGGAGACCTTACTATAGAATAACTGAACAAACAGGACCAGTTACATTCGTAATTTTGGACCAGCTTAGTGGAAAAATCAAGAGGGCGCATGCCAATGATTTAAAGTTAGCTGAACTCCGAAGCTGGGAAACACCCACGATGGAAAGTGGTGAAAGACCAATCAGACCATCAACGTTGGCGGCTCCCACCTCAGACCGAGAATCCGATATCGAGGACTCGGAGTCGGAGAGAACCTCCATAAAATTTACTGAAAGTTATCGCCACTCCAGGGAGAACCCCTATCTTCCTCAGCAGGACCACGAAGAGTGGGATTCGGAGGACGACACCCCTTTGACAGAACTGAGATCAAGCAATAAGCGATCCTCTTATACGGAGGAGGATGGGGAGGATGAGGACGAGGAAGGTGTGCCCTTGAGTAGGATACAGTCTAGGTTACGAGACGAGAGTGGACTAAGAAAAAGCACTAGCTAGACCATTTCTTCAACAAAGAACGGGGAACCTTTTTTTTTCTCTCTCTCTCTCTGGGATCGGTAGGAACCTTCAGGAGGTTAATAGACAGACGAGGAAGGTAGAATGGGGTTTAAAATATATATTAGTTTTAGCCTAGTCTAATTTTTTTTGGGGGGGTGCTATTATTTATATCCATTTCACTACAGTAACCGGGCTCCCCATTGTATTTCAGGATGGATAGCGTTAGGATTCTGTTGCTGCGCGTCCTTGTTGCGTCAACCGTTGCCTTGCGACATAGCGAGAACACCCTTTTCAAAAAGACTGCGGAAGTGGTCGTTACCAGATCAAAATGGGTCATCACGTTGATGATCGACCTGAAGTCATATAACAGATTATTGGAAGGGTTGAGTTTGGAGATACAGAAGGCAAAAACAATAGGCGAACACATAGCTGAAAATTATTACTCTGATAAGGGGAACTATCATAACCTCATGTATTCGCTTAGGCAGGAAATAATTGCATTGGAGTTGCACTGGGGCAATATGAGAGACTATCTGGGTGGACTGAAGTTACTTGAATCTAGAAAAAAAAGGTCAGTCTTACCAATTGTAGGTAAGGCACTTAGTGTGCTTTTTGGAACGATAACCGGGGCCGACTTGGAGACTATCAGAAGGAAATTAGCACCAATAGGGGAAGGTCAAAAAAGCCTTGAGAAACAGACAAGGAATAGTCTATCGATTTTGAATGTTACCAGGATAGACTTGGCAAAAAATAGGCAGACCATCAATCGGCTGATAACGTACGTACTAGACATACAGAATGAATTAGGCCAAGTGACCCATTCCATGTCGGCCGAGCTGCAGGAACTCGGGGGCTTTGTGGCGCAATTCCTACAATTGCTCATGGCCATCAACAGATTGCGACAGGCCTCGCAGTCCTTGCAGCTGTCTCTCGAGCATGTTAGTGCTCAATTAGGCATGTTCTCCCTAAGACATCTGTCACCTAGTATTGTAGCTCCCGGTCACTGCTCTCTCAAGCATCTCATCGGCTCGTTGGACAGACTTGTGGAAACCTCTCGTTAGAACATCGTTGAATGTTACTGCAAGGGAACTTCCACAACTATTAGAGAAAATAGAAAGAATCGATTTACAAGACTTAGTTGATCAACTAGAGACGATAGATGGGGAGGTTCTTCCCCAGGGGAGTTGGATCACTAAATCTGTAGCCTTGTTATCAGTTGGGGGATGTATTTTGGTGGGGATAATATTGATAATAATTCAAGTAGTTTGGGAAAGGCAGTGGTTAAAAAGATGTAGAAGAATTATGCCGGCGAGAGGACTGAATAGCAAAAAGGGTGGATCACCTGTTGAAACCACGGAGACCCAAGGGACAGAGAACCCTGAAACTGATCCTGAGAAAGGAACCCAGGCAGAGGAACGGTTGCAACTAACGGCCGTACGATTGGAGGTTTAAAAAAAAAAGGAAAAAAAAGAAAAAAAAAACAATGAAAAAGAAAAGAACTGATATTCCATATTCCTCTTCCTTCTAATGGGCAGGGTGCTCCAGGAGCATGCACATAAAGAAAAAATGTGTGTACTTAAAAATAAAAAAAAAATGAAAAAAAATAAGACGAAGGGAGAGAGCAAGAAACAACTGTGCTTGCGAAAAAAAAAGAGAGATGATGATGATGATGAAAAAAATATTTTTGAGAAAAACAGAAAGAAACATTTTAGAAACACTTATTTATTTATTTATTTATTTATTTTGTTCTGTTTAAAAGAAAAAAATGAAGAAATAAAATGGAAAAGGTTTGGAGAACTTTAAACAGTTGAAAAGGAGACTGATAATGAGGAACAGTTACATCGCTACTATATTTATGCAGTGGACTTGCTCAGAGTTATGACTGTTATATTTGTGTTATTTAATTTTTTAATTTTTTTTCTTTGGGGGAGGGGGTGGAAACACTCCCCTCTCTTCATTTTATTGGGTAAACTATGCTTCAATTATTCTGTCGGGCGCCATTGACCCCATTGGGAGAGGGCGTCCTAAGCAAACTTCCATCATGACGAGGTTTCATAGGAGGGAGCAGGAAGGCCCAGGGATTTGAGGCTTATCTTTCAGGGCTGGAAATTGGTAACAGGAGTTGAATTGACAAAGAGTAGAATCTCTTCCAGAAATAAAAGTGAATGGATGTAAATCGGAAAGCAAAACTTTAAGTTGGGAAAGGTGTTCGTTAACGAAGAATTGACATTCAAACGTAGCGATAAACCAACTGCGTGGATTCATTGATGCCACCGGCTACGAAGACAAAATTGATTAATTGGTTGTGGAAAACAAAGAAAAATGGGCTGAGAAAATACAAAGAATGGTAAATAATGCCAAATTGATTAATAAGAAATTTCATAATTAATGGTTATGGAGGGGAGGAGAATACCCCTGTGGAATCAAAATAATTTTTGTGGTGATGGCGTGCCGACCTGAAGAAGCACCGTGTCATGACTTTATTTGTGTTTATTGTAATTTATTAACATAAATGACAAGATCCGTTGGGGGAGGTAATGTGACACGATAACTAGGCCTATATTAAGGTGGATTTCTAAAATATGTATTTTATTTTAATAAATTAAGAATAGAAAACGGTTAAGAATAGAAAAATAGTTTAAAAACATGTGTTTCGTTTAACAAAAGTACTAAGGGAAAAAGAAAAGGAAAAAAATAAATAAATAAACACTTTTTCTTTTTATAACTAAATTTGTGGAAGAGAAAAGGGCATCAGATTACTGTTAAATCCTACCAGTCTTCCAATAAAATATTTGACTAAGTGATTTGATGTGATAAAAGATAAACGTTTAGGAAATAGATTTTAGATGACCAGGTCAAAAACTGTCTTTACAGTATTTCGACAACACATTAAGGAAATAAAGAAAAGATAATAGAATTTTCCCTTTCTCCAGGCAATAAAAAAAGAAAAGAAAAAAACGCCTGACTACTGAGAAAGTGCTAGGGCTATAAAAAACATCCGACGGCCTTCACACGAAGATTTGTTAAGATAAAAAGATAAAAAAAATCCTGGAAAATACATCGTTGGAGGCTGAGTGCAGACGGAATGTCCATGGGATGTTTACACATCAAAGGAAGCAAAATTTAAGTACCTTGAAATTTTGAACTTACAGTCGCCAATGCTTATCTTTTGTTTTCACCCGGTGGTCTAGTGGACTTCCGATTATTTCAATATAAATACAAGTGATTTTTCCGAGTCGAGCAGTTCAGTCGGGCGTGTGCTTGAAGTAGCCACGTGTGTCAGGCACACTGAAGAAGTGAAACTCCGTTCGTCTGAGTCGGTCGGTTCGGCATTTGATCTCCATTAGTTAGAGTTAGAGCTGAGTGTCACATCGCCTACCCCAACGGCAAGACTAAGTCTGAACGAAATAAAGCGTCGATTAAACTCATCTAAGTTGTGGAAGTTCGTTCCTTCAATGGTTTATCTTGTGCCCCCAGCTTGAGACTTCGACTTTTTCAACCAACCCCCGGCAACATCACAGCGTGGAGAACGGCCGCTGGAGAAATTGCACGGACCTCAACAAGGGGTGTCACAAATGTAAATTATTTCACTTTTCTCTTTCTGTAGAACGAATTAGCCCCCTGGAATCCATCAATATGTCATTCATCACTTGTCAAGTGACGCGAAAGTTTATGACCTGCTTTGTTTTATTTTCAAATTACATCTTTTCGGCGCAAAAGCTAAGTTAAGCTTGGTTCAAAATATTTAAATAAACATTATAATTTCTGATTTTCTTAAAATAAATTTTGAAAAAATGATAATTGATTTTTAAAAGAATTTCAAAGTGAGATTTTCATCTTTTTTATAAAATGGAAAAAAATGGATGCTATAATCGATTATCTGTCAATTTTGCTGGCTCAAAAAAACAAGATTTTTAACCAAAATTTCGGACGTGCTAAAAATGTAAAAAAATACACCAAAAATACTTTGATCTTTCCTCTTAATAATAAGATGAACATTTAGACGATAAAATTTTGTTTTCAAGTTTGGCGTCTTTTTCATCATGCTATGCTCTTTTTTAGCGATCTCATGGAGGTACCTATAGATCCCATTATAAACACTATTTTGTTGCTTTTTTTTTTACTAGATTTAATAACGTCTTTACTTTATATTCTTATATATGCGAAAAAGAAATATGAATTGCATTGTAGATTTATATTTTTAATATCCACTATTTTTTCAATTGTTTTTTTTTTTCGTCAGTGTAAATACATAATAAATAATCAAACGTATTTATATTTGTATCTACATGTTGATTCCTACGAACACAATTGGATGGCATGATCAGAGATCAGAAGCAAAATGTTTTAAAAAGTTATTGATGGTTTGAAACTTCGATTAAAAAGACTTGTTTAACCATGAAGCAGGTGCAAAATAAGGTTCATTTTGATCTTTCACTTCAAAAATCTAAAATAATCTTAACATATAGACATGCTTTGTTGTTGCATAAAAAAACAAATTAGGAATTGGAAATACATTTCATTCCTCAACTACAAGAAAGATAATTTGAAAAGGGGGAAAAAATACAAAACAACTAAAAACTGCAAAATTTAGTATATTAAAGTAAAGAAAAATGCTCAAGAACATATACACAAACGCACAAATACACATATGTACATACACAATCACACTCATACATACACAAACGCACACATAAACAAACGTACAGACACATAAACAAACACAAGTTTACACAAACACACACATTCACAAACGGAAATACACACACATACACAAAGAAATGTATATATAAACAAAGAAACACATACACATGACACACACGGGACATGCACACAGAGAATCATAGAGAAACGCAAAGAAAAAATACACAGATACATACAGCTGCAAACATACACAAATAGATACATGCAGAAACAATCAAGCACATATCCATCTCACACATATAGAAACTGATACCTACACAAACACAAGCATGAATAAACCCAATGGCACAAACCCACAGGTCAACAAACGCACTCACATCTTAATATGTCTAATGACAGAACCATACACACACGTGCACACAATGAAGGCCACGCAAATACTAATAAACACACATACACAAACATATAGACAAGCACACGCCTATGCAAACACAACTCCACATACGCAAACACCATATAGCTACAGACACAAACAACACAGCTATATGCACGAATATACGCATGCGAAAATACGGAACTACACACACTGGCGCATGAAAATATTAACATTTTTATTTCTAATATTCTACGGTGTTTTATTGCATTTTAATGTATAGTCCTTTTTATTTTTATCTATAAATTCCTGACGATTACCAAAAATCCAGATGAAGAAAAGAATATGTCATGCTACATTCAATAAAACACATACACACCCCTACATATACGCACACACAAATATTCTCACATACTCACACATATATAGAAATAGGTTCCATCTTCTATTTGAATAAAGTGTTTCATTGAGCCCATTAGATTTCTTGAAAAAGAGTAAAGAACCTTTTGAATCAATCTGTTGCTTGTAAAACCGAAAATCTTTATAATATAAAGATCTATTTACGTTGGTTCGATAAAGGTAAGTTATTTTTAATTATTTGCCTACATCCAGTAACAAGTGTTGTTGTGCGTGACGGAAGAAAGAATGTCCACTTTTGTATTTCAAATCTCAGTCTCAACTACAAAACTGAAATATTTCTTTAATTGGACACCGCACCTTTTTCGTGAAACTATTTGTGGAATTCTCAGACAAAAATGCTTTCTTATTTACCAGCTAAAAAGGATTTGAATGCTAGTTTTCACTAGAGACAGGACTAGATATCTTTGAGGAGTGATTACATCCAATCTTACTAACCTCCATTACTTCTCCAAGTATCTTGGATTAAGTTACGCTTGATAAATATCGTCATTTAATTTTTTTTCTGAATGCACATTTTGATATTTATTACAAAAAGAGTGCAATGCGTAACTTCAGTAAATCTTGATGACATTTGATGTCTTAATTATTGAAGACACAGTGCCACATGAGAGAAAAATCTAATTTCTGGAATGTTGAACTAAATACCAGATTTGGCTTAACATTCTGATATTTCCTATTATTCTTCCCCTACGGAAGTAAACGGCGTTCAATTCTGTCGTACCTTATCAGAACCCCAATTCTTTAACTCAAACGGGATGTCGATACCCACAGCTCATATAATAAAAACAGACCTTAATTACATCCGAATCCGTTTTGCTCACATCTAGAAAAACATACAAAAATACTAGGATCATAAACAGCTTTTTCTGTCAGAAAAGATGTTTTATGACTATGTCTTATGATTCAATTTGAAAACGCCCACACGGTTTTCACAGCATACGTTTCTGAGTCACTGACTGACTCCCACTGCAGGCAAGCAACCAAACGTGGCATATTACATGACTGTCTATGTCATCGACAGCGATACCAAGGCGCTTCCATCATGACCTTCGGCCAGTGACAAAACCTGCAACAGCAAAAACTATCTCTCGACTACTACAGTGTGAGAATGTGTTGATTTTCTCCACATATTTATCTCGACTACTACTTTATGATATACCCTGAACCAGCTCTCAATCTCTAACGATACATCGGAACCCGCAAGCGATCGAACCATGTAAATCACGGAAAATAGAAAACCTTTTATTCATCTCAACCACGTCTTATCTCCATTTGTTGTTTTGTTATTTCCACTTTGTTTTGTTGCAATTCCATTATATATTTAACTACGTGTCGCTTCTCTTCGGAAGAAGCAGTTCCTAAAGTTTCCTTGGGAGAGGGCGGTGACTTTCTTTTGTTTATTTTGTCTATATATTGCACGTATATACTGCAATGCTTGGTTGATTATTTGTTAGTATAATATGCAAACCCATGGTAATTAATATAGAAAGGCTAACATCAAAATTACTTTTGTAATTTTTCTCCTGTAAGACGTGTATATGGTTCTTGCTTAAAGGACACGAATAATAAAAATAAAGTAAAAAAAGAACAAAGAGACTGACTTCAACATTGAATGATCTCGGGAGGCTTTAAATGTCATTAAATCTACTAACCTAATCTAACTTAATCCAAGAGTTCTGTCAAGTGTCGAGAGTCGCACATTCCACACTCGATGACTGAGCAAACAGAACGCTCGAAATCCTCAAGTTAAAATCCAACTCTTCGTATGGTAAGGTAAATTCTGCTCTCAATAGAAAGAGGTTAAACTTAGTTATTATCTATTTTTCAATACATCTATGTGTACAACCATCTATGAAATAGCATTGGTTTGTGATGAGTCTGCAAGGTAAACTCATAACTAGTTTAAATGTTAAATTTCTCCGATAATAAAATTTTGAATTAAAAAAAATATATATATTTAGTACAAGAAAAATTTAAAATTTTTTGACTCATCACAAATAAATATTATTTCACTTTCGACAATATTTTTTTTTCTAAAGAAACATTCATATTACTGATGGGTTCACCTATTAGCGGTGTTTTAGCTTTTCTTAGAATTTCTAGAGAATGCTCCTTTCCATAACTATCTGTGGATAGATAGATAGATAGATAGATAGATAGATAGATAGATAGATAGATAGATAGATAGATTTTACTTTCTAAAACTAGATTATCTTGCTGGTGAGCAAGAACTGTAGGAAGTTACTCTTTCAGATCATTAATCATGTAGCGAATTCTGTCTTGAGTAAATTAATCTTGGCAAATATCTATCTATCTATCTAAGTTTATCTCTATGAACATGACTATTGACTCTGAAATCTGCATTACGTGGTTAGTAATGAATTGAAGATTATTCAAAATATTTGACAGTGCTATTGATGAAGTCAGACCACGAGAGATTTTGAATTGTGTTAATGAATTGTTATGCAATATTTTTTAAGCAATATTTTTTATGGTAAATAGTGAACAAATAATATTTTGAAAGAAAGGTTAGACGATTAAAAATTCACGACTGATGAAAAACAAGCCGCATTAGGGAAATCAATGAAATAATTTGATGAATAAATTCTCAATTACTTATGCATATCTCGCAATCCCAAACAAGACGATTAAAATATATATCGATAATTGAAATATTTTTCATTGCCCGATTTTCGCTTTTTATATTCGTGATTTTGCTTCTCTCCTCATCTTCCATTTCTTGAAAGATAAAGACTTCATTTCTTTAGCAGAACATTTATAGTAGCAACAAAATTCAGTTTCTCAAAAACGGAAGAAACGTTGCTCCTTTTATAATTTAAGAATATTTGAAAGAAAGAAAAGAAATTGATCAAACACCGTAACAAAAGGTTCCAAAACAAAGTTTGAGACAGATTTTCTCGTCCGGCGATTCCTCATGTAGATTTTTTCACTATCAACATTTCATATCCCGCTCTTTCTCAATATATTTTGCCACTTTTCCTCTCTTTACATTTCTTTCACTCTCTTCTCTCTCTCTCTCTTTCTCGCTCGCTTTCTCTTTCTTTCTCTCTCTAAACACACATGCGCGCGGATGTGCAGATTACAATTTACAACACTTGCTGGTTTAGCTCTCTGTTTCAATATTCAATGATTTCAAGTTCATGAACATGTATTATTTTATTACCTTTGAGTCACGAACAAGCAACTTGAATCCATTCATTTGTCTAATGTTTGTCGAAATGGCACACTGATTAAAAGAAAAACAGTGAAGCCGTACTCGTTACTTGAATCTCGAGAAGAAAATGAAATATTTCAAATTCTGAAGATAACGTCTTTTTCGATTAAATGTTCAATTAAGTTCGTGTAAAATACTTGATACCAACAAAGATTGTCTCATTCCTTGTCAATGCACTTAATTCAGTGGTGGATATTAATCACATATATCAAAATTTATACAGTGAATATTTCGGGTCAAAATTCAGTTAATTTCTACGTGTCAAACTACGGACTTCTTGATCCAGACTCGAACGTATAAATTCCTTTTTAACAGGAACTTTTCATTATATCCCAGTAGATATAGTAACAAAAAAAAATGTTTTGTAATGAACGTTAAATTATTGATCATTTTGCAGAAGACGAACACAGATTTGAAAGTTGGTTTACTTATGCCTCCACTTGTAAAACCTAAACTATCTGCTAATGAATATAGAATTGTGACATAAGAATATTTCCAAGCTGGATTTCTCCTTTTGTTCTTGATGAACTTTACCAATGTACCTAGCAACAAGGCTAGTCGTCCGGTCCACTGATCGTTGAACGAGTAAAGAAAACCAAACAATCCATTTTGGCTATTTAAAAACGATATGCAACACGTATTACTTTTCGATCCGATATTTCTGCTTCGATGTCTTCCAGCTGGCATATTTTTTCTGTCGAGTTCGCCGTAAAGGCTAAGCTGCCGTTCATCCTGTTCGTAAGTGTTGTTAAAGACCGGTCAGGTGTCAGTCGCGTCGAAAAAATTCTTCAAACAAAAGCTAAATTTGACATGCAGAATCGATAGTTGCTTGCCGGTAACACAGAGATGTTTTTCTTTGCTCAATGAAAGACTATCTGTAACACTTTCACAAATATAAATGTACAAGTTAATACTCAGAGGCACGTATACGTACTCAGACACACTTTCTGTGCTTTTAAGCACAAACACACATGGCTACAAATACAAATATGTATACACACACATCTACAGACTTTCGCATACGTTCAGAGACGAAGTCATCTTATGCGTGTGTTTGAGTGTTTGCATTTTTTTAAATATGAAGTGAATGGAAAGACGATAAACAACATTAAAACTTCAAATGTTTCCACGGAGGTTTAAAATTGAACCAACCATATATTTATAATTAAAACTAACAAAGAAAAAGTATAGTTTGGTTGATAAGTCAAAGCATTGAATAGACATGTAAACATTGATGACTTTACAACAAAATCAGAGTCAAGGAAAATTTGAAGTATACATCTTGAGGGATGGAATTATTTGTGATAAGACTCAAACGTTCTTGTAACACATGCGTTTTATCAGCCGACAAATACAATATCTCAGACATTTCTTATTAAAATTTATTTTCATTTCACGTCCATATCACTCACATATTTTATCCGAGTCTCTTAAAAATTTCATATTATATCATACATCACATTATAAGATGTGGGTGCGTGAATGAATAAGTGTTTATCCAAACTAATTCATTTTCTTTATAAAAATTATTTCTTCAGCAAATACCCAAAAAGTTCCCTTTCACATTATTATAAATTTATACATACTCAACTCACACGTATTCACACACACACACACACATATATATATGTATATATATGTGTGTGTATGTATGTATGTGTTATGTGTGTGTGTTTGCGTGGACTTCATGTTAAAAAGGACCGACATGTCATCTGTTGAAACTCACTGCAATCTGTACACACATTGGCCAGCTCATCATGAACGAATGAGTCAAACTTATAATAACAATGACAAGACAAACACAATAGTTAGTGGCTTAAAAACTTTTTTTTTTTATCCTAAAGATGCAAGAACATTCACTGGAATACCTTTATCTGTAAACTTGCATATAAATGTACTCACATTCGTAGATTTCATAGTCTCTAAGAAATAGTAAGTTTTTGACAGATTTTAACTTCATTTATCATTGTTTTCTTTATATACGACTTTAGATTATTTAATAGCTTTCAGCTTATTAAACTTGTTTGTAAAATACTGATTTCAGACGTGAAAAATGCACTATTTGTAAAGCACTTGGTTGGTGTCATTCACAAGGCTTGTCGTATTCAATACGAATTGACTTTGGGGAAAAAAAGCCTGTCCGTTTAACAATGGCTGTATTTTGTTGACGTCATAATCTAAACTGGTGACGTCACTGCTCCCAAAACCTGTTGTCTTGGAAACTATCATGAGATGTAAAATGAAACCTCTAATGGCGGCCTTTTGAGCATTCAGCCCGGCCGAGAAAAAATGACTTTTAAGAAAATGGAAGTAAATGTTTTGAATAAGTCGTCATTTCGGTTCAATAAGACGGTAATTACCTGCCGTGCTGCTTGCTGTTCTACTATAGTTGTTCAAATAGTAAACGGCATTGAATGCTTCTTATAAACAGAAATTAAAATCATTCAGACGATGAAAGGCAAATGCCCAGCCGAAGCAGACAGGCTATGTTCAATGTATGGCAAAGAATCTAGCAGGATTCAACTAAGTAGAGATTTCTCTGGAGGCAGATCGATATCGAACGAGTCGATAATTCGAAAGATGATCTTCTTTATCTCTATTTATTGAGCATGATCAGAACCTACCTCACAATTCCACGTTCATACAAATGTGCTAGGCACAAACATCAGATTTGCAATTACTTAACTCTCAGAAAAGGGATTTAATTATTCCATTCTTCCTGTAATTAAAATTTCATTTTTTATTGCTATTTATGTCCCAACAATTTTCCTCTGTATTTAAAGTGAACGGTTGGAATTCAAGACAAAGAAATAGTTCCGAATGCGACTTGTACTCGCTTCACATACTACGGGAGTTTGCTCTGTTATCTAGCAATATGTATGATTTGGGGTCAAAGAAGTCGCTACGAAATTTTATTATGTCCTTAAAAGCCTTAATCGTAATGCGTCTGCTGTCATTTCGATTTATTTCACGTTGCAGTACATCGTCTACATGATAATAAGAATAGTAGTAGTAGTAGTAGTAGTAGTAGTAGTAGTAGTAGTAGTAGTAGTAGTAGTAGTAGTAGTAGTCATTTGTCTTACGTTCGAAAATTAAGTATTTTCATCATGGCACACAAGAAAGACGTATGGAAACACAGGAAAAACACATGGAAACACAGAAGAAACATATGGAAACACAGGAAAAACATATGGAAACACAGGTAAAACATATGTCTGTCTATGTATTTGATTCCGTTATGCGCATTAATGTTTCGGGTAATGTTTCGGGTAATCGGACACAAATCCGCACAAACAAAAATCAATTTGCAGAGAGAATTGTATCTACATACTTTTACAGGCAGCGACACGTATGCGCTTAAAAAACTTTAAATTTACACATCTTTCGTACTTAGGAGAATATATATATATATATATATATATATATATATATATATATTTAAGGTGCATCAAAAATACTTTTACAAACTTTGGGGGCGGGTTCCTGACACCAAAACAAGGGTAAAAGTCCAGATAAGCATATGTCCGCAAATCCTTTAGGTTTAAAGAAATTTTACGGTAGACAGGGCTCTGTTGCCATGTAGACTGGGCTGCATTTGTCATTCGTGGCTAGTCTTTCTTCAATGTTTAACGTGTGTAGTAGTGAGTTAACTGAGAAGTGTTCCGTTTAACAGTGGCAGAATTTTCATAGTGTAAGTAGACAGATACGATTTTTACATACAACCGCGTGAATGGCTGTATAAATTTGCATTTCCCAGCCGAAGGCATCCGCCTCATCCAACTTTTGCTGTTGTTTATCTTCACGTTGCTGAGACCAGATCCGTGATATCACAAATTATGGATTGAGGAAGACTGAGATCCGCTTGTACGTCTGACCACGAAAAACACATTCTACAGGGTATCAAAGATGATCCAGATATTAGCACACGTAAAGTGGCCCTATCATGTTGTACATCTTATAGTAACACATGGAGTGTAATTCAAAAGCAGTTCCTGTATCAATATCATTTACAATGTGTGCAGGGTCTTTCCACGGGAAAACTTTTGCCGATCCGTTGTTTGTCTCTTCAGTCATGTTTACGGATGAGGCAACATTTGAAGTCTTAAGTTTGTTCAATCTTACTGAATTTTGTCTAGTAAAATATGTGTTCGATTATCCTTTGAATTATCTCAAAACATGATTTGTCATTGCATTTATTTTTTTAATTTTCTTCTCAACTTTTCAATCCGTCTTCTGCAATTTCAACAATTATCGCCCTGTTAGTAGACTCTCTCCTATACCTTCTTTCTTTTTCTTTTTGCTTGATCAACTTTCGGGGATCTCAGTGTCGCATTAGGGCATTATTGAAAACAAAATCACCAATTTAGCAATTGTAATTGGTCATCATCACTACGGATCTGTGCATCCATTGCTCGATATTCAAAGGAGGAAAGATATTAAACAAAATCAAACTAATTAATGCCCTAACATTTGCAATGTGAATTGTCTGCCGTAGACAAGTGAGATCCTAATTCTTGAACCGATGTCATTATTAACACAACCTCGATACAGTGATGACGAATATTGGACTCGATAATTTGGGGAAAATAATAAACCGAAATCATATTTAAGACAACTTGATTCTGCAGAAACTCCTGAGTTGAAGGATTCAAGTGAAAATGGATTTTAGAGATAATCACTATTCCGCTTTTCAATTCTTGTTACATTTTCCAACCCAATAGATTGCATTAATTTGTTTAGGCTCTGTTTTGATGCATTTTTTTATTATTAGTCAAACTATTTTTAGTACGGGATTCTCTGAAACCAACCTAGCGATTTGTCTTAATTTAATGTGTTTTGTTATCACTATTAACTCGTGTACAATTGAGGTAACAGTTTTCTTTAAATTAAAAAAAAATTAGACTTACCACTTTTTATGGATCAGTTTAGCGAATGTATTACTTTCAAATTAGTTTGGATGTTCCATTTCCTTTTGCTTGGACATAACTTTGTTAAACTTCTACTAAGTTAATATTATCAATAAAATATTTTTTTAAATGAAACTTGAATTATCTTTTAAAGAGTTATGTTTATGCTAAAATAAGATGGAGTTAAACTCCATATGATCTAAATTTAATAGTATTTGCATCTATATGGATCTGTCTTTATACATAGTTTTACGTATAATATCATAAATGGTTCAATAAAATATTATGAATGAGATCTGAATGAACATCTTTATTTCAAATACAGTGGAAAGCTTTTTATTAGTGTATTATGTTTGATATTTAATAATTGCTCAAAGAGAAATGTCGGGACAGCTTGTTTATAAATCCACCCATAATTCTTGCTTATTAATCGAGTACTGATTCAAGCATTTTTTGGAGTTTCATTCATCTTATAATAATACTATGTTCTCCAAATATAGTCAGGATATTTTTAAAGAATAGTTAATGTAGGTCCTAGTATTTGATTAAATATGTAATACGAATTTAAGTGTTCTGAACTTCATAATCATAAAGACATGTTTCATATGATTTCATACTAAATCTGCGCTACCATATAAACATCATGACTAGATGACTGCTTTTCCACCACCAGCAGCAGCAACACAATTGTCTCTTTCATATTATTATTCAATTCCACGAAGTAAACTGAATTTCTTTCTTCCCTTCCTTCATTTTTTCCCAGTATCGTTTTTCTTGTGTGTGTATGAGTGTGTTTTTTTTCTCTCTTTTGTCGTTACCACTTCATGAAGACGAAGAAGTCAGTTTAATTACCGAATGTAATCTCCTCACCCGGTTCTACTGAGCACAGAACAAGAATAAGATTTACCGTGAAAGAAATCGCAACAGGAAATAGGTTACAATAGTTATGTGATGGCTTGATTTTCTAAGTCAGAGAGAATCAAATTCTCACATCATTTGATATGTTCATCATTTTAATCAAAATCATTGCACTAAAGCAAAATATGAATATCATGAATATTGCATCCACTGTGAGACGCTTGTCGATATTTCTTCGATTTTACTCAAAACCAACCTTCCCGGAAAGCATCACAAGGCCAAGCTACTGAAGAATTACCTTAATACACGCGACCCTGATTAGTCAATACAGTGACCTCCGTCTGAGAACATGGGCACAACTTTGCACAGTAAAAATCCAACTACAAACATACACAAATTCACTATAGTTATGAACTGAGCATAACTTCCAGGGGATCGGCTTGCTAACTAACAAAACGGCTGCAAAAACAACATCGAAATCATAACTGGAGCGAGAAAAAAAAAACAGCGAACGTCTGTTGACAACCCACTAGAAATAAATAAACGAAATAACACACGCAAAAGAAAAACAGATTATACTGCGAAAACCTTTGCGCAGAAATTCCAAATCAAGTTATAGTAATTTTCATTTCTAGTACACGCACAGAACATCAAATTTTCAACCCTATCTCAAACACAGTGCAAACAAAAACAGAAATACGAATAACCCGTCAACCCTTTATTCTACATTAAACACCACCACTTGATAAGAAACCAGAAGTATTGAAACAAAATGGCAACTTTTGTAGTGATTTTATAACATATTTATGTTATAATTTTCGAATAAATAATTATATATATATATATATATATATATATATATATATATATATATATACTGTTTGACGAAATCAGAGATAAAGTGTTAATTAACGGATGACTTAAAATCGTAGTAAAGTATCGCGAGCACTATTTTTAAGTATAAAATGTCGAATGTACAAGTGAGTAAAGATTTTTTTTTTCCTCGGCAAAAGAACATTGATTATTTTCTGGATGTTTTCCAGAAAAAAGTATCGACGGTTTGGGAAAACAAAATGGGGCCCATACAGAAAAAAGGAAATATTAATTAACATCATGCATGTGTAGAGATATCAATTGGTAAGTTCGATCAGTTTATTTTCACATTTCTTTGATCATAATAATTGGAAAGCGCATAAATAAACGTACAGAATATGTATACACACACACATGCATATATATATATGTGTGTGTGTGTGCGCGCGCGCGCGTGTGTGTGCATGCTCGTTTTTAAATTTATTTTGTCGACTGCACAGTATAGTAGGTTCAGTTGGGCACCGTCTACGACAAAAAAAAGCAACATGACGCAAATCACTCCGACAGAAATTTTCAAACGGCATGCTGTACTGTTTGGCATTCACGCCGGATGCTCCAGTACGAACATTTCACAGTGTTTGGGTGTCAATCTGAGAACAGTGCAGAGGATCTGGAATAAGTTGGATTATATATCCAGTCAACCTCAAAATGTTTCGAGTGATCACTATTGATGGCGATGTTATGCCTCCATTCATCTTTCCACAGAGCCTCAGACTCAACACCGACGCCCACATCAAGTGCCTTGAGGAGGTAGTGCTACCCTAGGTGAAGAGGGTGGCTACTGGAAGAACCTATGTTTGGCAACAGGACTCTGCACCATGCCACACAAGCAGGATAACCCAGTCATGGCTATCAGACAATATCTGCGACCACATCACTCCTTACATCTGGGCAACTAACTCCCCAGACTGCAACCGCCTTGATTATTATGTGTGGGGTGCAGTTGAGCGAGAGAGATCAACAAAACTCCTTGTAACACCAAAGATGAACTGAAGGCAAGGATTATGGCAGCATTGACCAACTTAAACAAGGAGACCGTCCAGAAGAGTTGCAGGAGATTTCGAAGTCTTCTGGACGCCGTGGTTGAACCTAATGGGGATTTTATTGAATAAATTTTCTCTTTAGTATTTCAAGATATTTTTTTGTAATTTTGGTAAATATATGTGTTAAAATGAGATGTCAGTGTCATTTCATTTTTGCGTAATCTAGAAGACAATTTATCTATGGCACCCTATATATATATATATATATATATATATATATATATATATATAATTTTCAAAACAAGGAATGTATTGATTTTAATTTTAAAAGTCTCTAAGGCCCTTTCAACCAACATCTCATCAGGAGGCAATCGTTGAATAATTAATTAACGAAAAGAATAGTAACGACAATAAAGAGCAAAAAGGGGGAACACGCTAAAATAACAAACAAGTGTATATACTTGTAACGAGGGAAGGGGAAATAATGTGTAAATAAATAAGCGAGGGACAGTTAAAATAAAGTATCCCCCAACAGATTAAGAGACTTTACAAATTCCTTCTGCCGGCAGAGAGAAGGTTTCCTTAATCCTATACAGACCGATTTCAAAATCTTCAAATGATTGTTGGAATCGGCTGTATGAATAATTTTAAACCACTCTTTTTTGTACGACTTGGCGCAGGCTATATTCTCAACTAAGTGTTGAGCAATAGCCGATTCCATATTCATGGGGGGAAGATAGCATATTTTATCTATCTTAACAAGTCGTATTTTGGAAGGTACATGCTGATTGATTCTAGTTTCCAAATGCAAGGTTGTACGCCCTACATAACCAGCAGCACACTGGCAATTAAACTCATATACTAAATTACTCAATTTGATGTAGGGCAATACATCCTTGCGAAACGACGGAAACACAGACCTAGTTCGAAAAATGCTACGTAAAGCAACTGATGGGAAACCGACTTGCTAATCTGCTTAATTAAGCCTTGACCCCTATCCCCAATCCAGGGAATCTTCAAATATACCGGACATTTAGAAGGCCCCTGGACTTTACTGGAATGAAATTCCTTAGTCTTCTTACTAATAATAAAGTCAATGAGGGCCTCCGGATAGCCATTACTGAGGAAAATCTCCCTAATGTTCTCAAATTCACGGTCCAATCTAATAGGAGAACAAATTTTAAGCGCCAAGGTTTTAACAAGATTGATTTTCCTTGATGCAGGAAGTGGAGAAGGACAACTGTCTGCCTTTTTTGGACGTTTTTGTAGAGCGTAGTAGAGGGGGGGTTCTTACAAGAATCTATCGCAAACCAACCTTTACGGGTCTCTATTTGAATTGGCGTTCATTTGTATAATTCCACTGTGCGTAGCATTTCACTTTAAAAAAAAATAGGGCTAAATATTTACCGTCACCTGAAGCGGCACAACTTAGTGCCGAAACACGAAGCTATTGTGTAGCGATTTTTAACATGTTTTGTTTTAATCTCCTATAATAAATAATTATACATTTTCTTCTGCAAGCCTCACAATATCGAACGACAAATTCACATGAACATGCACTCGGTGTAATTACATTATGCTCTTATGCCCACCAAAAGATTTGGTATGAGTAGCACAGACCATCAACGTGACCTTCCTAATATGCAGAAGTCTTAGCTTAGACTTAGCTTAGATAGTGGGAAGATTATGTTACTCCAGCTTTCCAAGTTATATGGTATTTTAAAGGCATAGTCTTAAATTATGACTATTTCCTGTCCTTGAATAGCCGCATTGGAACGTGTAATTTTCTCAGATACCAAGAAGCCATCATGATTTCAAACAATTTATCAACAACTTTCACAACACCATCAAATTTACGATGGAATAATCGACCAATTCTATTCTGTTCCTGGATGTGATAGTACGTCTCAACAATAGCCACATCTCTACATCGCTATACATCAAACCTACAGAGGTCCATTTCTACTTAAATTTTAGCAGCTGCCACCCTACCAACCTATACATTCAATAATCTATAGCCAGAGTTTTTGTTTTGACCATGGGAATTACGAAATATACACAAGACATCTCATTATTTATTTCCTCGATAGAAATTATCCCCTTAAAACAAAAAATCAGTCATTAGGGCTTTCAAACACAAAAGAAACACTTTGGCATATTAATGAATACAAAAATATCACACCAATCAGAGAAATGAAGTTTCTGTCGCCTAGTGAGATTGGATTGTGAAATCGTATAAAAATACCAATGACTTTACATCCCCAGCTAGGTTAAAACAATATATAATTACACATAAATAATACTATATCCTCTATTCAAGGGTCAAACGTCGAAAAATGGTCACGAGACCTACAGATCTCTACATACAAAACGCAACTTTAAAAGTTTTTCCCCCGAAAAAGAGTTCAACTTCATTATATTTTCATTCAGTGTCCACAAAATTCTGATTTGTAATATTTTCTCATGATATTTCTATTTTGTCTGTTGGCATATTATTATTATTAGTAGTCTTAATTAATTTCGAATTTCTTTCATCGACCTACTATACCTCTCATACATATATATATAGTTATATATATATATATATATATATATATATATATAAAGAAAGAAAGAGAGTGGGGTGTATTAGGAAGCTCCCAGTTGTGTCCATTCCTTCTCTCCCACATCCTTCTCCCTGATTTTGTTTTGTGCCATTGTTTGTTACTACAAAATTTGAATTTCATGCCTACTATTCCTTATCCATTATTTTAGGAAAACTTGATTCTTTAAATGACGCCGGTTGGTTAAAAATGGGGTTAATTTGGCAAATTAGTCCCGGATTTCATGCCCTATTGAGAGTGAAACAACTACGTTATTGATAGAAATCAAGCGTTTCGATTGATCTCTATCACTAACTTTCTAATCGATCATGTCTCGTTCGATGTATTCCTCTTTCATGCATTACTTTTTGTTTCTCTATGTTTATCCACTTACTAAAGTCGTACTTTATTGCAACTTATTGTGTTACCGCAACAAACATAGACAGAAATTGGATCTTTAAGATATAAATATGAGAATAAAAAGATGAATTAACAATCATGTATTTGTTACAAAAGAAAAAGGTGGCGTAGCTGAGTAAAATTAGTGCACTTTCGTGTAAATTAACTTTTGCAAACATGTTAAGTTTTGTGATTAATTGTACTGATTGTAAAATGATAATACTGGGCGAAAAAGGTCAGTCAACATATGCAACAATCTTCTAAAAGAAGTAGATGAGTGATGGAAATCTGTTACAGTGTTTACAAAAATATTAACTTTTTTAAATGGCATCCACTATTTCAGAAATTTTGAAATACACAATTCTCACTCTCTTTCGCTCTCTCTCTCTCTCTCTTTCGTCCTCTCTTTACTAAAGCACGTTGATTTAATAAAGAAAATGAATTTAAGCTAATCACAAGCTTATTGATCCATTGTTCTTGATGATACATAAAAAATAATTCCTTTTATGACTTTCACCATAAGAACTTTATTTATGTCAGATGAAACGCGCAGGATCAATGAAAATCAGGAATCAAGGAGGTAACTTATTAATGACATAAAAATAAGGAGAGCATTTGAAGTAGTAAACTCCAAGAAAAATACTGACATAGAATGTCAGTGCATGAATCCATATTGGACGAACTAGCTAAAAAAAACACTGACTAAAAATTGGGAAAATGTAAATTTAAGATTAAATAGAATCCTGTGAATTTTAGAAGTACATATTTTCTCCTTGGTTGATCATTTTTGTTGCTATATTTGTAGTAAAGAGAGAGAAAAAATTCAAGGCGGTTTAGGCAGCTCTTGATAATAATAGTTTTGCTTATTATGTTCGAAATTACCACTGATTGGATGAGAGTTGTCTGACTGATAGGATTCCGCATTTAGATACACAGGAGACAAGTGTGTGATCTCGATGAAGTTGAGTATTAGTTAGTTTTGCCAGCTTTATTTAGATGGTCTTTTTCATTGGATAATTCGAATTGTTATGTTTCCAAAACATTCGATAAAGCTGAATTACTTGTACTTGAAGGAGTAGCACAGTGGTTGCAATCGCCAGGTCTAATGCTAAAATCACCAAGACATCTTTCTATAACAACAGAACACAGAGAAGGGTACCAAAATATACATGTTTCAGTTTGGAGTGGGTATTTTGTATACAAACTTATATTAATGTGTTGATTTTACAACGGAAGAATAACTAGGATCGACCTAAACAAATCTGGTCAAATTTGATAAAAATGATATCTATTTTCATTTACTAAAGCATCGTTTATTGTGGTTACAAGGCCACAAATATAGGGTATCCAATGATGATTGAAATCACTGCTAATAAATACAAGTCTAGTGTTTTAATATTACATCATGAAGAAGCGCCCACATCTGTTGAAAGAAATGGCCTGACGATTGCATTTAGTATGAAACAGTATGTCGCCTCTGGGTGTTAATTTCAACGTCCATTTATATATATATATATATATATATATATATATATATATATTGTTATGGGGTCCTCCCCTTTTTCATATAAGTGGACTCGACCAGAGTGGTACCTGGACTGCTGCCGTTAAATACCCAAAGTCAGTCAGAATATGGGGAGTGAGCAGAGATTGACAGAGAGTGTTTTTGACCTTTTGTTTGATATTTTTGACTTGCGACGAACCTTTTTTTTGCTGCTAACGATTTTTCCTTTCAGTGCCTAAAGAACTTTTTTTGACGAACTTCTGAGGATTTTTCTGATGAGTTATTCTTTAAGTTTTATTTTTTTGATTTTATTCTTCTATTTCTTTTTGTTTGTTTTATTTTTTGGGCTTCGGCCCTCATAATTTTTTTATTTTAGTCCGGTTTGACAAAGTCTTACCGGACGATTTCTTTTTTATTGTTTATTTCTTTCTAGTTGCTTTTGTAAAAAAAAAGTCAGTACAGTTTTTGAAAGAAAAAGAAAAAGAAAACTTTATTTTTTCCTTTTTATTAGCGACTTCGGTCGAATTCTCTCGTCTCTTTTTTTTTGGTTTAACTAGTTTGTTTTTTCTTTTGCTTTTTTATTTTCTTTAGCGGCTTCGGCCGCAAACCTTTATTTTTTTTTCTGGTTGTAAACCAGACTTTTTCTTTTTCTTTCTTTTTCTTTTTGTACATTTTTCTGAATTTTTAAAAGACATTAGTTTGTTTTTGTTTTTTGCTTTCGGATGCCTTTGGGCGCCATTTAGAATTTTAATTTTTGTTTGTCTTTTAATTTTCCCAGTTTATTTATTTTTAAAGTTTATTGTCTTTGTTCCTCTTTTTTTTAATGGTACATCCAGGCTTGTTTTTATTTGTATAATTTCTTCCCCCCACACAAACTCCTTTTCTGGCGATAATTTTAAAAGACCCGCAGGTGGTAGTCTCCACGTTCTCAATATGGCCGACGGTGCCAGTCGGGCCAATATAAAAAAGGACCATTTTGGGTCGGCTGCTAAAGCCACCCCACCTGATAATGCTGCCAAGAAGCGGGTTGATGGTAGCCCCAAAACTGACCGAATTAGTACCTCCAAGAAAGGAGAAGCTAATAGTAAAAATGCCGAGGTGCCAAAGGAGGCACAAAGTAAGACAGCCGAGGAATTGCCCTCATGCTGGAAGTCCGCACCAAGTTGTATTCTGAACATGGCGGATTTCCTGGATAAGGCGAAAGCTTACGCCCATCTTGTAAATAAAGATGGGTTCGTCGATGTTGTCCAGGAGCTCGATGTGTTCAAAAAAAGAATGGTGACCGTTTTTGTGGTGGACAAAAAAAACAAAAAGATTAGTCGCTCCACTAAAGACACAGTGATTAAATCACTTTTGTCCCTGGGGATAAAACCCCAAAGAGTAATTAAGGGTACAGGATTCTTCATGTGGGATATTCTGCTGCCCACACCAGAAGATTGCCTGGCCATGGCAAAGAAAGAGTTGATCACGAAAGATCTAATACTAAGAACAGAGTACGAAGGCCGAAGGCGGACCAGGGTGGCCGTGTTCGAGGTTCCTCCTCAAATTTCGGGAGAGCTCTTGGCTACATTTTTTATGCAGTACGGCCAAATTTTAGGGGCTCTCTCCGACAATTTGAACGAGGGATGGACTTTTGATATTATGCTGGATCAAGAGGCCTTCAAGTCCGTCCCCAACTGTTTGGTGTTTGGTGACTGGAAAATGCCGGTCATAGTGACCGGTAGGAGACCAACTTGCTGGAGGTGTGGAGAGACTGGTCACCTTTCCTCCTCCTGGCCAGGGAAGAAGGCCCCTGGAGTTCCGGTCACAGGCGACCAAAATACCCCCTTGGCCGACAAAGTAAAATCCGCGGCGCCTGTAGTGGGCCTAGCTGCGGGGCGGACCGTTGGGGAAAATCTCTCGGTTGGGTCCAGACCCACATTACCCCCGAAACCAACGCCTGCCACAAGTGTGGTTAAGGAGAAAGATGAGGGGGAATGGCGCCTCGTGGTTAGGGGCAAGGGGAAGCGGTTCCTCAGTCCCAACATGACCCCGGGGACATTGTCACCTACAGCCCCATTCCCTCTACCAGCTCTGAGGGCGACGCCTCGGCGTCTTATGCTGAAACAGCAACTGAGACACAAAAAATGAATGAACCAAGCTGGCGTAAAATTTTGGACCTTAAAATATTAAAAGAGAAAGTGGAGGCCAAGCGGGCTAAAAATAAAAAATCGCTGGGGGCACCGGGCCCCCTATCCTCTGCTCCGTCTTCCCCTCCATCAAATTTCACAAAACCACCTCCGCCTAAATCTCTGACAAACTCTCCTGCAAAATCTCTTCGTTCCTCCAAACCTTCACCCGTAAAAACACCTTCTGGCATGACTCCATCTACAACACCGAAAGACACACCCATGCAAACTCTGGTTCAGTCTCCTCAAAAGAAACGAAATAGAAGCCCCGATACTCTTCCAGTCTCTGATAAGAAAATAAAACCACCATATCTCCCGGGGAATGACGTCTGCCGCGTATCCCGGGAGCAGGCTGACAGGGTCTTCGGGCAAACAAAAAACCCGATGCCCTTAAAAGTTCTTTGGAACTTCCGGCACATCAAGGGCGTAGATGTGGAGGTGCCGCAAAATTTTAAGGCCCGGAATCAGCTAACCGTCGTGAGAACTGGCCCGGGTACGCGGGAGATATGGGGCATGATAGAGGAGGCTAAGGCCTCCTTGAAAGTGGTGCCCCCAGCAGTAGTTCTCCTTGAGGAAAACTTGGATGAAACAAAGAAGTGCAAAGGGAGGGTCCCTATTTTCGTTGACCCATCCCTTTATAGAGCTCTTAAGTTAACATATCCCGCGGACATCGGTGGCTTGTCTCAGAGTGATATTCTCGATACTGAGATGATGTCAGGTTCAATGGGACAAGCTGTCGGTGTCCTCACCCCAGCCATGTTCTATCCTGAAGGACAACCCTAATCGGCTTCACAATGGCTCTCTGGTTAGCCAGTTTAAATGTCCGGGGCCTGAGGTCCGAGTCTCGCAGGGCGAGGCTCACTCGTGACCTTCAGCGCCTCGGGGTGAATGTATGTTGTATACAAGAGACCCGGTTTTCTTCTCATGATCGTGAGGACATACTGTCTAAGGGGTTCGCCCTTTATTCAGCCTGTTTTGATGGTCGTTCGAGGGGTGTCTCTTGGCTAGTGAGCAGGTCTTTGAAGGATGCTTGTACCCTTGTCTTCGCGGATCCGGCGGGCAGACTTTGCGTGCTGGATGTTACCATAAAGGATAAGGTTCTACGTCTCATTGGGGTTTATACGCCCAATACCCATTCCGAGCGGCCTGCTTTGTTTCGGCAGATCGCACCGTTCTTGACGACGTCTCGTCGGGTAGTTTTAGCGGGGGATTGGAATGCCGTCCTTGACCCCGATATAGATCGTATAGGGCATAAACAAGGTACTAACAACCCGGATGTGAAACCATTTCGGGACTTTATTGATCGGTTTGATCTTGTCGATAAGTTCCGGAATGAACACCCTCGGGAGGTAGCATGGACTTGGACAACTAGTGGCAACTCGGCTCCTCTTGCGAGCTACCTGGACCGAGTCTTAGTTAGGAGTGTCGATGTAGGGCTCTTAGGGTGTCCAATTTTCCATTACATAGTTTATACGGATCATAGGCTTGTCCGGGTCCGTGTAAACTTAGATAAGCTTAAGGCTAAATTGGCTGGTTACTGGAAATTGAACTGTTCACTTTTTGGTGATCAGGGTTTCCGGGACCAGCTGTTACTAACCATCCAAAGGGAATTGACGGGAGCGGTTGTGGGAAACGCCTGGTGGGGAAAT
Organism: Acanthosepion lycidas; assembly: GCA_963932145.1. NCBI lineage: Eukaryota > Metazoa > Mollusca > Cephalopoda > Sepiida > Sepiidae > Acanthosepion > Acanthosepion lycidas. Next base: position 287,748 of record OZ010574.1, on the reverse strand, counting down.
CTAAAATCTAAAATTCGAACGTTTGCTGCCGATTTTAGTCGTCGACTCAATCTAGATAGATTAGCGGCGCAAACTGCTTTAGAAGATAGAGTCGATCGGGCTGTGAAATCCCGTGTTAGTGGGGACATAGCTTTAGCTAAGGCAGAGTTGTCCTCCTTGCTTATCAAGAAGGATCAAGCTCTGGTAGTTAGGGCTAGGTTAAAAAGAATGTCTTCTGAGGCAACGAATATGGCCGCTGAACTGCGTGCTGAGGAAAATCGAAACGCGTCTAGGCGACATATAGCATGCGTCACGTTGCCGGATAAGCGGACTGTGACTACAAACGCGGGCATATGTGAGGTCTTTCGGGACTACTTTCAGGATTTTTTCACCAGAGAGCCCGGTCTGAGCTCTGCTCAGTTCGACGCCTATTTAGCTGACTTTCCCTGCCTCTCGGCAGCTGAAGCGGCTAGGTGCGAGGGTCCAATAACAGAGTCGGAGATCTGGGAAGCGCTGAAGCAGGTTGGCCTGGATAAGTCTCCGGGACTAGATGGTCTTCCCTACGAAGTTTACTTGAGGTTGTCGCACGTTTTTGTTCCTTTGTTGGAACTGATTTACAACCACTGGATGAAGCAGGGGTCTTTATCCCAACGCTTCACCAGCGGTTTGATCAAGTTGCTGCGTAAGGACAAGAACGGTGGGGATGGGTTAGGGAACTTTCGTCCTTTAACGATGTTAAATAAAGATTTTGGCGAAGATCTTAGCCAACCGTTTGCAGCTTGTCCTGTCTAGACTGATTGGCCCTGAACAGACTTGTGCTGTGAAGGGTAGGACTATTCAGGATAACCTTCACATGGTACGCTTGATTTTAGAACAAGTCGACAGTGAAGCCGCGCTGATCAATTTAGATCAGTCCAAGGCCTTCGATAGGGTTGACCATCGATTTCTGGAGGCTGTCCTTTCGGTGGCCGGTTTCGGAGCCGACTTTCGCTCCTGGATCCGACTTTTGTATGCGACCCCCGGTGCGCTTGTGGAAGTGAATGGGGTAAGATCGAAGCCTTTCTTATTGTCTCGCTTCATTCGTCAAGGTTGTCCGCTCTCGCCTCTGCTTTACGTTCTTGCGTTGGAACCTTTCCTTCGCAAGTTAAAGGCGAATCCGGTCCTGTGCGGAATTTCCCTGCCTGGGGCTTCCACCTCAGCCAGGTATTCTGCCTATGCTGACGACGTTTCGGTTCTTGTGTCGAGCAGAGCCGAGATTGACGTAGTCGGCAAAGAGATCAGTGGGTATGAGATGGTGACAGGGGCCAAGATCAACCGCGATAAGTCTGTGGGCTTGCGGTTAGGTGCGTGGAAGGGAGTTTCTCTTCCCGGACCTTTCCTCTGGACGGATGGACCGATCAAGATACTCGGCGTCTGGTTCGGTCCTGATCTCTAGTTGGAAATGAATTGGTCGGAGGTGCAAGGGAAGGCCGAGATCGCGGTTAATCTGTGGTCTCGGGGGAGACTTTCCCTGAAGGGAAGGGCGGAGGTATGTGTTTCACACATATATCTGATCCTCCTTTACCGACTGTCTGTGCTTCCACTCCCGTATGCCAGACTAATGTCATTAGTCCGGACCTTGTTCTCTTTCTTGTGGAGAGACAAGGCCCCTATGGTATGTCGCGACATCTGTTGCCTTCATCCCTCTGAGGGCGGTCTGGGTATGCCTAGCATTGAGATTCGTCAATATATGCTTCGCATTACCTTTCTAGACCGAATGTGTCGCGGATTGGATGAGGTGGGCACCTTTTGGAAAGAAGATGTCCGAAAACATTTCCCATCCCTGAGAAGTGTGCACTCGTGCGAGGAGGAGGCCGGCCGTAGACCTCGTGCCGAGTGCTCCTTCTACCGCGAATGTCGTAGTGCTTTGAAGCTCCTCTTACGGACGACGGATGGCCTCTCCGACGCCCAGGCGTTGTCTCGTAAGGCATTGTATCAATTGTTAGTTAGGGGGCCCGTTCAAGATGATCTGATCTACGAGCTCGGTCTTACGAAGCAGGAGGCTCGCTCGATATGGCCTTGGGCGCCTGGGTTGAAATGTCTCAATAATGATGAGGCATCACTCACCTGGCTGATGATTCGTGGGGCCCTCTGGGTCGGCAAAAGACTTTGTTCAGCAGGCTTGGAGAAATATCCAAACTGTCGTCGCTGCACTGGGGAAGTCGAGACCATTGGTCACGCCTTTTTTCAGTGCAAGACGGTAGTGCCGTTGTGCAAGTTTGTTGAAGGCCTCATGGTTCGCATGCTGCAGGGAAAGTTCTTTGTCTTGGAAGCCAGTTTTGTTTGTAGCAATGTGGTGCCGCAATTGACGAAGGCTGAACACTGTGTTCTGTTGCTTACTAGGGATTATGAGAGTCGTGATTTGGACGACGCGTCAGAAGGGATTCCATGAGGGCGAGAAGTTCACCTCTTCCCAACTGATCTTGTTCTTTAAGCATCAGCTTAAAGTCAAGATTAGGACGGAAAGGCGGTGGCTCACCTCATCGGAATTTGGTAAAAGGTGGGTGAATCTTGCGCGAATGTGTAGAGTGAAAGTGGCTGACCTAGAGTGGCATTTAGATGTCGGTTAGGTACAGAATTTTGTCCTAACAGGGTTGAACATAGGCAACCCACCCAGATTTTAGGTTAGACTAGGTTTTGTATTTTGAATTTTTAGTTTTCCCTTTTTTCTAGTAAACTTAGCTAGGGTATGCATGCGCATTGGTCCCTTTTATTTCTGTCCCTATTTTTCTTTTGTTTAATTCCCTAGCTCCTCCCTCGTTAGGTGGTCAGTGATATCAGTTCTCTGGTGGATGCGGGACGCCTTTCGTTTTCGCGTGTGTGGTTTTTCGTATTTGTTGTTGTGTATGAATGTGCGTGTGTCTGTGTGAATGCTTGGAGAAATGAATGTTTTTACTTATTTTCTTAGTCCCGCATTGATTTCGTCTAGTTAACTGATGTTTCTGCCACATTTCTGGTTTGTGGGGGGGTTTATTACTAACACAGTTTTGTTTAGTTTTATTGTAAATATTTCAGTCATATTGTAAATACTCATTTGGGGATCATTTTAAAAGTTGTTACTTTTTGACCCTCCCCCCACGAACAATAATTGTATATAAGGGGACTAGTTAGGACATCATCGAGAATTTGAGGTATTATGGTGGACGTAGTAAGAAAGGTAGGAGTGAATGTGTTGTTTTGGTGATTGGAATATTGTTGGCGTGTTTGGGTCAGTGTCTGCGACTAGCTAAGTTTAGAATTAAGACAGATGAAGACCGTCCTTCCCCATCCCCCTTTTAGGCCTTGTGCCGCATTTTGTATTTATCATACAAATAAATATTGAGTGAGCAGAGATTGTTATAGAGTTGGAGGTAGAGTAATAGTGTGAGGTAGCCGCTTGTAGAAGTCACAGTTACAAGCACGTAGACTCTAAGGAAGTCCTACTTCGAGACTGTGTGTGTATATATATATATATATATATATATATATATATATATATATATATATATATATATATTATTGCTACTAACCGCGTTCATGGATTTACTAACAGTATTACCCACTGTATTATTGTGTAAATACATTTAATTTCTTATATTTAATTCTTGTATTTGTCATTCATTGGAGACCGAATTTCATCTCGGAATCCACAACAAATTGGCGACGAAGATTCGAACCCACGCAGAAAAGAAAAGATCAACAAAAGAAAAATCTTCTCTCGTCGTCCAACAATCAAATTGGCACACACACGGAAAAAGACAACCAAATTCGCGCCGAGCGATTTGAACTCGCACAAGAAGAAATAGAAAAATCCGTCCCTCGTCCACAACAAATTTGCGACAAAGAGTTACGAGGAGTAAAAAAAAAAAATACGTAAATTTGAGTTATCATGGTAGATTTTAAAAATATTTTGGTAGAACTGATAAAATACCAAAATGATCAACAATTAAAACTACAAGAACGAATGGAAGAAAAATGGCAAAAGCAATTATTGCAAACGCAAAAGGAAAATCAAGAAAGACAAATAGAGCTCCAGGAACTAATATTGAAAATAGCGGGCAACAAGCAATGACATATTAAAAAAGCAACATTTTCGCAAGACGCAGTGTGGAATACCATAGAGATTTTCAAATATTCTCTAGATGAGGACAAAAATTTTGGCGATTACTTCAGAAGACGTGAAGACATCTTTAACATAGACTGTCAAAATTGGACAGAAACAAAAAAGCTACGTCTATTGCTTAGAAAATTAGGAACTGAAGAATATACAAAGTTCGTGGATTATATCTTGCCAAAAAAGATGAACGAATTAACATTTGACGAAGCAGTGACATGTCTTAAAGAACTCTTCAGCCCGAAAACATCACTCTTCCACAGGAGGTGGCAATAACTTAACCTGGTAAAGGGCGATAATAAGGATTATTCCACGTTTGCCGCAATCGTAAATAAACATTGTGACGACTTTAAACTAGCGGAATTAACCCCGGACAATTTCAAATGTCTCATCTTTGTTCAAGGGTTAGTTTCTACAAAAGATAGCAAAATGCGCAGAAGAATGCTTGCAAAATTACAAAATGAACCGGGTCTAACATTACAGCAATTATCGGAAGATTGCCAGAGATGTTTAAGTATAAAGAAAGACGCAAAGGACATTGAGGATCAGCTGTTTCTCATATACGTAAGTTAAACAAGTCTACGTTCTTCACCCTCCCCGGAAAGAAAACTAAAATTTTACGACAATGAAAAAAGATTCTCACCCTCCCCGGAAAGAAAAAGAATTTTATAATAAGAGGAAAAGTACACCATACAGGACAAATTATGACGAATATCGGAACAAATATAAGCCCTCCCCCCCATCAGCAAACCCGTTGCACACGCATCTAGTAAAAGGAGAAAAGTGGGTTTTTTTTTGTTTTTTTGTTTTTGTTTTTGTTTTTGTTTTTTTTCCTAAATGAAATTAAATATCTAGGTCAGATAATAAATGGCAGGAAAACGGACCCAGAGAGGGCATCGGTAATTAAAAATATGCCGGAACCAAAAAAATGTTGCAGAACTACAAAGTTTCCTGGGCCTAGCTAATTACTATGGGGAATTTATTGATAATATTGATTAATACCGAGGGCTCCACTAAATGAGTTACTAAAAAAGGAGCATAATTGGAATTGGACAGAGGACTGTAAAAAAGCATTTAAGGAAATAATACAAAAATTAACTTCAGAGTTAACATTGACACATTTCGATCCTGAACACGAAATCATTATTGCAAGTGACGCGAGCTTACATGAGGTAGGTAATTTGAAGAAAAGGAATGACAATAAATGTCGATTAGAAACAGTAAATGTAATAAATGGATAATTTACATTCTACTTGCTGTTCCAGCAGTAGATTACTAGTGTAGTGGATATGTCACTTGCCTGTTTTCATCCAAATTGGACATTCATATCAGAGCATATATCTGTTTGGTTTTATCATGTCAGACAAAAGAAAGAAACAAGTAGAAAATATCCATCCTTCATGAGATGATATGTGTGGGACTGTGTATGTATATTTGGTATACCTGGCATAGGGATAATGACTACATTACTAGTGTAGCACAATGAACTGTTCGTGAGTTTGATCTTAAGCGTAATGCGAATGAGATTTTGTATGTAATTTGACTTTGGTCAAAATATATAACTCTGTATGAAATTGGAAAATGTCTTTATAGAACAGCTTTGATGCGTATGTGGTAAAACAAATCAGTCTCTTATTCATGAATACTAGGCTTTGATACTAAATGAAGTTTTCAAATATTATTCTGTTGCTTTTCTTGCTCCCATTTCAGAATCCTCAAGTAGTCTACATTTTATAAGTTTTTCTAATATATTGGTGTAACATCCAGTTTAGTGACGCTCATTTCCAGAATAAAAGTAACCGATTGCATGAATCTTTCTCATTGTCACTCGAACAATTTGTTTAGATCCCTGGAAAGAAGTATATAGGACAGTTCAAATGTTCTGATCACCTTTACAATTCCCAGAGTTACGTTGGGACAGTTATAACTACCTAGTTAACCCCTGAGGACAGATAATATGAAAGACCTACTATTTTTACACTGAAACTGATACCCTTTTCAGTCCGTCTGCTTACGCTGACCGCGTTTCACGTCAATGTACGCAATTAACGCTTGCCAGAAAATAACGTGTGCTTAACTTGTAATTTGATACTACACATTTGAAGAACATCCTTACACATTCACGTGCAATTGCATAAATGTCTTTAAAGTCGCATAGACTGACTGCAGTAAAATCTAAGACCGAATTGTTATTTGTTAGATGCTCCGAAATCTGAATCGAATAAATACTATTCATACAAAACGTGTATAAACATGGTTAGGGTCTGGTTTACGGTTTAGCTAGGCGTGTATTTCTCTCCGGAGATAGTAGTCAGCATTCAACCCCAGGTCAAAACCAATATTTCGAATGCTGACCATAAAATTCAGTACCTACTTTGATGCTTAACTATTGGAAACTACAACAAATGTCAATGAAATGAAAGTTTTTTAAAAAATTCTTAGAACACCAACTAGGACGGTGTATTTTGAAAGAGTAAAAATAAGATTGTATCAAATAAAGCTAGAACTTAGATAAATAGAAACATTTTAAATGAAAGAATCAGGAAGCGATGCAGAGACATGTTTCAGCTTTCGAACTTTCAACAGTCCTATGCTTAACAGATTCGCTGTTAAATGTTGTTGGCAATTTTTTTTTAACGTCGGTACACTTATGCTTTGATGTTAGTTTGCAACAATGGGAATTTTTTGTTCATATTTTGTATAGTCGATTCTGGATAAATCTACATTAAGAGATATTTTGGTTGTTTTTAAAAAATATTTAAAGCTGTTAAATTTCCATTGTTTAAGGTGAACATTTTTGTAGATCTCAAATCAAGGGGTGTGAGCTGTAGTTAAACGGCATTTTTGAAAGAGAATAAGTTCAAATAAAATGTTAAAGTAGGCATGTACTTTACTGCTTTTTTTCTTAAATGACGTTAGCCCGAGTGAAAAAAAAATGCCTTATTTTTTTCGTTCAGCAGTAATTCCATTTAGCGCCTATTAATGGAATACCCTGTATTTAGACGTGTTAATAAAGGTTCTTGACAATTTGCCATTTTCAATAAACAAAGCGAGTGTTTATATTACCACTGGCGTGTGAGTAAATCGGTTTCAAGTCGCCAAACCTTTCTTTTCTCCCTTTCTGTAAAACTACATATCTGTTTGAAAAAGTTAAAAATAAAAGAGGAAAGAGAGAAACAAAGTGAGAAGAGAAAAGATCTGCCGAAAATGCGTGAAAATTGAAGGAATCTTGATAGTACAACTCAAAGCAGCATTCAAGCATAAATGCAGACAATAGAATTTCTATTTAAACAAAAATTGTTTCAAGATATCTTCCCAGTCCGAGACAAACAAAATGACAATTGCCCAAGACGTCTACCAAGGAAAGCAAAATTAGAGAGAAACAAGAGGCATGTGTGTAAGTAAAAATACTCATTTACCCTGAAATTTTATGTTCCTAGAAGGTTACACTATGACTGGCTGGAAAAAGAAAAATGTAAACTTGCTATGCGTCAAAGCAGCAGGAGAAAGAATGAAATAGCCTTTTGTACTTACAAGATATTGTTTTCAGTTGATTAACCGAAAATTTATACTTTGAAATTGTTTAAAGGGTTTGCTGCTAGACGTGATCTAGCCAGACACCTCCAAATTGCTATCGATTTCAGTCTCTAAAACTGATCGATCGATGTTCTGGGGGTAAGGGGATTGCAAAGAGCATGCAGCATTTTTGGCGTAGGTAATAATTGTACCACTGGGGGATCTACAAGATGGCAAAAGCAAACTTTAACTATGAATAAATAATTAAAAACAAACTAATATTTATCATGATGAACGGCACGAAAAAAATATATTATCGCAAAGATGCCCCATGAATTTGTAAGACATTTATTTTTAAGCTTATTTTTATTAATATTTACGTTTCATTTTTAAGTGATTCTTAATTTTTTTTTATTCTGAGCTTACAATTATTCATATTAAGCTTATACAAAAAAATATTAAACTTTTTTTCTTTTTTTTTTTTTTCCTTAATGCTTTTCAATTTACATCTTGTACAGCCAGATCTAAAGTATAGTCTTCAGGGGTTATATGGATGGTGGCTGCTGCATTTTTTTTTTTTTTTTTTTTTTAATGTGGAGTTTCTTGAAAATCAGCCCCATTCTTGAAAATTGCAGTTTCTTTTGTGGTGGAATTAATCTGTTGGGTGATTAAGTCATCTGTTGTTGTCATCTATTCGTCCAATCGGATAGCGATAGCATTAAAAGCCATTTCAAATTGACCGCCGGTACAGCCTATTAATATCTACCTTTTGATTTATGTATTTTTCCCGTGGTTATTATGTTTCTCGATTCGGTTTCCAGTTTATGACGTTGAAGATCTAAGTCACAAGAGTATCAATAGGATGTCGATAGTTTTAAATATGTTGAATGTTCAGTTCACTTCTCAGTATCATAAGTGCACATCTGAAGTACTCTTTCTAGATTTTCTTCATACTTAACTCTTGCTGTCTCCATCGTTCAATATGATATGCCACCTTATGCGAGCTCTTTCATGTCGATATTTTTAGTTTTACTTTATTGAAGCTGGGTTTAGCATATTTGTAAAGCTCCTAATAAATTTATTCCGACGTCTAATAAAAAAATAAATGTATATATAGATAAGTATACATACTGCTATAGATTAATATTGTATATTATGTCAAATCAACCTTTGCCACAGTTGAAATGCCTTAGTTTTTTAGTGAAAGTTAGTTTTTAATGAAAATAGAAATTGATGAGTTCCTTAAAATTCATTTTATTTGCTGTTGCTTTGACAATAACAAAGCTAAAACTTTAAACTTTAATATTTACTTGAATTATGTACTTGAAATTCAATTGATCAAAATGTATGTCAAATCCCTTGGACTGAACCTTTTGACTCATTTATTAGCGAGGAACACCCTATTTACAAGACTTTTTTTTTCTGTTACCAGCATTCTGACTGGTATTCATTTAATAATTTTCCCGCGATGTCTCTTGGGGTGAAATTTTTTATCCTTCCTATTGAAAATTATGCCACAGAGGATTCTTCTCTGATAAAGTCCAGTATCGATGCTTTTGTGCTATCTCGGAAATACTAGGTGAAACCATAATATTCTTCTTTGTTCACATCTACCTATTCAGCCACTATAGACTAAAGGAATCGCTTTTCCGGCTGTACCAACTGTCTTGAACGGCCACTCTTCTATATTTTTTAGATTAATGCATGCGTCTCCGAAAGCTCTATCCTTGGACCTCAGTAGTAAAAGGGCGAAATAGTTTTCGGTGATAGTGAGAAGATATTTATGATAATCTTCAATCGAACTTTATTACTATTGAAATTTACTGTTTTGATCTCCTGTGCGTAAAAACTGCTTTTCTTATTTGACTTCATCTTCAGAGAAGCTATAAAGATCGGATCTATATTTTGACAAATATTCTCTCCTCCCTATCTATCTATCTATCTTTTATATGTTGCATAAAGGCATTATTCTGTTTGTGACTACAGGATGTTTTCAGTACAGTGTAACCCGGATATAAGAGAAACCCGGATATAAGATAGATTTTATCTGGTCCCAACTTAGAGCCATACTTACCTAAACAAAATAGACCAAACCCGAATATAAGAGAAACCTTGATATAAGATACTTCTTCTCCGGTCCCGACAACTCTCTTATATCCGGGTTACACTGTATTTAAGCACATCTATCAAAAAATGAACTGTCAATTATTTGAGAATCAGGACTATCATGACGATTAAGATTTATTTTAGGGAAATCTTGTTTGGTGCAAAATGAATCCCTAACCTTAATTCAGAAATCACCAAGAATAAAACTGTCGATAATTTATAACCAAATGTATTATCCTTGAATTACACACATTTTAAAATGATCTATGGGTATAAATCAAAATGATCAACGGGTGTAATTATATGGTTTTCTAACAATATAGGAATTAACGTGCGGAGCATATGCGCAAAAAGTACATTTACATACATGGCTTCTCTGTGGATGCATAAAATTCTTGGTGCTCCGGCGAATTCTCACAATACCACCCCGAGGTTGCTAGTTGAGAGATATGTAAGAATTTAGGCAGAGGAATCTTGATTCGTGTAGGCCGCTGGCCAACGCTATTAATATATATTTGTATCCTATCGATGAAATGAGGGGTCGAGCCAGATCTATGTAATTCTCATCCCAGATTCGTATACCCGTTATTTTGTTTGATTATACTAATCGCTGCGTGATCATCTTAACAGCGGATCTCATGCATCATTCCGTGGAAGTGTTGGAAAATAGTTTTATGTAAGAATGGCTGTGTATCTAGAAATGTATAGCATAGTATAGCACTATATCATTTTATTTCTGTAGAGAGCAGATAATTTTGTTAACTGATGTCTCTTGCACAGCAAAAGACATTGTGCACGTCAATGGTTTATGATTTGTAAAAATTGTAGTCACTGCAAAAATTAAATGAAATGAGAAACGTTATCTGAATTTATACTTAATGTGTATGAGGTGAATCTATTAAGTACTTGATATAAGTATTCAGGCTATGAGTAGATCATCCACATATGAGAAAAGAGAATAGAAAACTTCATCGATAAATCGTTGAAATGTTTGTGCAGCATCGTTAACTGCAAAAACGGCTAGTGAAAGATAAATCGAATGATGTGTTAACCGTTGCTTTGTGAATATCCGCTTCTGCGACTAGTATCAGATTATTAATCTGTGCCATGTCAACTTTGGAAAAAATGCTTGATTTTTGCAATTTCTTTTTCTATTAATTGAGCCCAAGCAAGGCCATAATGCCACTAAGACACAAGGGGTTACTGGGGGTTAAAGAGAAGGAGAATACTTTAGAAGGAACAGAAATACAATCCTAAACAGAAAATAAGATAAATTTCTACCCCTATTCAAAAGTCTGGGGAGAAGTGTGAATTGGACGAGAGGTAAACATATCTGCACCTATTGAGGAGTGAAAAATAAATAAATAATAGTAAATAAAATTGCAGAGATGAGGCGAAGTTAGAAGTATAACGTTGAAGTAGACTTTAGAAGGAACCTGAAACCCAGTCCTAAACAGGAATAACAGGGATAAACATCTATTCCTATTCAAAAGACCGCGCGAAAAAAATCATTTGAGACTGCCTTAAGAAACTCCAATGAGAAAAGAATTATTGTTAAATAATAGGTTAACAGACTATTATTTTTAGAAGAAGTATATCGCTGCTTGAACTTCCTGATGTTGACCTTTGAGATCAAATGGAAAACAAAACAAGGAAGTCGGTTTTGATTGGCTGAGCCAGCGTGAGAACGATAGATAGAGAAAAGGTTTTCAGGGAGTTGAGTTTTAACCGTCGAAAAATGTAGACATGTTTCCTTTCATGTCTGAAAACGGCTGCCCATTTGGGGAGAGCAAACAGACTGAATAAGTAGAAATGTACACGACGACATGGCTAATAAAACTAGATAGGTTTAAAATTCTCTTTGTTGAGGTTTTTCATCGCCGAGCACCAAAAACATTTCGCTAACGGGGCGAGAGAAAAGAAGAGAGATACATTAGAAAATACTTAAGATCACGCAATAAAAAAAGGAGTCGTCCAGAGATTTTTTTAAGGACAATCAAAGCCGATCTTACAAATATATACATTCAACCTAATCTTCATTACAAATTCAGAATTTCCGCATAAATGGAGAATTATCCTCGGATAGGTGCATTTGGAATCTATAAAAGAGGATGCTTGAGTTTTCTTTTTTGTTTACGAAAATACTAACCCCAAGATGTTAATTAAAAAAACTCATCATTATTATTTATTTATTTTGAACTTTAAAATTATACATAAATTCTAATAAAGACGGACATAAAATCTGAGTCCACTTGTAAATTGAACATTTTTTCACCCCAAGCAAAGCAGTGAAGCCACCAATGTGCAAGAGGTTACTGAGTGTTAGAGAATATGAGAAAAAACCCCCACTATTAACACTATTAAGGAGGGAGAACAATAAAAGAGAAAGAATTAAAAGGACAAGCTTTCCCGATGTCATAAGTTCCCAATGAGGCATTCATGCTGATGACACAACAATTTCCTTCTGTTATAATAGCAAGTCCAATAGGCTCCATAAAACTGGCAGCTGCTCTCGAAAATGACCTCCAATCAGTTGTTAACAGGGGAAAGAAATGGCTTGTAAATTAGCATCTTGGGTGATACTAACATCCAGGAGACCAATTCATTGCGCCTTCTTAGTCTCAAATTTTCTACTGACAAGTGGGGCGATTACATTGAATTAAATGCTAAGTCTGAATCCGAGTTGGCTCACTGTGTTATGCCAAAAAATGTTTCTCATCAAACATATGCGGAATAAAAGAAAAATGTTGACGCCAGGTATTTCCAAGTGCCGAAGACACCCCATCCTCTGGAGGCAGGCACTTACAGACTTTCAAATTTTTAAATTATAATCGCTGACAAGGAAATATAAAAAAAAGAGTAGTTTGTACTTATTTTCATTAGTCAGCATTTGGTTTTCGCATCAGGTCACACCCGCCTCGCGAGAAAAAATTAGTTGTTCTTCAATTTGCAACATCAATTTTTTTCGAGACGTCTTATTATTGTTCTCTTTTTCAGCGTCTCTATATCTTTCTTTCTCTTTCTCACTTTCTTTATTACTCACTCACACACATATGCGCATATATAGATGCACAGACAACAACAAAAAAAGAGGTTCTACTTGCTTAAAATGCAAAAAGAAATACAAATATGTGAATATTGGAGGCGGATGAATAAATAAATACGTACCATGTGGAATACGGACATAATTGCGAACCTGATGAGAATATATATGCATATATATATATATATATATATATATATATATATATACATATATATAATTTAATTCAGACATAATTGCGAACGATTGTTGACTATATATATATATATATACATATATATAATTTAATTCAGACATAATTGCGAACGATTGTTGACTATATATATATATATATATATATATATATATATATATATATATATATACTTTAATTCAGACATAATTGCGAACGATTGTTGACTATATATATATATATATATATATATATATGTGTGTGTGTGTGTGTGTGTACGTATATATATTAAGAAATAGACAAAGTCCGACAATTTATTATTAAAGACATATTTATGTCTAACGTTATTTTTATAGAAAAAAGAATTTAAGTAAATGCTCAGTTTATAATAAACAGTATTAAATAACATTTACCAGCCTGAATGTCCGAGAAATTTTCATAGAAAATATTCGTCCTTTGACAGGATTCGAACCTGCATCCTATACGGAACCGTCCTTTAGCTTATATATATATATATATAGAGAGAGAGAGAGAGAGAGACATATGTGTGAAAATATTGTAGAAAATAGGAAAGAAACTGGTTTGGTAAATAATCCAAAGTTCCTTAGTATTTTTGTTATTATTTTTAAAAAATAGTGCTCGATACGAAAGTAGAGCATAAATATAATTATTTATTTAAAAATATGATTCCAACTCGCTACATAAGAGGTCTCATGTTTCAAAACAAGAGCCGAAAACTTCAAAATAATTTTTGAATTAACTTGAGTTAAAGTAGGCTCTGTTCCATCTTCAAGCGAAATTTTTTTGTAATTACTTATTTCTGAAATTTACGAGTTTTAATAGTATAGTCAGAATTGAAATCAAAAATTTCCAGGGTAACATCAAGGGCGGATTGTTTAGAATAGGCAGGGGTGGGGTGTTAATAATTTGTATCAGTATAGAGTTACTTTCATAGATGCCTGGTCAGGGTAAGGTGGGGGTGGCTAAATTTACGACGGATGAAGTTTTCGCATAGTCAGGCTTGAGCGTCTATGGAGATTTATTTATTTATTTATTTATTTTTATTTTATTCTTTTATTATATCTCTTTATGAAAGGGATTTGTGTATATATCGTGACGTTTGTTATTTGACGACTTCATAAAGGGTTATCATTTTTTGTAGGGTATTAAAACTATGGATATGGGCTATGGATTTTAAAATTTATTTTATTGTATGCATGTTTTTAGCAAGTTATTCAGAGCGTAAGTTCGGCTGCGTCGGCAGAAAACCGTTAATTCTTGCCTGTTGTTTAATAGGTTTTTATTGTTTAGAAGCTTAATAATGTGTAGTTTCTCATGGAGGCACAAAGGGCATGGGTCATACCAAGTTTTGCAAGTTCTAGTCCTGTTAATGATTTTCCATTTAACTTTAGGTGTCCTATTTTTTTGTTTCAGGTGCCAAAAATATTTAGATAGAGAGGTCTGATGTCTTAAGTTTGTTGTTGAAGGAGCATTTATGCTGCCTCCATCTGGTTTTAAAGGCATTTTTCGTGGACCCAATGTATATCATATTATTGTTAGGGTTCTCCGTGGATGATATAGTGCATTGGTATACCACAGATTTGACGCAGCACTTATTTTCTAATGGGCAGTCTACCGGGTTTCTGCAATCGCATAATTTTTCCCTATTATTATTATCTGATTTAAGTGTAGAGTTATTAAAACTATTCAGGTAAGGGGGTTTGTTCAGGATTTTATCATTGTGTCTTCTTATTATACCTTCTAGATTTTCAGTGCAGCTGTAACTCAATTTTAGTGTGTTCTTATTGAATATATTACTAAGCCTACTTTTGGTGGGGAAGTGTTTATCGATTAGATCTAAGAACTTCTGTCCTAGTTTAATACTAACCATTTGGTTGAACGGAGGAGTATACCAAATGATGTTTCTTTTCCTGTTTTTTTTCTTTTGGTTATTGCAATTGTCCCTATAGACATTGTTGCGGGGCCGATAAGGATGTCGCCCCCGCAAGCTTTATGAAGAAACGTGTGAACAGCCAAGACAATGAGGGGACAAAGGCGAAGGTTTATGAAACAATAATGTCGATTTTATTAATGCCAATTGTACAAGAGTGTACTCTGAAGAAATGTGTTCAAGTCGGTGTCGGGTCCGTTATGACTGGTTTTGTTTAGGGGTAGCTTCTTTCGGTCGTATCGGTAAAAACGAATGTGAAGTTGATCGGCGAAACGGATGTAGCTGGTCGACTGCCGGATGGGAGAATAGACGGGAACAGCAGCAGGTTGATCGGTGTCCCTAAACAGGGCCAAGTCAGAACAGTGATACAACTTTACTGGGCGGATCGACCGCGGAAACGGAATCGCGCCAAAGTGTATCGCTTGGCGAAGCCGGTCAGAGTGGTGATACGTCTTACAGCGCGGATCGACCGCGGAGACGGGCATCGCGCCGAAGAGTAACACTCTCGACAAAGCACCGGAAGATCACAAAGGCAGCGTACTACACTTTGATCCAGGCCCCCGGGACGAGCAGCTTGGTATTTATTAATCCACCCACGAGGATTAAATGTGGCACAAGGCCGGTTTAATGTGGGTAGCCCGCGAACCCGTAGGCTCGGCCAAAAATATGACCTTTGAACCCGCCTTGATGGGTTCAGGCCCTGTCTACCTCCCCGAAGGAAACCTTGCCCTTCGGCAAAGCTTCCTCCGAGTTCCTCTCTGAATTAGAGAGTTCGACAGAAGCCAGCCTAGATGATCACAAAGCACAAATACTACACTTTGATCCTAAACGGGCCGGGCAGCTAGTATTTATTAACCCACCCACGATGATTAAATGTGGCACAAGGCCGGTTTAATGTGGGTTGCCCGCGAGCCCGTAGGCTCGGCCAAAAATATGACCTTTGAACCCGCCTGGACGGGTTCAGGTCCTGTCTACCTCCCCGAAGGAAACCTTGTCCTTCGGCAAAGCTTCCTCCGAGTTCCTCCCTGCATTAGGGAGTTCGACAGAAGCCAGCCCGCATGATCACAAAGCACAGATACTACACTTTGATCCTAAAACGGGCCGGGCAGCTAGTATTTATTAACCCACCCACGATGATTAAATGTGGCACAAGGCCGGTTTAATGTGGGTTGCCCGCGAGCCCGTAGGCTCGGCATAAAATATGACCTTTGAACCCGCCTGGACGGGTTCAGGTCCTGTCTACCTCCCCGAAGAAAACCTTGCCCTTCGGCAAAGCTTCCTCCGAGTTCCTCCCTGCATTAGAGAGTTCGACAGAAGCCAGCCCGCATGATCACAAAGCACAGATACTACACTTTGATCCTAAAACGGGCCGGGCAGCTAGTATTTATTAACCCACCCACGAGGATTAAATGTGGCACAAGGCCGGTTTAATGTGGGTTTCCCGCGAGCCCGTAGGCTCGGCCAAAAATATGGCCTTTGAACCCGCCTGGACGGGTTCAGGTCCTGTCTACCTCCCCGAAGGAAACCTTGCCCTTCGGCAAAGCTTCCTCCGAGTTCCTCCCTGCATTAGGGAGTTCGACAGAAGCCAGCCCGCATGATCACAAAGCACAGATACTACATTTTGATCCTAAACGGGCCGGGCAGCTAGTATTTATTAACCCACCGACGAAGATTAAATGTGGCACAAGGCCGGTTTAATGTGGGTTGACCGCGAGCCCGTAGGCTCGGCCAAAAATATGGCCTTTGAACCCGCCTGGACGGGTTCAGGTCCTGTCTACCTCCCCGAAGGAAACCTTGCCCTTCGGCAAAGCTTCCTCCGAGTTCCTCCCTGGATTAGAGAGTTCGACAGAAGCCAGCCCGCATGATCACAAAGCACAGATACTACACTTTGATCCTAAAACGGGCCGGGCAGCTAGTATATATTAACCCACCCACGAGGATGAAATGTGGCACAAGGCCGGTTTAATGTGGGTTGCCCGCGAGCCCGTAGGCTCGGCCAAAAATATGACCTTTGAACCCGCCTGGACGGGTTCAGGTCCTGTCTACCTCCCCGAAGGAAACCTTGCCCTTCGGCAAAGCTTCCTCCGAGTTCCTCCCTGCATTAGGGAGTTCGACAGAAGCCAGCCCGCATGATCACAAAGCACAGATACTACACTTTGATCCTAAACGGGCCGGGCAGCTAGTATTTATTAACCCACCCACGAGGATTAAATGTGGCAAAAGGCCGGTTTAATGTGGGTTGACCGCGAGCCCGTAGGCTCGGCCAAAAATATGGCCTTTGAACCCGCCTGGACGGGTTCAGGTCCTGTCTACCTCCCCGAAGGAAACCTTGCCCTTCGGCAAAGCTTCCTCCGAGTTCCTCTCTGCATCAGAGAGTTCGACAGAAGCCAGCCCGCATGATCACAAAGCACAGATACTACACTTTGATCCTAAAACGGGCCGGGCAGCTAGTATTTATTAACCCACCCACGAGGATTAAATGTGGCACAAGGCCGGTTTAATGTGGGTTGCTCGCGAGCCCGTAGGCTCTGCCAAAAATATGACCTTTGAACCCGCCTAGACGGGTTCAGGTCCTGTCTACCTCCCCGAAGGAAACCTTGCCCTTCGGCAAAGCCTCCTCCGAGTTCCTCCCTGCATTAGGGATTTCGACAGAAGCCAGCCCGCATGATCACAAAGCACAGATACTACACTTTGATCCTAAAACGGGCCGGGCAGCTAGTATTTATTAACCCACCCACGAGGATTAAATGTGGCACAAGGCCGGTTTAATGTGGGTTGCCCGCGAGCCCGTAGGCTCGGCCAAAAATATGACCTTTGAACCCGCCTGGACGGGTTCAGGTCCTGTCTAC
>OZ010574.1:0-257500 GCA_963932145.1 Acanthosepion lycidas | reverse complement strand
TCATTACAGTTTAAGTGATGGGTCACCGTATCTTGTCTTATATCTAATTTTATCCTATCTATTTCTGAGAGTCTGCTGTTTTGCATAATGTCCCTACGAACATTGGCAAGCATGTTTGGATTGAGGTTAGGTCTTATATCATTTCCCACCATACTTCTCCATATTTGGTATGTTTGGTTAGTGGTGTTCTTTGCTGGGTTTTCGAGTGCAGTGAAGAATGAAGTTATGACTTGTCGATACTCTTCGCGGGACATTTCGTTCGTTTACTTTTTATTAGTCGATTTGATATTGAGCCACTTGGTCCAAGGTTGGCAATAATCCGGTTTTTGTGACCTAGTGTCTCTTCGTTTGTGGAAGAGTTTGTTCCAGTGACAGATTTTTCGTCCTCAGACTGGTACCTCTCTGAAGGACGCGGCCCTTGTTGACCCGGGTGACGGCCGATCCGGTAAGAAATTTTATTCGTATTCATTGAAATTTGCGTTTTAACCTTGACCGCCAAGGGGTAATTATGTTCAAGTTACCAGCTTTAGGACGATTCTCGAAAAAGATCCAAGAGCACGCCCAACCAATGAGATTGGTCGACACATACGCACAAGATACTCGACACATATGCGCAAGATTCACCAACCTTTTGCCAAATTCTGATGAGGTGAGCCGCCGCCTTTCCGTCCTGATCTTGACTTTAAGCTGATGCTTAAAGAACAAGATCAGTTGGGAAGAAGTGAACTTCTCGCCCTCATAGAATTCCTTCTGACGCGTCGTCCAAATCACGACTCTCATGACCCCTAGTAAGCAATAGAACACAGTGTTCGGCCTTCGTCATCTGTGGCACCACATTGCTACAAACAGAACTGGTTTCAAGGACAAAAAACTTTCCCTGCAGCATGCGAACCATGAGGCCTTCAACAAACCTGCACAACGGCACTACCGCCTTGCACTGAAAGAAGGCGTGACCAATGGTCTCGACTTCCCCCGTACAGCGACGACAGTTTGGATATTTCTTCAAGCCTGCTGAACAAAGTCTCTTGTCGACCCAGAGGGCTTCACGAATCACCAGCCAGGTGAGTGATGCCTCATCGTTATTGAGGCATTTCAACCCAGGCACCCAAGGCCATATCGAGCGAGCCTCTTGCTTCGTAAGACCGAGCTCGCCAATTAGACCATCTTGAACGGCACCCCTAACTAACACTTGATACAATGCCTTGCGAGACAACGCCTGGGCGTTGGAGAGGCCATCCAAAGCCCGAAAGAGGAGCTTCAGAGCACGACGACATTCGCTGTAGAAGGAGCACTCGGCTCGGGGTCTACGGCCGGCCTCCTCCTCGCACGAGCGCACACTTCTCAGGGATGGGAAATGTTTACGGACGTCTTCTTTCCAGAAGGCGCCCACCTCATCCGATCCACGACACATTCGGTCTAGAAAGGTGATGCGCAGCATATGTTGACGAATCTCAATGCTAGGCATACCCAGACCGCCCTCAGAGGGATGAAGGCAACACATCTCGCGAGATACCATAGGGGCCTTGTCTCTCCACAAGAAAGAGAACAAGACCCGTACTAATAACATTAGTCTGGCATACGGGAGTGGAAGTACAGAGAGTCGGTACAGGAGAATCGGATATATGTGTGAAACACATACCTCCGCCCTTCCCTTCAGGGAAAGTCTCCTCCGAGACCACAGATTAACCGCGATCTCGGGGTTCCCTTGCACCTCCGACCAATTCATTTCCAACTGGAGATCAGGACCGAACCAGACGCCGAGTATCTTGATCGGTCCATCCGTCCAGAGGAAAGGTCCGGGAAGAGAAACTCCCTTCCACGCACCCAACCGCAAGCGGTTGATCTTGGCCCCTGTCACCATCTCATACCCACTGATCTCCTTGCTGACTTCGTCAATCTCGGCTCTGCTCGACACTAGAACCGAAACGTCGTCAGCATAGGCAGAATACCTGGCTGAGGTGGAAGCCCCAGGCAGGGAAATTCCGCGTAGGACCGGATTCGCCTTTAACTTGCGAAGGAATGGTTCCAACGCAAGAACGTACAGCAAAGGCGAGAGCGGACAACCTTGACGAATGGAGCGAGACAATACGAAAGGCCTCGATCTTACCCCATTCACTTCCACCAGCGCACCGGGGGTCGCATACAAAAGTCGGATCCAGGAGCGAAAGTCGGCTCCAAAACCGGCCGCCGAAAAGACAGCCTCCAGAAAGCGATGGTCAACCCTATCGAATGCCTTGGATTGATCTAAATTAATCAGCGCGGCTTCACTGTCGACTTGTTCTAAGATCAAGCGTACCATATGAAGGTTATCTTGAATAGTCCTGCCCTTCACAGCACAAGTCTGTTCGCCAAAATCTTTAACTCAGTGTTTAACATGGTTAAAGGGCGAAAGTTCCCTAACCCATCCCCACCGTTCTTGTCCTTACGCAGCAACTTGATCACACCCCTGGTGAAGCGCTGAGGTATAGACCCCTGCTTCCTCCAGTGGTTGAAAATCAGTTCCAGCAAACGAATGTGGGTATTTAACGGCAGCAGTCCCAGTAACACTCTGGTCGAGTCCACTTATATGAAAAAGGGGAGGGCCCCATAACAGTTGTATTGTGTACTCGTTTTGGCATGTTTGTAATATTGTGTTATTTGGTAGAAAATAAAGTTTGGGCGTATTTTAATATGGTATGTATGTGGGTATGTAATTATGTTGTAAATACGATTTATTTCCTATAATCTGATATATATATATATATATATATATATATATATATATATATATATATATATATATATATATAGAGAGAGAGAGAGAGAGAGAGAGAGAGAGAGAGAGAGACTGGCAATTACGTTTAAGCATGAAACATACTATTGCCGCTGGGTGTTGATTTCAATATTCACATACATTCTATCCCTGGCATTGACCACTTTTAAATAAATATAGGGTAGCTTAACTATATTTTTATCATTATATGTGTATGTGTAAGATAGATTTCTTTTTTTTTTCTTTTTATTATGTCATGCGTGATACACGCTAGGCGATCATGTATCTTTCAATACATGACTGACGAGGCAATTTTTTTTCTTTTCAAGCAGTGGGTTGCCCTTTCTTTCTGCGGTAGACCAGTTGACATCCAAGGCCATAGAACCTGGTCTGTCCTGCTGGGGTCTGTCCATAGCGTGGTGGGGGGGGAGAAAAAGGGGATTCATATCTTTCCTAAGGGTATTAGCACGTAAGTGAATGTAATGGATTTGACAGGAATTCGAACTCGGCTCTCCGATTCCTTAATCCGAGCCGCTATCCATTACTCCAATGTGAAGAACAAACGAAAGGATACCAATATGATCAGTACGATTTATTAAATATTAATTATTAACCATATGACAAAATAATTTTCGATTTCAGAGAGACGGGCTGTAGTTAGGATAACATCTGACGAGACAAAAAAGTGAGGAGGAACAAAGGAAAATATATTAATAAAATATAATTAAATGAAATAAAATGAAAAGAAAAAGAGAAAGAACAAAACAAAAGGATAAAACTTTGGGATAAAAATTTGGAAATATATTGTTACAAAAAATGGGGGTGCAGAAAAAATAAAAAAGTAAAAACAGAGGGGAAAAGTGTATACATATAAAGATGTGCATGTGTATATAAGTGCGTATAACAGTGCGTAAATATACACAAGCCACCACACAAACTTATGAATCTCAATACACTTAAAGATACAAATACATCGATGCTATGACCAGGTTAGTTGAAGTGTACAGAGACCAGGAAAAATTGTTGTTGTTGTCTCTGATGCTTTTCTTGTGGTTATTGCACCGTAAACGGAACTCTGTTCTGATTTCTCCCACTTAATTCCTTTTCTTACAGAAAAGTAAATATACGTCTTTCCCTTACCCTTTCTTCTAGTTTCAATAAAACTACAAAATATGTTGCTGAAGGAAGATTCTGACTTTGGCGGTCAGGGATGTGATATTCTCTTCAAGCAGAAGTCAACGATAAAAATGTTTCTGATTTCTTGATTTCCTATTCATACGAAAATTTCCATGCCATTTCGTTTCAGAAGTTCGAAAAGAATCAAATGACGTAATCGCTATATGAGAACAGGTAAAATGCAATAGTACAAACAATAATGAAAGAGCGATTACCTACGCTAAAAAAGGTTTGTATTAATTCCTTCTCTGTGTTTTCTTCTTTGCCTCTCTCCTCTGTCAGTGCTCGCGACAAAAAATAGTCGCATGCTTTGTCCGAATTTCCACGTGCGGATGGAGTTTACAAACATGAATTTCAACCCCGAATGGGTGGATATGTTTACTTTACTTTTTAAAGTTTAATAAGAATATGTTTATTCGTCGGTTATAAACTGGGAAAACACAAACTCCGCCTCTTTTAATTGCTTAAGTAGGGCGCAATTTGGTACGTGAACTTACTAATTAGTTGGTGTCACTTTTTGTTTTGTGCAAAAGCAAAAGACACATATGACCTGCAGGCACAATCGTTGTAATGGCACTTTCTCTAATCTCTAGATGTTTGTTACACGCAGTAGGAGCCCACACCCACATACCGGCTGTACACACCCAACAACTGAATTATATACACATCCTCCCAAAACAGCAGCATACAGAATTCAGTGATTTTCCTCACTTGACTCGCAATAATGTGTGACTCATAGAGACACCGAACATACGATATGAATCCATTTTTTTTTAGTTACACACACACCTTGAAATATTCGTACGAGTGCATTTTAAATGCAACTTAACATTCGTTTAAGCAATATTCACGTACACGTCACCCACTTACACATATATTCATGTTTAAAACAATCTTCCTTCACTTTCACTCTTTTTCAAAAATAAATAAATAAAAATTTATTGTCGGTTAATAATTGCCTAAGACTTTTCTTCTTTACCGGCGTCGCCATGGACACTATTATAATTTAAATTCTAATCAAATTACACTTTTGACTTTTTTAAGAAATTTTGAAGAATTAGTCTGCTACTGAGTGAATATGCAAGAGGATCAAGTCGAATTTATTTAACTAAGTGATCTTTCTATACGCGGTCATAGGTAATGGCATTTTGTTTGAATCTACCATCCGGTTCACAATCCGCCTCGGTTTTCCCTTGTTTCATAGGATTGGGTTTCCAGTTCCTTCTAAAAAGTCTGTTCTTTCCTTTTCTTTCACATGCGTCTTAATGGCATTATCGCCTTGAGTGGGGTGAACTGATTTTTAAAAAATCACATAACAATAATAACATTAACAAACTGACATCTCCAGATACTGTTCCTTCCGAGAGAGTATCGAACACTCCCCCTAACACCTAAATGTTTCTACATTCCACTTTTTTGACACTTAGTGGTAAATGCAAAAGAAAAGTGAGTGGAACAAAAGGATGAATATCGGTAACTAAAAAATTATTTTATCACGATAACAATATCCACTTCTTTCCAGCCGGTGAGAAATGAATCACTTTTGTCGACTGATCCTAGATTCCATGTCTTTTTCTTTCTTTCTTTTTTCCTTTCTTTCACTTCAAACAATGTATTTTTCTAATTCTGATAAATCCTCTAAAATTGGAAGTGAAATAAACATTTGTAGAATCAGTCAGCTGTAGTTTGACCATCTAAAACAATAACACCTTCATTTAGGTTGTATATTGATTTTTTTTGTTTGAAAAGCAAAGAAAACAAAAAGAATTTCAGTGTCATTAAAGGAAGATTATCCCAAAACTGACTTCAAAATTAATAACAACTTTAATGAACGTCCTAAAACACTTATTGTCTACTAATAAAAATGATACTAAAATGATCATTTTCCCCCTTGTTTCACTTAAATAGGCTCAGTGTGGCTTGTAAAAATTAAAGGAATTGCTCCTTGCAATGCGGCTTAATGTTATTGTTAACAATATTTTGTAATTTATAGGGACAAGTGCGCCTGTATGGTTTTCGTTAGGTTACAGAAAAGTGCTGTAGTTCTTATTATAATTTAAAATGTCAAAGGAAAATAAACAAGGATAGAAATTAATGTTCACATTTAATGTCGCATTAAATTAATCCTTCTTTAATTAAAATTATTACAATAACTTAGCGTTCCATGCCCTTTGCCCACAGAGCTCAAGAAAAATGTGCAAAAATTTAGGTACCTCTAAAGATTTTCTAAAAAATGAGCATACATGATGAAAAAATACCCACAACTTAATAAAAACAAAATTTGATCGACAAAATAATTATGCTATAAAAAGGAAAGACCAAAGGATTTTTTTATTATTAAATTATATATTTTTTAATCCTTTTTAGAATCTTCAAAATTTTGGTTAAAATTTTGTTTTTCTTGCGTCAACGTGTGACCAAAAATTAGTATGGGAAATTTGAGCGTCTTCTACGGTGAAAAAAACATTAATTTGGAAATTCTTGCAAAAATCGGATAATTGTTGGATCTTAATGAAACTTTAAGGACTTATTCATAAATGAATTAAATTCTTTTTGAAAAGTTTCTTTTTTAGAAAATCTTGTTAAAAATATATTTGTACATCTGTTACCTTCACTTATTTAATTTTGTGAAATTTCGAGAAATTCATTTCTGCTGCGCTTAATGCTTGACAAGTACTTGGAGAATTTAAAATATCAATTTTCTTTTTGTCAATCAGAACCTACAGTTACAGGAAATCGTAAAATAAAAAAATGCAATAAAACTAAGATATTATTTAATGAGAAAAGCTTGTGATTGATTTCATGAATAAGATATAATATGGATACAATTGTCCTAACTTTAAATCAGTTAATCTTCCTCAAATAAAGTTTCAGAATATTATTTTTTATTATTAATAAAAAGAATTATGTCGTGTTGACACATTTGTCAATATGACTGATTTTTGTGTTTTATAAAAATCAATCCAATCAATTTAAATTCGGTTTCAAATACAGCAATTTATTTTGCTTATTGGAAATATTAAATTTTATCTATTAGCTTGGAATTAAAACTAAAATAAAAGCTTCAAGAAAGTTTTTTTTTCCATTTTTAAAATCATTTTTTAGATACCTACAAAAATGTATAATTTCCGTGATAATCTGACATTTGGATTAAGAAGAGAATATTTATTTATTTTATTTATTATTTATTTATTTAACTCAAAAGTTTTAAGCTTAATAAATAAATAAAATTTATTAAACCCATGTTAATTTATTAGGTTGGTGCAAAAATAATGTCGTTTTCTCACATAGTAACATGTGAGAAAACGACATTATTTTTGCACCAACCTAATATTAAGCCCGTATTAAACCCTTCCGCCAACAGATGTAACGAGAAGTACAGAGGTTTAAAGGAAGAAATGTTACAACAGGAATTACATCCAAACTTAACCCCTCGTTTACTTAAAAGAAAACTTATTTTCTCCAAACTACAACGAATACAACTTGAAAAGGTTACGTAGCTTCAATAAGGTAACAAAAAAAAGTTAAGAATAGCATTTATTAGGTTATGCAATATTTTCCCAACACAAATAAGATTTTTAAAGGACACAAGAGAAAATATTAAAAATACAATCAAGCATTTAGTAAAATTCTATTTGACAGTAATGTGCAAATTATTTTAAAATGTCGATTTTTTAGACATTCCAATAAAATTACTTCGACACGAAGAAAATACAAATCAAATTATGGCAAAAAAGTTATATAACTAAGCAATGCACATAACACCTTTTGTCATTGCAAAACTGTTCTTTGAAGATCAAACTTTTTCGCGAAATGTGTAGTTAGTGCGTGCAGTGGATGTACAAATTTTAAGTCATTGTGGAAGTGCTTTTCGAAAAAGTTGATTATCTTCAAGTTTGTTAGTTATGTGCCATGCGTGATGCACGCTTAGGCGACTTGACGAGACAGATTTTTTCACGCAGTAGGTCGCCATCTAAGACTATAGAAACCGGCCTGTCCTGCTATTTACCCATAGCTGAGGAGAGAAGAAGAGGATTTAGAGTACGTAAATGAATGTAAATAGATTCGGCTGGAATTCGATTCTCCGAGTTCCTCAATCCGAACCGCTATCCATTACTCCACGGCCTCCTTATCTACAAGGTGAACAGAAATTAATAAGAGGGGAGTCCTAATTTGTTGGTTGTTTATCGTCCACACATTGGACATCGTAGAAAGCAAGTTATTTGACGCGGTTGGGTTTTTTTCTTTTTCTTTCAAAGCTTTAGGTTGTTTGCCGAGTTCGAATTCTAGTCGAATCACTTTTTTTCTCTCCCCCACCCCAGCTATGGGAAAATAGCAGGACAGACCGGATTCTATAGCCTTGGATGGCAACTAGTCTACCGCAGAAAGAAATGGCAACCTACTCCAGGAAAAAAATCTGCCTTATCAGTCATGTATCGAAAGATCGCCTAAGTGTATATCACGTATGGCACATAACTGACTGGCTGTAGATTAATTACACGCCCATATACAACAAGAATTTGTCTCATCTTTAGTTCTTAAAGATTTTAAAGTTCTTATTTTCATGGTAAAAAAAAAATATTTACAAAAATGTATCGAAATAGTCACTAAAATACTAACCGCGATAAATGTTTAATATTAATAAAAAAAATTGTCAACTGGAGAAAGGAATGGCAATATTGATATATGTAAATTGGGTCATTTTTATTAACAGTATGTTAAATTAATTATTAATATGAGTAAAAAGAAAATTATATTTTGCACTTATTACTTTTTTCTCTTTTACTTGAATTTCATAAGTATGTTATCTAGCCACGCCTACACTTCTTGAAGTAATAGTAATAAATAATTGCAATGAAATCACTTCTAAATTGATTTATGAACATGAAAGTTTCTTGTTGCATTTAGAAATGGAGATTTTGCAGTATTTTCTTTTGTGTAGGACAAGGATACGATTAACCTTTTTAAGGTAATATAGGCTACAGCTTAGGGTACCTCAAGCTTTTTATAAAGCAATGATTTTCATTTTCGAGATGTTATAACTTCTAAATAGTTTTATAAACTGAAATTATTTATATGACGAATTCATATTTATTTGATTTTACAGGAAGCAAAGCAAAGAATGTTTTAGTTTGAGTCGTATTTATGTTCGATTTTAGTTCAGAATGTTTCTTGATTTTCTTTTGTAAACCAGTGATTTTAATTTTCTTGTAGGTAGTATCATAAACTGAGTGAAACTGAAATGATATCAATATGACAAACTCATTTTTCTGGTTGATTTTTATAATTCTGGTTATAAAAAATCTGTTTATTGTTGTTTTTACTACGGTTGTGTTGAAATATATGCTGATTTGGTTTAAAATAGTAAAAAATAGTGGTATTTCTAAGTTCTTAAAGAATATTTTTATTGACACACAAAAGATAGTTATTCTAGTTTATTTAAGGAATTTGCAATAAGTTTGCTTAAAGCTAAAATATATCACGAGTCAAAAAACAAGTAATCAAGACGGATGCTGGGGAGAGGTTGGCTTCGTCTGACGGGGAGGTCATAATTTCATTAGGTGCCACAAAAGGTCATAATTCGACCCTGTGGAGAACATTAATTTTCAATTCATATATTGCATCCTAGTCATCAAGAAGAATATTACTTTTAGTTACTTACTATAAAAAATAATCCTTTTTAAATTAAGGAAGGGTAATGAAAGGTGGGTGGCAGAGTGGTAAACAAACGTGCTGGACAATAAACAAAAAAAAACTGTTTTTTGTCAAAACATGTTTGAAAGTAATTTGACTTGCAAATAAATACAAATTCTTATTTTTTTTAGTCAATAAATAATGAACAGTTAAAAATATTTTAAAAGAACTTAAAAAAGTATAATTATTTTTTTTAATTCACTAGTATGCTAACTTCTGGTAAAAAAAAAATGTCTGTTTTCGTAACATTTAAACTAACAGAAACTAAACTTTTGTGTAAAATAAAAATGATTTCATTTTTTTCTTGTTACCGAAAAGAGAAAAAGGGCAGAGCGTGGAGATGACTCGTTCAGAGACTTCTTCCTTTGATTTAAAAATCAAAACAATTAGATAAATAAATTTTCTCTTCGGTAAAAGCACAAGCTTTTGGAAAATTATTTACTTGCCAATCGACCGGCTTTGACAAAAATGAAAATAAAAATATTAACAATATAAATAATGGCGTGATTAGCGTCACGCCATCGTTTATGTTGTTGCTAGGAAACCCAAACCCGTGACATTTTTTCACCGACTTTATTCAAGTTACATAGCAAGGCGACAGTTAGAAAATTAAAACAGTGGTTAAAAAGCAGGTTAATTTAAACGAAAAAATGTTTTGGTGAAACTTAGGGCTTTTTCCAAATATGAGAAATTTCGCATTGAGCTTTAATAGCCAATAATAAAGCTTAACTTACTGCTCCATTTTTATCCTCACTTCCGGTCTCGTTATCAGGTGAGGAGGAGTCAGTCGAAGATGGCAGCTAAGTCCGAGGAGCAAATTTTACGCTACTCTATGTTAGAAGATGACCCTAATTCAAATAGCCTGTTCGCTGAAAAGGAGCGTAAGCCTCGATGGGGACCGCAACATGCCGGGGCCAAGGAGTTAGCCAGCCTCTACACAACTGGTAAGCATAAAAACATTATTTTGTTGTCTCTAGCCTCTCCTCTTACTAACTAATCATCTGCTGTTTGTCGTCAGTCAGTCCGGCTTCGTTTCTCTCCGCCTTTAATTCTTCTAGACAATGACAATCTTTCCTCTTAGTTTGTAACATTTTCGGGGATATTTGTTACTAGATTGAATCATGCTTGAAACCTAAAAGACGACCTGACAATCTTTTGCACTCCTAATTATATTTATTCATTCAGTCATTTCTCTTGTAGGCAATTATCTTAAAAGCTCTGTTTTTTGGGGGGAGGGGGTATTTTTTGTTTTTTGTACATTTTCTTAGAAAATAATGGACACCCAATTTTTGACCATGGTTAGAATTTTTAACTAAATTACATATAGATCGAAAATAATGTCTATTCTGCTCTATAATTCTGAAAATGTACCACACCCTTTCTCGACAATATTACGAAATGACTTTCATCTATCTACATTAATTTTTTTTTTTTTTTTTTTTTTTTTTACTTTGTTAAAATCCGCAACATTCGCCACGGCGATCATCTTTTTACTTACACTTCGCCATAAATTAAACAAGTTTAACTTGTAAAACTTCAAAATTTTGAAAAATGTTTTGTTTAAATGTTTACCTCTGTAAAACTTGTTTTAAATTTAATTTTTATAACAAGTTCAATGATCACTGACTTATCCCTTCATGACATAATTATTTTACTTAAAAAATCCCTTACATACAATCGTTTAACTTTTTGCTTTTTTTTTTTCATTTTGTTTTTTCGTGTTCAGCCTTGTGAAGAAAAACACTAAAAATTTATCTCCTCATTTAATTAAGACACAATAAAAACAAAAAAATCGATCATATTCATCGAAAGACGGTTGAATTAACATTACAATAAGTTTTAAAATAATAACGATTTTTTTTTTTTCTTCTGAAGTTAATATCTGCCAAAAAAAAAGTAGTATTTGACAAAAAAAAACATTATTTTTGCTCATAAGGCTCAAAACTCCTTAAATGACTTCTTTTTTGCTTTACACATTTAATCTGTTAGTAAACAAAGCCTTAAGTTTTAATTTTCAAGAATATCTCTCATGAAATGAAGTGCTATGCCGGCTTTTATTTTGATGTAGGGAAATTAAAAAAAAAAATTAGTTTAAGTATCGTTACTTTCATTACTGACACTTTAAATTACATTCATAAACTAATTTTGGCAACTTTATTGAGAATATCGTCACATTCTTTTAGGCCAAAATTAAAGTCTTTTTAAATTTTAAAATTACTCGTGTCAGTAGACCTGATAAAAAAAATGGATCTTTTTCAGGATAGAGATGCAATTATTTTTTTTCTTTCATTTAAATGACTTAGACAACTTTATTTATAGATTTTTACTTCTTTTATTTTAATCTTTTTAATTTTTTGTTGTACCTCTACTCTATTTTCCCTATTGTTTGTTCAATCTCCAGAGAAAAATAATTTACCTTTTAGAAAATTCAGCCTTGTTTTATTTTAAAGAGGTATATACATACACATTTTTAACTTTTTTGAACTTTATTGTAAGAAAATATTTTTATTTCATTTCGTGTCTTTTTATTGATGTATGCAAAAAAAAAAAAAGTATCAAACTTTTCAAATTACTTTTTTTTTTTTTTTTTTTTTTTTTTTAATTTCTCTATTTTCTGAAGAGAAGATTATTATTTTTTTTTCTTTGAACTGCTGATTAATTTGTCAATTATCTGACAACAAAACAATTCTTAATCTTAATTCTTAAATCTTAATGGACATAGTTTTTTCATTAGAAACTTTTTTTTTTTTTTTTTTAACCAAGAAGAATAAAGTCTAGCAATGAAATGAAACTGATGACATATACGATTTGGTAGCTTTGCTTTGGAATTGAATTAGGGTTAGTTTAACCCTAACGTCAGTATTATTATCCAGAAGTTGTCTTTGTTATTGATTTGATTCTTGAATTAAACCTTTTTAGAACTTCTTTTCTTTAAGTTGAAAAAATATCAGAGCATGTTGAAAAAAGTCCCCATACTTAATAAAAGCAAAGTTTTATCGTCAAACAAAATGTTTAGTTTATTATTAAGAGGCAAGACCAAAGTATTTTTTTTATTATTCTTTTTAATTCATTCGGCACCTGGGTTTTTAGTTTGCTTCTTTGTTTTACATGTTTTAGTTTGTTTTACCCTCCACATTTTGATCCGATTTTTTTTTTTTTTTTTTTTTGAAATGCAGCACTTCTTGAATGTAAAGTAGTAAATCATCACTTTTTTTTTTATTTATTTTTTTTTTTTTGGTAAAACTACTACCCATTTCCCGAAAATTTGCTGCGGGGCATAAAATAATAAACAATGCAATAAAAGTACAAAATTATTTAATTAGAAAAGCTTTTAATTAAATTAAGATTCATTAAGGGCACTAAATCTTTTTCGTTAGATATATGATGAACTTTTTTTTTTTTTTTTTTTTTTTTTTTACCTGGTGCCAAAGGTTTTGTGGTGAAAAAACATTGATAGAAAATTTAATGCAAAAATCAGATAATTCAATTCAAATTGTCAGATTTTGAACATTTCTACTTATTTACTACAAATGATTATTTTTAATCTTGGAAAAACATTTTTTTAAATACAATTTGTTTACCTCACTCCCCACTTCTTTAATTTTATGATTTTTGAGAACTTTTTTTTTTTTTTTTTTTGGTGCGCGTAATTACGCGCACCAGGAAAAAAAAAAAAAAAAAAGTTCTCAAAAATCTCATAAAATTAAACAAGTGGGGAGTGAGGTAAACAAATTGTATTTAAAAAAATGTTTAAAAAAATTCATTTTTATAAAATCAAAAACAAGTCCTTGGAGAATTTTATGGGGCATTCAGTAAGGATCGAACTCGTTACTCAGTTGTAATTGATCTATCAAGACAAGCTTTCTGACCATTACACTACTTCGAGGTGCCCCCAAAGAAAAGTTAGAAATGGAAGAAAACTTAAAGTATTGCTCTATAAAGTTTACATATGGTTTATAATATATTCCATCTCAAATCGACCAATGGCCCTCTCAAAAAATCTTTTTTTTTTTCTTTTTTCTTTTTTTTT
The DNA here is from genome assembly GCA_963932145.1 of Acanthosepion lycidas. NCBI lineage: Eukaryota > Metazoa > Mollusca > Cephalopoda > Sepiida > Sepiidae > Acanthosepion > Acanthosepion lycidas. The sequence continues at coordinate 243,848 of OZ010574.1, read as the reverse complement.
GTCTCCTTTCTTCTTCTTTTTTTTTTTTTGTCTCCTTTCTTCTTTTTCTTTTTTTTGTCTCCTTTCTTCTTCTTCTTTTTTTTGTCTCCTTTCTTCTTCTTCTTTTTTTTGTCTCCTTTCTTCTTCTTCTTTTTTTTTGTCTCCTTTCTTCTTCTTTTTTTTGTCTCCTTTCTTCTTCTTTTTTTTGTCTCCTTTCTTCTTCTTTTTTTTGTCTCCTTTCTTCTTCTTTTTTTGTCTCCTTTCTTCTTCTTTTTTTTTTTGTCTCCTTTCTTCTTCTTTTTTTTTTTGTCTCCTTTCTTCTTCTTTTTTTTTTTGTCTCCTTTCTTCTTCTTTTTTTTTTTGTCTCCTTTCTTCTTTTTTTTTTTTGTCTCCTTTCTTCTTCTTTTTTTTTTTTGTCTCCTTTCTTCTTCTTTTTTTTTTTTTTGTCTCCTTTCTTCTTTTTTTTTTTTTTTTTTGTCTCCTTTCTTCTTTTTTTTTTTTTTTTTGTCTCCTTTCTTCTTTTTTTTTTTTTTTTTGTCTCCTTTCTTCTTTTTTTTTTTTTTTTTGTCTCCTTTCTTCTTTTTTTTTTTTTTTTTGTCTCCTTTCTTCTTCTTTTTTTTTTTTGTCTCCTTTCTTCTTCTTCTTCTTCTTCTTGTAACTCTGCAGTGTAGGCATATCCCAAAAATGAAAGGTTAACAATTTGAATTGGGGGATGGCCATGAAAAGGGCCGTTTTTGCATTCTCAATTTTGTTTCCGCCTCATATACAGCAGCAATTGAAAAGGTGTTTCTCTTCAGCTGTTGAGTCCTTGGATCATCACTTTCAGTCTCACACACAGAAGTATTTAGGTATGCTCTTCTGGAAAGCCAATGGCTACATTGACCTTTGGACCTTAGTAGTTCTGATTGAAACATTCTAAAGATGATTTGTTATCTTATTTGCATGGTGGACCTAGTGATAGTGGTTTCGCGATCTAGGCAAGTTCTTTTCTTTGGTATGTCTTAGTCTAGTATGAATGGGAAAATACCAATAGAGAACACTTTAAAGCTACAGGAATCACTAAGCTCGAATAACTTTAGGAAAGGTTGGAAAATAAATGTTGAGTAATAAAAAAGCAAGCTTATTACTACAGTGAATGCAATGGCAGGACAAGAAGTTCCATTTTAAAATCTATCAGTATTTCGTATCTTACAAATCCTTATATAAAGAAGCATTGTCCTGTGTTGTACACGGACCTGCTAGACATATAAACTGATCATGCATATGTTAAATAAAATCTTTTGTGCCATTTCCTCGGGCAAACTGTGCTGTATTCCAACTTTCAAAATTATTGAATAGAAAAGATTAACAGCATTAAATCCATGGTCTGTTTTAAAGGTTCCTTTTTAAAGTTTTGTTCAGTTACTCTTTTTCCATGTCTTGCATACCCAATGAAGTAAAAAAAACTTAAGGTTTTTAAAGCCACCTTATCACATCCTGAAATCTCAGACATTACCCACTGTGTGGAATAACCAACAGAATATTTGTTATATTTGATGCTTGTAAATAAGGGACATTCTGGTCTGGTCTTGTGACTGTATTATAATTATAAGATTATAAAAGAATCTAAAATCAACTGGAACAATTCTCAACCTACTTAAACTAATTATTTAAATGAGTTGCAACTATTCTTTAGTTCTATCAAGTTTTTATAGTCATCATCCTCATAACCATTTTCTTTTCTTTTTTTCTTCCCTCCCTCTTTTGTTGAGGCAGGACCAGTGATTTTTACAAGGATAGATGCTCTTCCTGATCCCAACTTCTTGAACACTCAATAGTGTGTTTTTTTTTTTTGTTTTTTTTTTTTATATTGAGATACCATCTCTTGCCAGTCAAGGCTTTTGAGCCCATCATGGTCTTTGTTCATTCCTACACACCTGTGTGTGTGTGTGTGTGTATATATATATATATATATATATATATATATATATATATATATATTATGCTGGTAGTATAACATGTCTTTGACTGGGTCTTTAATTACTGGGAATTTTTATGACTCAACTGGAGCAGATTAAAGTCAGCCCACCTGAAAATCTATATTAGTAAGAACAATTGGTGTAACTGAGGCACATCCCCAAATGTGGGGTGGCCCTGAAAAGGGCCATTTTTGTGTTCTCCATCTTTTCAGCCTAATGCACAGCAGCAGTTGAAGAGGCATTTCTCCTCAGCCTGAGTCCTTTGATCAGCAGTTTCAGCCTTGTGCAGAAGCATTCAGGTATGCTCTTCTGAAAAGCTGATGGCTACATCGATCTTCAGACTCCATGACTCCGAAACATTCAGAGAGGCATTTTGAATGTTCTAAAGATGATTTTTCTCTTATTTGCTTGGCGGACCTGGTGGCAGCGGTCTTGTGACCTAAGCAAGTTTTTCTTTGGTGGCATATCTTAGGTAAATGTGAATTGTCAAATGGAATGTGTGGGCAAATACCGGAAGAGAACACTTTAAAGCTACAGGAATCAGTAAGCTCAAATAACTTTAGGAAAGGTTGGAAAAATAAATGTTGAGTAATAAAAAAAGCAAGCTTATTTATTACTACAGTGAATGCAATGCAAAAACTGGCAAGACAATAAAAATACTTAAATTGGGAACAGCTATAAATGGCAACAAACTTAAAACTGTAGTGGTAGGCTTTATGCAACAGAAAAGGTAACCTCACTTGAGAGTTTGAATTCTTGGCCAAAAAAAGGCATATGTGTAATTTGGACTCAAAACCGGCACTGAAGGATTATCAAACAAAAATTTTATAAAAATCGGATGAAAACTGTGGTAACGCATAAACAACATCCAGTTGCAAAGATACATACATGCACACATTTTGAGAATTATATTGATATTATTGTAATAATTTAAAGTATTTATTTTTATTAAAGTTTTTATAAAAGAGAAATATCTATATATATATATATATATATATATATATATATTCAAGAACAGATAGTAAAATGTTGCTGAGAGTTATAATGGACAGGAAGTAGTGGAGAGCCATTGTCGCCAACAATTTGGACTCGAAGCTAGTACTGAAGAATTATCTATCAAACGAAAAAGAAAATTCATTGAAATCAGATGAAAACTGGAAACGCATAAACATCAGATCACATTTATATATATATATATATATATATAGATAAGAAGCTCGTCCGCCTAACAGGTCTTATTTTTTTGTCCTGTGGTATAACATGACGCTCTTTCTCACCAGCAGAAAAGCTAGTGAGGGACCTAGTTTAGATGCCAGTCACACATCAATGTGAAAGGTTGTATTATATTACCAGTATCAGGCCTAAAACTTACCTGATTGTGGCAATAATATTTTTTGGCTGCCTAATTGATTATTTACTATATATTACACTACCCTTAACTATGTGATTTTTTTTTTTTGAAATGAGTGCTTTTGAGATTCATTTTCAAGCAAATAAACCAGAGATTTTACAAAGTCATAATTGAGTCTCTATTGAGTGATATGCTCATGGTTTCTGCTATCATCTCTAAACTGGATTCTCACAAAGCATGTGGATTTAATCTCTGCAATAGTCATTAAGAAATATGCTCTTGAACTTGCTTTTGTTTTTATGGAAGATCCCCCCCCCCATATCTCCGAAACTAAAAAGCCTGAATGAGTTGAGGCAATGTGAAGATACTGTTGACAGTTTTCTTTGACTACAAGGTTATTGTTCATTATGAGTATGCTCTACCAGAGAGTAAACAAGGAGTACTGCAGAGTTTGCAGGATGCTGTTCATTGGAAAAGGACAGAATTGCATAACACACCAGTTCATTCAATGCAGGTTGTGCAGCCATTTTTGGACAAGCAAAAAGTTCCACAGGATTGACAACCTCCATATTCCCCAGATCTAATCCCTTGTGACTTTTCCTCGTTGCAAAAATCAACTCCCACTTGAAAGGAATAAGATTTCAAGACAAAACAGTGTCACACATCCAACCTTCTCACGAGCAAAAAACCCAGTACTCGGAAACAAAAACGTGCCTGCTTTATACAACCGAGGACCGACCACGATTTGCATGCGAATGACGAGACAACGAGATTTCGCGTCAGACCACCTGGCATAAAACATGGCTGCCGCCATTTTGGTTCTTTTTACCGTTGAGTTTGCACGTCACACAGATTCGCGGGCATTTCCGAGGTAGGCCATTTTCACAATTTTCCCCACATACACTGACATGAATTTAAAGGATTATATAGAATTAATTGCTAGGTCTGCTGTTAAGAAAGTTGATTAACAGTGTCATGCTAGACATTTTTTTCTTGCCAGAATCTCTTACATATTTTGAATATTGCTGCTACCTCTGGTCTGATGCTTCTATGTATTTAGATTCCTGATGAAATCCAAAATAGAATCTGCAATGTTATTTGTCCTAATCTGGCATCTCTGCTTCAATTACTTTTCCACCACTGTAACATAGTTTCCCTGCACCTTTTCTATAAATACTTTCATGGAAATTGTTCTGACCAACATTCCTCTATGCTGCCTAGATTTTATGAATTTACATAGAGTACTATATTGGCATCAAGGTTTCCTCATCTTGCGTTTTAAATGTCTAGATGTAACCATATTATGTTTCTTCTCTTGTATTCTTGCTTGTGGCTTCATACTTTCCAGTCCTCTTTGATCTTCAAAAATTTAAGTCATCCAGGCTTTGGTTGTGAAGGCACTTCTGGAAAAAAACAACAAATAGCAAAACAAGTCTTTTCTTTATTTTTCTTTTTTTTTTTTCTTTATCAAAAAAATATATATAGCAGAACAAAATTGTGGTTTCTGTTGAACATTTACTTTTTTTTTTTTTTTTTTTTTTTTTTTAAGACTTGCATGAGTTGCTTGGAGACATTTGTCAATCAATTTTGTCTCTTTTCTTTTTTTTCCTTTTTTTTTTTTTTTTTTTTTTTTTTTTTCTTCTCTTTCTCCTTTGTTTTCTCCTTCGTCTCTTTTCTCCTTCGTCTCTTTTCTCCTTCGTCTCTTTTCTCCTTCGTCTCTTTTCTCCTTCGTCTCTTTTCTCCTTCGTCTCTTTTCTCCTTCGTCTCTTTTCTCCTTCGTCTCTTTTCTCCTTCGTCTCTTTTCTCCTTCGTCTCTTTTCTCCTTCGTCTCTTTTCTCCTTCGTCTCTTTTCTCCTTCGTCTCTTTTCTCCTTCGTCTCTTTTCTCCTTCGTCTCTTTTCTCCTTCGTCTCTTTTCTCCTTCGTCTCTTTTCTCCTTCGTCTCTTTTCTCCTTCGTCTCTTTTCTCCTTCGTCTCTTTTCTCCTTCGTCTCTTTTCTCCTTCGTCTCTTTTCTCCTTCGTCTCTTTTCTCCTTCGTCTCTTTTCTCCTTCGTCTCTTTTCTCCTTCGTCTCTTTTCTCCTTCGTCTCTTTTCTCCTTCGTCTCTTTTCTCCTTCGTCTCTTTTCTCCTTCGTCTCTTTTCTCCTTCGTCTTATAATACTTTCTGTAAAGTGTGTACACCCTTTCTTGAAGCTTTTATTTTAGTTTTAATTTCAAGTTAGATTTAATATTTACAATCAAATCAATTTGGTTCATTTCAAAAACTAATATAAATAAGTTGGAAGGAATTTTACTTTTTATTTTATTTTTTTTTTTTTTTTTTTTTTTTTTTTTTAGTGAAATAGCTGATTAGCACCCTTGTTTAGTCTTCTTTCATCACAATGTATTTCTCTTTATTATGAAAATCTAAAAATAAAATTTACTTATCTGAAACTTTATACTGATTTAAAGTATAATTAATCTGATTTGAAACATATTTACTTTAAGTATAAAATATCACGGGAATGCATTTTTTAACCCAACAGTAGCTGTTTTGACATGTTGACAACCTGATGACTGATCTAACGTGATTTGATTGAAGAAATACATATGAGCTTTTTTTTTTTTTTAGTACTCGGTAATCTTTAAAATTTATCAAATATTCTCCGTAATTTAATGTTTTATTGAAGTTTAGAAATTTAAGCTGTAAATTTACTGTAGTTATCACTCTTATTTTCTGATAATATCATGTATGGTAGTCTGTACTTACAAAAACTGATACTTTTATACACATACAAAAAAATTCAAAATTCTTTTAAAAATATTGTGCTTGATTTCTATTAAGCTTTTCCATTTTTGATTAGTAAATATAGAAGGCTGAAATTAATACAGAATTTTAAGATTTAAGACTTAATAAATTTTTCTAATTAAAAAAAATAAATAAATAAATAAATTCTTGTAAAAATTCATTTATTCATTGAAAATTTTTTTTATGACATTAAAGATATATTGAGGAACCTATTTGTCCTTAATATCTTTTTTATAAAAGCAGTTAAAAGCTTTTCTAATTAAATAATGTGAAAGTTTTATTGCATTTTTTTTATTTTACTATTCAGTGCAGATTTTTGATAAATGGCATTTGTTTGACAAAAAAAAGTTGTTGCTTTAAATTCTCCAAGGAGTCATACTTTTAACTAATATAAATATGAAGAGGCTGAAATTTTAAGAGGGTGAGGCAACAGATGTATATATAAAAAAATAAATATATATATATATATATATATATATATATATATTTTACCAAGATTTTCTATATAAAAGAAAATTTCAAAAATTGTTTTATTCATTTGTGAATAAGTCCTGAAAAATTCATTAAAATACAACAATTTTCTTTCTTTTGCCAGAATTTCCAAAATGTTTTTAACACAAAAGATACCTGAATTATACTAATCTTTGGCTCACCTGCTGATGCAAGAAAAACAAGATTTACCAATATTTTGAACATGTTAGAAAGGATTCAAAAACTTAAATAATAATAAAAAAAATTTTTTTTTTTTTTTTTTCTCAGAAAATTTTTGTAGGTATATACCACCTTACTTCCAAGTTAAATAAAGTGTAACAGTTTGAACATTTTTGCTTTTCTCTAATTTTTTTTTTTTTTTTTTTTTTTTTTTTTTACTATATTCATGCCAAGTTTGAGATATATATATATATATATATATATATATATATATATATACCACTTGGATGTTAAGAATGTTTGGATTTTCAACCTCTGTAGTGAATATAGATGGAGAATATCCAAGGCAAAGCAGGAGGGATATTTACACTCTTGTATGAAAAGTGGGATTGTGTTTAGAAGAAGGAAAAAAATCTTCTTCCTATTCCATCATCTAATTGTTGGGCAGGAATGGGATTCTTCTCATCCTATAAATATATACCAAAGTTCAATACTTTAAATTTTTGTTACTACCCACTTTCCACTACCGTCAGTAGTTGTAGTAGGGTTCCTCTTATGAAAAATTGAAGCCATTTGGTGGTTGTTTTCTGAGATGGTAATGGTATGAGTAGCATGAAAGAAAGCTCATTCTCTTCTTTTGCATTTGATGTACTTTGCTTACCTGCCTCTCTCATTTCTTTGCATCTAGTTGTGACTGCAGTGCTTATGTAACAGGAGGCTTGAGAATCAGCTCTATTAATGCATTACAACAGCACAAGCCAAAGTTCTTGTTGGCAATCATTCAAACTCTGCCTGGGACTGTAGACAAAAAACCTGATAGCTTTGTTACATTTGGTTTTTTACTTTAAAATATTAACTTTATTAATTTTTCCTGTTAATATGTATAGAACTCAAAAGGGATGGTCGGTATCTATTTTTCCACATTGGCTTTCTCTGTGCTCATATTCAGTCTTTTAGTTACTTTCAGCTTATGTGGATGACTTTTATAATTTTATTATGGGGCAAAGTTACTAATTTTTTCCTCCGTAATGAATAGTATTTTATGGATTTTTTTTTTTTTTTTTTTTTTTTTTTTGCTTGAGTTTGAAATGAAAATGCACCAAATACAGAAGCTTGAATGCATGTACCTCTTTAAATAATTCTTTAATGAAATATAATCAAGTATCTTATGTCTCTACCCTTACCAGGATATGTTTATCACATTAAGAACTGTAAAGTGCTAACAAGTTTCTAATTTCTTATTGCCACAAGAGATAATTATTTAAGTACTTAGCTAAGCACGTTTCTAAATGCATTATCCAAGTATTTCCGGCTCTGCATCTTCTATTTCTTCTAATGTAATTTTAGAGCCTCTAATTCCATTCCATAAATATGAATCCTCAAGTTTTTCTGAAATTGGGAATAAGACTACATTCTTCAAACAAAATATTTTAATTGCAGTTTAGTCTCATTTCCAGTTTCAGAAAATCTTGAAACTCTTTAAGTTAGATTTTAATTCTTTTGGAGGAGAGTATCTATAAAATTGTCTGAATGATGCCTTTCCTATAACTGCTACTTATCATACATCTTTAGTTGCTGGTGTAATCAGTACTAGAATATTAAACTAAGCATAGCAGCTATTAAATCTCATTTATAGTACCTGTACAGTCACCACATATTTACCAGAAAAATGAAATCCTTGATTTTTAAAATTGTACAAGTATTTTTTTTTTTTTTTTTTTTTTTTTTTTTTTTTTCCATATAAGTGTAATGTTGACTTGGAATAGCATAAAGGCTAGCAGCTCAAAAATAAAAATTGTTGGGATGAATTTGAATTCAATTAGTGCATTATGTTCTTTTTATGCAAATGCTCTTAGGAAAGGATGTCTTTCCTAAGCTGGGCCACTTGTGAGGATGGGATGACATTCCCCTCTCCACCAATAAAACAACTCTCAATGACTGAAATTCTTAAGTTGTGTGAGTTCTGCTATATACTGCATGTAGAGATAATATCTATTATATGTATAAAAACTCTTAAAGCCCTTGTTAGCAGATAGTCAATTCAACATATCCCCAAACCATGACACAGTGAAAGTAAATGACAATAAACAAAAGTTTCATGAAGTATCTTCCTTAAGGGATTAAATAAACTTAGAAATCTGAAAACTTAAAAAAAAAAATTATTGCACTACACTTTTCCAGAGGAGGTATGGTGGAGTAATGGATACCAACTCAGAAAGCAGAGTTCGAATTCCAGTAAAATCCATTACATTCACTTATGTGCCAATACCCTTGAGAAAGGTATGAATCCTTTTCTTCTCTCCCCAGCTATTGATAAATAGCAGGACAACTGGGTTTTATAGCCTTGGATGGTAACTGGTCTACCACAGAAAAAAATAGCACCCTACTGCAGGAAAAAAATCTGCTTCATTAGTCATGTATCTAAAGATATATGATCATCTAAGCGTGTATCATGCATGACACATAACTGACTAACTTGAATTCAACAACATCACTTGAAAGCATGGCAAAAATCAGGAATGGAGATAATAAAAGGAATAGGTTGCAGTATAAGTGTTTAATTAAAAAAAATTACACACCAGCTAATAATGGTCTGTATTCATTTCTTAATCAGACTTGCAAAACAATATTTTTTTTCTATCAATTAGCAGTCAATGAACTGATTATGGAAACTGTTATTTTCAAAAACATAACACAGCCTCCAATGATAGTATTTACATCTAGCCTATTAAAGCTTATAAAATATCCAATATTTTATTCTCTCTAAATATTACCGGTTTTAGGGGACCATATTCTCACAGACCTGAAAATTGAAAATATTGCCTGCATTGACTTCACCCATCAGCTTTTAACCTGTGTTGGCTGTATATGTGCTTTCTAGGCTGGATAAAAGCTTTAATTTTGGTCAAAACTTCACTTCATTATAACTGTTAATTTCTTCCCCTCTCCATTTTTTTTTTTTTTTTTTTTTTTCTTCTCTCTATTGAATTGTTAAATCTTCAGATTATCTTCTATATTTTGATCATTAAAATGTGTTAAATTTGAACTGCTTAATTCTAAGAAACACCTTGCCTAGTGATTAGAGTTAGTTAAAATTTCTTGTTCTCTGACACTTATGAGTTCAGTAACACTGGGTCTGACAGTGCTGAAAAGTAATATAGTCTATTTGACTGGAAGAAACAAACAAACAAACAAACAAACAACACAAAGATGACTGAGTATTAACTGAAGTGAATGTCTTGTAAGCATGGAGGCTGAAGTGAGAACAATCTACCCTTATAGATTGAATTGAAAAATGTTACTAAAGCTATTGGCATCTATAGAAGGTTAGATTGTACAACAGCCAAAACATTAACAACAAAAATGAATATGCAAATTTACTCATTTTACATCCTCCTTTGGTAAAGCTTTAAATTTATTTCACTATGTTGTTCATGTGATGGTTTTATGGAATGCATTAATATAAATTTTATTTTATCTTATTTTATTTTTTTATTTTTTTTTTTTTTTTTTTTTTTGTGGGGGGTAAATATGGTTTTAAATTTTAATAAGCGATTCCCCCCCCCCCAACACTATATATTAAATGTATATATATTGTATTTAATGAGATTAACATAAAAAATTTCTGCCCTAGGCTATATAATAAATAGTTACTTTTATATCAGTTTGGCAAGTCTTCTGATTTAAGAAATTTTAATAAAATTCAATAATTATTGAAAATTTTTATGAATTTAAAAACAGCACAAATAAAACTAGCCTTCATTATGGCAACTAAATAATTCAATTTTTTAAAAGTTCTCTTTAGTTAAATGTCCAGTCATTTTGCTTATCAGAAATTCTTTGTTTGCAGGAATGGATGAAATTTTGCCAAATAGCTTAGAGCAAATATTTCAATTTCTGGATCTGAAATTTAATTTTTAGCTTTAACAGTATTTTCAATGAGTTTGTCTAGTTTTAAAGTATACATAAGAATAGTTTCAAATGCAAGAAAAATATTTCTTCACATTTCTTTAAAATAATTATATCCTCGCAACAATGATTTTAATGCTAATATTATGACAATGACATAGAAGTTATAAGTGTTCATAACTCCTTTTCTTTAAAGTTCTTGGGAGACTAAGAAGTCTTCATCACTACATCTACAAAAGTGAAAATTAACTTTAAATATTAGCATTTAGAAGACTGAAATTGCTTCTTTTTTTTTTCTTTTCCTTTTACAAAAAAAAAAACATTTTACTAATCTGAAATATTAGAGATAACAATGTCAAAATATAATTTGACATTTTGCTAATAAACTTCTCCACTGCAGATAATTCTGACTTTTACTTAATACAAATGATTTTAGTATTGCATCTAATTGCTACTGCCACCCCCTCCCACCAACCTTAATGAATGGAATGTGGCCACATATGCAATACCTAAATACCTAAGCAACTATTGATGTGGAATGATAATAATAGTGCATTATTGTTCGGTGGGAGGCCAAAAAACAGGTTATTTTGGAAGCTCTGAAGAGCTTTCTAGTCTTATGGGAGGCTAATTATTCATACTATAAACATTTTGATTGACAAATTTCCATTCTATCTATATTGTTAAGTATTACTTTCAACATTTGAGACCCATTTCTTATAGGCTTGTTACAATTTTGATTTTTATCTGTGGTTGGCTTTGAAATAAATATTGTTTACAGATTTAGCTTGATAGTTAAACTTTTAAATTAATAACTTCAAGTAAGTGAATAAGTAAAGTGTTTTTTGGAGTACAATGTGTTGTACAGTCCAAGAATAAGAACTATTAAATTGTAGATGCAGGCCCTAAAGAGGGATTTTTTTTTTTTTTTTTTTTTTTTTTTTTTTTAATTTTGAATGCAAAGATTTCTATTCATAAAAAATGGTTCTGGAAGAGTAAGCTTTCAATGTTGGCAAATAAGAGTGGATGAAAGTGGGGCAGGAATGAGGTGGGTTGTATCTCTGTTGATTGTATTCTTGTGTCCTGGAGAGAGGAATGAAGGGTTGTCACTGATGGTAGTAGTTCAGTCAATAAAATATGATTTGACTAGTTTGGGACTTGTAGGAATTGAATATCTACATAGCATGCCTTAGGCCTATATTAAGATACTTTGCAAGAGTTGAAACAAATGATGGTAAGGTTTCAACAATTGTTAATTTGAAATCAGCATATCTCATAGCTTAGAAATTATGAGGTTAAATTATAAAAACAGTATGTTATTTAACTATATTGGGATTTGGACAGAATCCTGCAGCAAAAGTTATAGCGAGTGTTTTCAAGACGATATTGGTGGATGAAACAGAGGTGATGACACCAAAGTTTAATAAATTATTTAAAGAAATTTAGGTTAAATGCGATTTCACAGGAACTCGTGGAAGGAAAGAGCTTTGGGACTCGGATTGAAGAAAGACAAGGTGTGCCAATTAGTTTTCAAAAGGAAATAAGATCTCGGAATTCCAGAACAACCTAAGTGGAAACTAAACTGTTGTAAACTGCTAGCCTGTTCTTAGATGGCTCCAAACTGCATGTAAATATGTTCAAAGGAGTGAGCTGGAAAGCTAAAACAGGAAAGGAGTTATAAGAGATTGTGGAAAGGATGAGATAATAATCCACTTAGAAGCAACTCTACCAGAAATAGGTATTAGGTGTCATGGCAGTGGGTATTTTAGAGGAGAGAAATGTCCACATGTGGATGAGCAACTATGTAATGGTGTAATTAAGATTAAACAGGCTTAGTTAATTATATATAGTTGTAAATAGAAATGAGTTTGTTTTTTCTTTTCTATTTAAATATAATCAACTGACTCCACAAGACTAACAGAAGTATTAAAATTGATTCAATCTTTAACTCTAGATTAAATTGGTCTACAAGACTTTCTTTATACACATTCATATCAAGAATAGAAAAACTTTGTCTATATTTCTGAAATGAGGTATTGTAACTATTTACATTGTTTGGACTGTTGTTTTCATCTTTATTGCCATATTCACAATGTTTCAGCTGAGTGGACACTCCAGCCTTCAGGTGATTGGAATTTTGAACTGAACACTTTATTTCATCCACTGGAGTAGATTGTTCTAGTTCCATGCATCATGCCTCTTAGTTATCTGCCTTTAACTCGACTCTCCAAGTTGCAGTAGCCAGGTATTGAACTTATAACTCTTTGGGTCAAGTCATTGGATCCAACCAACTGGGCCGTGTGTTGTGAATATGGCAATAAAGATGAGGGGAAGAGTCTGAACAAATAGAAAAACTTTGTTTACAGTATTTACATTATGCGAACCATTGTCCTCATCTTTGTCGCCATATTTGTCACAACGTTTCGGCCGTTGTACGCTCCGGCCTTCTTCAGGTGGTTGGAATTTCGAACTGAACCCTTTATTTCAATCCCTGGTAAAAATGTAGACTGTTCTAGTTCCATGTTTGATGGATGTCAGTTATCAGTTATCGCCTGCTAATTTTCCCTCTGAAAGTTCTCCACTGCCTTAACCGGGTATTGAACTCACACTCTTTGGTTTGTCACTGGATCTAACCAACGCCTTTATCCACTGTGCCATGTGTCCTTGAGGACATCTGGGTATAAATGTCTGGGTATTATAAACCTGTTTTCAGCAACCATTTTTACCAGTGCTCATATTGCAATTTTTGCTGTTATCATTTCATGTTTTTACCAGAGCTCATATTGCAACTTTGTTATCATTGCTTTTCTCTGGCACTCCTTATTACTGGTTCCCATATTGTATTTATTTCTATGCTTGGTTGGCTCAGGAGATTTTTGTGGCCTAGCATATGTGCTGATTCCTTAAGTTTACGAATTTTCCAATGGTGTTCCCTATCTATGATCTCAACATGATCCCACAGGGGGTGGTGGTCTCCCTTCTCTCTCCATATGTGGTCAGCCACACCTGATTTTTCTACTTCCTCTCGCATTACAGCTTTCTGGTGTTCTTGAAGCCTTACCTTGAGGGGGCAGCCTGTCTCTCCTTTATATTCCTTTCCACAGCTGCACGGGATAGCGTACACAGTCTTTAGTCATGTTCTCCTGTATGGGGGGGGTCTCACTCGAGAGAGATATCTGCGTAGTGTTGTCAAGCTCCTGAAGGTTGTCTTGATGTTATATGGACCGCAGATCCTTTGTATTTTCTCTGATAACCCCTTCACATAAGGCAGGCAGACTGTTTTCTGAGTGTTGTTGTCCTCCTCCTCCTCCTCTTGTACTCTTATAAACTTTGTTTATATGGAATTTATCTAAATACAAATAAACCATTTCAAATTAGATTATGTCATGCTATAATGTCCTTATGAACAAATTTAAAATAAGTTGATGTCAAAAATTAACTTTTTTTTTTTTTTTTTTTTTTTTTAACATATTTTAAACAATATATAAGTTGGTCATCCAGCAATCGCCTACATTGACCAACTATATCATGATACAAAATGTCACTTTGATGAGCTTGATTTAATGCTAGACCATGCAGTTGGCATGATACTCATGAATGTCTGAGCTAACTCAAACAAATAAAACTGGCAAAAAACCCTTCCAATTTCTCTTCAGACCTGAAGGTCTGTTCATCCAATGAATTTTGAAGAGACTGAAACAGGTGGAAATCTGAACAAAACTTCCCAAATTCTTCCGCTTCTGCAAAAAAGTGTTCAGTCTGGCATTGTCATGATAAACGACAATGTGCTAATGATTAGCAATTCCTGGATGCTTTTGATGGATTGCTGCATTTAATTTTGTTCATTTGGTCACAATACATATCCAAATTTATTGTCTGAGCTATGGCGAGAAGCTTGTAAAAGACAATCCTAACAAATTGAAAGCATAACCTTCTTCAAATGAAATCCTTCTTTGGATGTGGTTATTTCACTGCATTTCTCCCATGATCATTTGTGCTTCACATTGTTATAGACATACACTTATTTTCGTCCTCTGTCACTATTCTCATTTAAAAAGAAAAAAAAAATTGAGTGATAATTTTCTCACATTTATGCAACAAATCTGAGATGGAAATCACTATGGAACCCAAATATCAAGCCTGCTGATGTAACCAAGTTGATGCAGATGGTTTTCAACAATAAATAAGGTAAATCTTATAATGAAAAATTTTATAATTTAAATCTTGGAAACCAGTTCTGGCTCACTTTCCATAACAAAATTTTCTCTATACACATCACATATCATCTTACTGCAGGTTTCCACTGATTTACGTTTTTTTTTTTTTTTTTTGTTAAATAAAAAAAAAAGCATGAGGTGTTGACCTATTTTGTCATAAGTTTGCATTGGTTAAAGTGCTAAGTATCTAGTGAATGCAAGGGACAGACTGGAGTTAGCTACTTATTAGAATACTTTTTAGCTAACCCAATAACCTTTTTCTTTTTTTTTCTCTTTTTTTCTGAATAACAGGAAGTGTTATTAAAGCCTTAAAAGTTGGCCAATCTTTATTGCCATGTGCCTTTCCTTTTCTAGATGTTTTCTTGAGACAAAAAGAGCACCATGCCAACTAAATCTGATCAGAGAGAGAAACATAAGTGACCAGACATAGGGTTTGTATTAAGTACTTTCTCATACACATCAAATTCCTGCATATCAGTCAGTTATGTGCCATGCGTGATACATGCATAGGCAATCATGTATCTTTTGATACAAGACTGATGAGGCAGATTTTTTTTTTTTTTTTTTTTTTCTCATGGTAGGTTGCCATTTCTTTCTGCGGTAGACCAGTTGCCATCCAAGGTTATAGAACCCGGTCTGTCCTGCTATTTACTCATAGTTGGGGGGAGAAGATGAGTATTCATACCTTTCGCAAGGGTATTAGCATGTAAGTGAATGTAATGGATTTGACTGGAATTCAAACTCAGCACTCCGATTCCTCAATCCAAGCTGCTATCCATTACTCCATACAAGGCCTGTAAACAATTTAATCTTTTAAAAAAATGCAAAAATATAACATCAGACTTCAATAATGACTGCAGAATAGTAACTAATATATAACTTATAATAGCACTTTTAAGCTATATAGCAAAGAAGAAATAAAATTAATTCATTGCAGTCAGGTGTGTTTGTGTGATTTTACATTCCAAAGAAGCTTATTTGTATTTATATCTGACCATCCATAACTGAGATATACACAACCTGCTAAGCTGCAATCTTGATTTTAGATTCTCATTTGCAAATGGCTATGCTTTTCAGAGTGTGTGCTAATTGACATTATTTACATTTGGGTTAATATCCTCATTTTTCTTGTTGCTATCACAGCATTTCAGCTATTGGGCCCTCTGTTCATCTATAGGTATCTGCTGATCTGGTTCACCTTCAAAGTATTTTGTACTGAGCCCTTTATTTAATTTAACAAAGGTAGATTTTCTCATTTTGCTATCCATATCTAAAGATATCTATTTAGTATTGCTTGGTTATTGCCTACCCTGATTCTACTTAGTCTGAATATGTACTACCTGCTCCAAGGATTGAACTCACAATTACTATGCCAACAAATTCATGAACTATACTTTAATCCACTATATTATTGCCCCAGCTCTGCCAACATCTGAAGAAGGCCAGATAGCACAATATCTGAAATGTTTTGATAACAACATAGATTCATTAGTCTGAATTAACTACTGATCCCAATTTTTGTTCAGACAGAAAACTGAAGAACTCATTTGATAACCATGAGTGCAGCATAGTAATAATGGTAAGGGAAGTGGCATTTTACAATTAATCTACTGTTTTTTTTTTTTTTTTTTTTTTTTTTTTCTTATTGAAAAGAACCACATACATATGATGATACTGGAGTGTTGTTTTATTGACATGACAGTAGCTGCTTTTTGATATTGCGAGATTTTGTTTATAAAAATGTTTTAACTATATACCTCCCACTAATTTGTTGGAAAAAGGTTAGTATAGAAAATTTGAGCACTTTTTTTTTTTTTTTTTAATAAAAAGAAAACACACACTGATTGGGAAATTCCTGCAAAAAAACAAATAATTGTTGAATTTTAATGACCCTTTCAGTACTTATTCACAAAGTTTAAGTTTTTTTTTGTTTTTTTTGTTTTTTTTTAATCTCTTTGTTTCTTTTATTTTTACATCCCACTTAGGAAATTTTATGAAATCTTGAAATTAAATTTCACCCCCTTAATATTTGTTATCTGAAAGTAAAACTCTTTGGAGAATTTTTTTTTTTTTTTTTTTTTTTTTTGTTAAGACCAAACACCATTTACTGAATATCTGCTCTGAATAGTAAAATAAAAAAGGCAATAAAGCTAAGATATTATTTAATTTGAGAAGCTTTTAATTGCTTTTATAAATAAGATATACTAAGGGCACTGTAGCCAGTTTCATCATCCTTGGAATAAAATTCCTTAGTTTGTTTAATTCGCCAAACAGCGCTGCACAAGCCAAACAATCCCCCCACACATCTCCTGTTCACTACCCAAAATTGCACTGCTATGTCACTTCATCAAACACTTTTTGTAGTTTGAGTGACAGGTCAAATTTGCATAAGTGCAAAAAATAGTCCTGTGAGTTGAACCCAACTTCGAGATCTATCATTTTTTAAAATATACAACTCATAATGCCACCATTTTCTTTTTGGGATACTTTACATGCAAGACATGTTCAAACCTGCTTTCTACTAGGTGGTAAGCCAATTTCTCTCTTGTTACACTACCCCCTGATCTCCTGGCCATATAGATATTATTTCTACCTGTGTTCTGGTCTCAATCATTTCTGATATTGTCATCCTCTGGGCCTGCAGGCAGACTTTCCAACCCCGTTCTCAAGACCGATAGAGTATCTGAATCATGCTCAGATGACTTACTACTTCCACCATCTTCTGAAGCAGAAGATTCGTACTGTGGTCTCAGGTTTTTTGCATGGCACTGCATTCCATTAACTAATACTATCTGAGGGCTAACTATCTCATTGATTTGCTGTTTACATCAACTTTGCATGACCTTGAACCAGACACTGTGTACCCCTTGATACTGTTTATTTATACTGTTATATAGTGGTGACACATCTATTCCTTCTATGTGTTGTTAATACTGGTGAATTCCATTGGCTGGTGCAACCAACGGTGTGGAGTCCTCTTTTGGAACCACATTGTACTATGCACAGCTTCCTACATCGTACTATACACATGGTGTTCTGGCTGTAATTCTTTTAATGGTGTGGTGACATTGCTCTGCTATACCATTACCCTCTGGAACATAGGCACATCCGTATCACATCCACACTCCCTATTCATCTACCAAAGTCCAAAACTTTGGGCCACAAAAGGTCAGAGCATTGTCTGTCAAGATCTCAACTGGTGGACTGTGTTCACAAAACACTGCATGTAGCTGTCACATGACAGTTGATGCATCCTGGTGTGTCAGCACACACCAAATGGTGAAACACATCGGAACATGATCTATGAGCATCAAGAAATAGGTGCCATTGTAGTGTTTAAAGTCCATGCTTAACCACCACCACATGCTATCCACTTCAAGTCTCCCCTTCTGCCAATGGACTGGGGTGGGTCTATTGTCTGCCACTTCTTGCAATCTTGTATTGCTGTACGCCAAATGCCAAGATGTTCACTTAGATCTGTTTAGGTATCAGTTGGTCCATTAACACACGTGATCAGCAATGGGTCGGCCCCTTGTTTGATCATGTCAAGCCACCAAGTTAGCCTTTCTGCTATATTCTGCTTTGACATAATCTAGGAGACAACAACCACCACCAAACTGTATTTGTCAATCAACTGTTTTACAGTCACCAACCTTCATCGTATTAACATCTTGCTCCTGGCTTTGATTCTGATGCAAGAGTTGCCTGTCAAAGTGTGTCAACCAGTGGTAAGCACATACTAAATCTGTATGTAGGTACACCACTTTAGATTACCACCATAGTGTGAGGTTAATACCCTTTAGCGTGACGTCAAGTTCTGCCAGATTAATATGCTGGGCATCGTTTATTGGATGAAGCTAGCATGTGTCCCATAACAGCACTCTCTCCAACACCATACCCATTGCCAGGGAGCTTGCATCAACCCATGCATTAACTACTTCGGTTACACACCAGTCACATCTCAGGAAGGATCATCTTGATGCACTTTAGTGATTACTTCAGCCATCATCTGTATAAGAAGGGTGTCATTCACCATGTCATTCCATCCTTCTTTTTTTTTTTTTTACACCACAGTTGCTCACTTCTCCAGTTGCTGCAGAAAGCCACTAACAAACTGGAAAGTATCCTACCAACTTCCTGCAAGTGGAAAAAACATTATGGTGCATAAGTATGGCAGGGAGATTACCTCATTTCCATTGTAGAGTGTTGTTCTCCCACCACACTTCAAGGCTCAATACAAAACCCCATCTCTTAGGTGCATGGGGTCCTTACTAGTTAATCTGAAGAATTCTAGTTTCTCTTTTACCTTATCTGCAGACATTGTTTTCATTTACATATATATCATCAATATTAGATGAAGTGGCTCTCATTGTCATTTCCTCTTGAGACCTTTCATAATAAGAGGTGCCATATTGAGACTGAATCCTACACACATTAAGCAGTACCATTTTCCTTTTATTAATACCATTTGAAATAGAAACTCGAGAACAGGTATCAGGAGATCAGGCAAGGCCACATTAACGCCTTGCTGGTGCCATTCCCATAATTTGGTTGCACATACGTTTGCAGTAAAGGCATCTGCATGGTGGTTTAATTCTCAGTAATCAGTCCAGACATACCTTATCTTTGTTGGGCTGTACTACAGCCATTAGAGAGATCAGGCTCTTGGGTAGGTTCCTAATTGTACCTGGGCATATGGTATCAACCAGCTGTTAGCAATCAATGTTTGCAACTCCTTTTTATATGCAGCCCTGATCTTGCTTGATACTGTGTATTCTGGAACAACTTTATTCATAGCCCATTTCCACCTTGTAGTCCAAGATTTCCCTTTCTGGTCAAAAGTAGCACAGAAGTCAGGTTTGTCAATGGAAATTGCTGCACTTGATTCTTTCTGCTCTGCACATCTCCAACTGGCGTAATCACTGTGCCACCTAATGCATGTATAGCATTGATTCCAAGCAGTAGTTCATAGCCAAGATGTTTTTCTTGCATGAACAGAATGCTAACTTCAGCACAGTTACCTTGTTCTGTGTGAATCATAACAACTCCAGCTCCACAACATGCTCAGGACACACAGCCAATTGTTACAACATCTACATGTTGCCTCATCCACGATCGACAGTGATGGGCACTAATTATTGACTGGGAACATCTCTTGATAACTGGGTTTTTTTTTTTTTTTTTTTTTTTTTTTCTGCACTTCATTTCTTCTAAGAATGTTAGGTTAATGTCCTTCACAAAATATTCACTTTGAAATACTGAATTAGAGAGATTTGTCTGCCTGCCTATGTCTCTGATTTAAATTGCATCTGTGTAAATTAATATTTACTACATGTAAATTAATATTTACTACATGTAACCTAAGTTTGAAATATAGTAGATTTGATATTGTTAAAATTCCAGCTGGAAATGTCTTATTAAAATCTCCAGAAATATGAAAACTTGTATTATTTTTTTTTTCTTACATGAATATAAAAATAAAATAACTGAGCATATGTGGAAAATATAGATATCTCCTCTGTTACTAAATGTGGAAAGTAGAAAGCTCCAAAAAAAACTGACTTGAAAGAACTTTAAAAGCAATTGTTAATTTACCTGTTAGATTATTAGGACAAAAACACAAATAAAGTTGGATAATTCTTAAACTCATACTCTGCTTGCAATAGGCTAAATATACAGGGTGCGAAGGGTAAATTGTTGGCATTTTATATTTTTTAATTTCATGTATGTACATTGTTTTTGATTTTATTGGGCACCATCTGTGAGAATAAAGCTCCATGATGCCAGAAATTTGGAAACAGCATGCTGTACTGCTTGGTATTTGTGCTAGAATCTCAAAAAAAAAACATTTCAGAGTGTTTGGGCATCAATCTGAAGACTGTGCAGAGAATTCAAAAAAAGTTGGATGATATATCCAGTCAACATCATGGTGTTTTGAGTGATCACTAGTGATGGCGGTTATGCCTCCATTCATCTTCCAACAGAGCCTGAGACTCAACACGGAGGCCTACATCAAGTGCCTTGAGGAGGTACTGCTGCCCTTGGTCAAGTGGGTGGCTGCTAGAAGACCCTGTGTCTGACAACAGGATTCTACACCATGCGACGCAAGCAGGAAAATCCAATTTCTGCAACCACATCACTCCTTACATCTGGCCACCTAAATCCCCACATTGCAACCCCCCTTGAATCTTATGTGTAGGGCTCAGTTAAGTGAGAGACTAACAAAACTCCTTGTAATACTAAAGATGAACTGAAAGCAAGAATTATGGCAGCATTCACCAACTTAAACAAGGAAACTATCCAGAAGAGTTGCAGGAGATTCTGAAGTCTTCTGGAGCCCATGGCTGAAGTCAATTGAATAAATTTGCTTTTTAGTATTTCAAGGTAATTTTTTTTTTTTTTTTTTTTTTTTTTTTTTTTTTTGTGTGTAATTTTGGTAAATATATCTGTTAAAATGATGTCAATGTTATTTCATTTTTGTGTCATTTGGACGACAATTTATCCATCGCAGCCTTATAGCTTTGATTGCAGCAACAATGACTATTGGTAAATCAAATGTAACATGAGGTACTAATTACAAATTTACCTTGTTTACATTATTCTTGACAGATAAATAAAAATTTTTTAAAAAATTACCCATTTTGAAAAATATTTTCAAATCATTTACAATAAGTAATTGGAAAAGTTGTCCAGACTAGTCTTACAGGTGTCATTGCTAACAGTAAACAGAATCTCCATAGAAAAACAAGGATGTAGGCAGTCTTGAGATTTCTCATTGCAACCTTGATCTGTTCTGGTATAAACTGCTCTATCAGGTTAATCTGACCACTTAGGGCAAGTTTAAACTTGTATATTTGGTGTGCAAATGGTGTGGAGGAGGTAATATTAATAAACTAACAACTTTTTAACAGACTGCTAAAAGATGGTTAAACTCTTATTATAAATGCATAAATTTCAAAACAATTTCATAACAAAAAAATATAAAATTTAGTGTATACCGAATACAAGATATATAAAAAAAAATTCAAATTCCTACTTGATTTCTACAAGGTAGGAATTGTTCTTCACCTTTTTTTTTTTTTTTTTTTTTTTTTTTTTTTTTTCAGCAACTCGTATAATGTGTCCCTGATTCCACAGAGTTGTTGAAATAAGTCCCCCCCCACTTCAACTCGAACATTGGAGCTGTATTAAATATGCTTAATAAATAGACCTCGGGTGGATGAAGATCTTGATTGGAATGTCTGAATGAATTTCTTTTTAATGAAGTAGGTATTCCTCCTAAAGTTGGTTTAAATTGCTTTAATACTTATTGATCCAGATGTAATTACTGAGCTCTTGCTTACTTGTTATGGTGTGGCTGCAAAAACAAATTTGAGAGTATCACATATTTTCTGCTGGAAGTAGGATAGCCTTCATACTGATTCTATTTAAGTTTTAATGTACTACTTTAAATCAAGGAGTTACATATCACAACCCACTTAGGTAGAATGATAGTGGGGAGGTTGTGAGTTTTCTTTGGAGTTTCAGTGCATGAAATGGGCAACAAGTTATTTATTTATTAATTTTTATTTTATTTTTTTAATTACCAGCACCAAAAAAAAATAACAAAAAATTCTTGGTTAAGTAAACTGGATAAATTTTATGTATGTGAAGAAATGCCCCCCCCCCCACATGCACTTCTTTTTTTTTAAATTTTTTTTATATATACTCTCTGCAAAAGCAATCATTTCAACTTATTTTTCAATACAATAAATTAAAAAAATCAATAGCACTAAACTTTGATTCTAAGCAAAATGACAAAGATAAATGTGTCTATTTGGTTTTGACAGTGCAAAAATAATATTGGAGAACAGCATTTCTAAGACAGGTCACCCACTTAATGTTTTAGGATGTTCTCAATCCACTAGATAAGTTTTTAATACAATTTTAGGTGTACATTCAGTATAGTTTCTACAAGTTAAGATTTAAATCTCTGTAACTGACAAAAACAGTTTTAGTTCCCTTAACATATCCTGTTTTTGTTGTTTTTCGATGATTTCTAATCTGGATGTATATACAAAAATTTCTCTTTATTTTTAATTAACATTTTTTTTTCTTTTTACCACAATCTATAATGTATCACTTTGTAATGGCATAAAAAACTACATGATTAATATCAAACTAAGTAAATGTATGTAAAGCAATATGCATTTTAAATTCTATCTGATATGACTATGCAACCACATTTCTTGCTGTGATAAGTTTTGCATAAGCTAAGATCAATGTGATGTTTTATATAATGAAAATAGGTGAATTAATCCTTGCTGGAGTTATGTAAGCAACTTATTCAAATATAAACCAGTTTATGGGTTTTGTCCCAAATAAGTCAACCACTTTATATTCTGAATGTTAATCGCCTTGCTCTAATCACACATCAACTTATATTTTGAAATGCATTGCATTTAGCAGGCAGATGTTGTTTTTTTTTTTTTTTGTTTTTTTTGTTGTTGTTATTCTGATTACAAGTAGAGTATTAAATGTTCCAGGATAATGAAAGCTAACTTGGCTGATATTATCAGTTATAAATATGGTGGTAACAGTTGTTTTTTTTTTTGTTTTTTTTTGTTTTTTTTTTTTTTTTGTTTTTGTTTTTGTTTTTTTTTTTCTTCCTCGATTTCAATATTGCTGTAAGAGCCATTTACCATGGATATTTTACTGGGCAATATTCACTTGAGCATTCACTTGCATGTTTGTTGATATTTAAAGATGAGCTTTCAGATCATATAACAAAAACTTTTTTGTAAGGTTTGCCAACCTTCAGTGTCTAGTGATTCACTTGCCCAATGATCTTGCATTCCACTTTTACCTTCTACCTTATTCCTTTTTCATTGCCTGTCAATGACAGATTTATTTCAAATTACACAAAATATAATTTAGTCATTGCTCACACACCTTGTGTAAAAACATATCTATATAACTAAAATAGTCAAATCAAGCAAGTGAACATTATTTGCATCAACTTTCACAGTACCTACTAAACAGTAACCTATACAAATATTTTTTTTGTTACTTACATATTTAAACTGGAAATAAAAAAAATAAAAAAATAATTGAAAATTTTATTTCTTTTATAATATAAAAATATGCCAGTTTTATTGGGTTGGTGCAACAATGTCGTTTTCTCACATATGTTACTATGTGAGAAAACGATATTATTTTTGCACCAACCTAATAGCTTTTTCTTTTAAGAAACTTGTTATGGTAATTGTCATTATATAATCTAAATCCAGTGGAAATGGCTAAATAGTCAATGTACAGGAGTATAAATTTACACAGATCAGTCTGAAACTCCAAGTGTTTTATCTCAATGCTCCAATCTGATATCAAATATACCAGCAAGTACTTTCTAAGATGACATTTTACAAGTGCTTTAGACTTGGCATTAGAGATGGCCGGTTTAACCAAAAAAAACAACTTTTTTTTCGTTAAACGGCATCGGATTTTTTCTTACCAAACTGAAATCATTTTTTTTTTTTTTTTTTGTTTTTTGTTTTTTGTTGGTTTTTTGTTTTTTGTTGGGTTGATTTTTTTTTGGGGAGGGGGGTTGTTTTATTGTTGGTTTTGGGGGGGGGGGTTAAAATTGGTATATTTTCAAAACTGCAAGTCTTTTTTTTTTTTTTTTTTCTTAACCCAAAGTAAAAATTATTCTTTTTTAGCTACTAGTGTTTGGTTGGTGTTTTTTTTTTTTTTTTTTTTTTTTTTTTTTACAAATATCTTTATGGTTTTATCTGGCAAATACACTTCAGAAGATTGTTAAAGTGATTAAAATAGGTTTTAATTTCAGTTTTAAAATTTTTATAAAAAAGAACAGATGATACTTGCAGATTTGGAAATATACACATTCTAAAAATGAAATTAAAAGCTTTTGTTTTTAATATGGAGGTGTATTCACTAGATAAAAACAAATTTATTTAGTTGGGGGAAAAATAACTTGCTGACTTTTTTTTTTTTTTTTTTTTTTTTTTTTTTTTTTTTTTTTTGTCCTTTGGAAGACATTTATTTGCAAAACACCTATAACAGTTGACTAGCACATCAGAAAAGAATTGCCATATTTTTAATTATTTTAAACATGAGGGGTTTCATTTTTGGGTTTTTTATAAAATGATAAATTAAGATCTATACCATTTTCTCTCTCAAAAATGTGTTATCCAAAGACACAAATATAGATAGTTTATGCAACAATTTCTTTCATATTTTACCAATTTGCTAATAAATATGGTAGTTATTTTTGACAATTTCTTTGAAAGTTTAATAAACATTCATTTAAGTCATGAAATTCTATGGCTAAATTACCTTAAAGCCTAAAAACTGATTTTAGGTGAACAATCCCTACTTATTTTCCCATTCTGATTCTCTGTTTTCAGGTTTTCAATTCCAGTGGTCTTTACTTTTTACTTTACACATGTCTATAAATTTTTATTACCCTTGCTTTAAAAAACAAAAAAACACAACAAATATTGACCCGTTAACAGAAATTTCAAAAAACAACACTCGAAAGTCAAAGTATATGGGGCATTTCAGTTCTTTTACCACACAATTTTTTTTTTTTTTTTTTTCTTGCTTATTTTATAATTTTTGAAGGGATTTGTTCCCACAGGTCAGAGAAGGAATGAACATCTTCTTGGTTTATGTCTTCTAATTGAGTGTACAATTTCAAGAATATTGATAAGATTGGTCACTTATTTAGTGAAACAAAATAACATGTAAAATTTAGTCTCGGAAAAAAAAAAAAATCATTTCGCATTTTCAGCTATTCAAAGCAAAATACTTTTTTAAATTAACTCGCTGTAAAAAAAATAATTCAATGAATAAAAGCGCATACAAGTTACATATTTAAAGAGAATTTTATTTTCTTTCCAGCCATATGAATATTTTTAAGATTGGACCAGAAATACATGAGAAATTGCGAGTTGAATGGACTAAGTTGCAAATTTATCAATCTTAAACAAAATTAGATCTCAACTGGAAATGCTATCATTACACAAAATGAATGGCTTCCTTAGAAAGCAAAATTACTAAATTAAAAACTGAATCAAAAAACACGGTATCAAGGAATAAAAACCTGAAACCGATACCAAAACACAAATTGCCAAACTAACCAACTCTACTTGGTATTTAAAATTTTATTATTGGACTCTGGATATTGCCAGCATTTTCTCCACCCAGAGCCTACAAAATTTGTTATATTTTCTAATTTCGATAGCTAATAGTTTATTGATTTTTATATTTTTTCCCCTATATTGCACTTGATGGAGGCTCATTACACTTCTGATTAGTTTGATACAAATAGCTCAATGACATTATACTCCTCTATTGGCATATTATGTTTTAAAAAGGCCATTCTGGAAACCACATGTAAATATTTTCTCCTTTTTTATGTACATTGACAATGGTTTTGTGCACTATGTTCTCTACCAAACACACAATATATATATATATATATATATATATATAGATATCTCCAAATGTAGAAGAATGAAGAGTAAGATTTAATTTTTTAACGTTGAAACAAGATGTACAGTTTTGTAGTGGGTATGTAAATGTTCTAATGTAACAGTGCTAAAGAGACACACTGCAGAAAGAGAGCTCTGTTAATTAGCACCATCTTAATATTTTTCAATAAATTCATGGTGTATAGTCTCTAACCACAGCTAAAAGTTTTGTGTTCCAATGCAATCATCAAGCAATCAGTAACAGTTATTTGCAAAACTGGACACTTCATACTTCCTTGGCAAGTTCAGGTTGGTTCAAGGATAGTTGATGCATACATATCATGCACACACCAACCACTCAGTGCAGTGGGGGTGGTAAATGCCCATCTAGCCAAGATGGAAATGCCATAAAAAAAAATCACCAAAACAAAACAATCAACAATAAAAAATGTGATTGTGTGTGTAGTGGTCACCAAGGTCAACACCTAGCGATGACCGTCTGTTTCATGTTTAGATGCATCTTCGGGCTATCCATAAAAGCATCTTAAGTTGATGTTGTTTTTATTTCCTATATTTCTATGTATTTACTTTTTGTAAAGGATGTTTTGTTTTGTGTGCACGCTTTGTTGCCAGGATCCTTCGCTTACACTTGCATATATTCTTTCTTCTTTATCTGCTGATTTTTACAGTGGTTTGGTATATTATATTTGGCAATTAATTTCGATTTAAGAGGCATTCGTTCTTTGCTCCGCAGTTACAGGTGGGTTTGATTTGTGCAAGTGGTTTGTTGGTGGTTTTCCTGATGTTTTATTTGTGTCGTGTTTAATGGGTATTTTTTTTTTTTTTTTTTTTTTTTTATTATTTAAAGAAAAAAGACCAACAGGAAAAGAAAGTTCATTTCTTTTTCTGTTGGTCTTCTTTTCTTTTTCTGTTGGTCTTCTTTTCTTTTTCTGTTGGTCTTCTTTTCTTTTTCTGTTGGTCTTCTTTTCTTTTTCTGTTGGTCTTCTTTTTCTTTCTCTTTTTTTCTCTTTCTCTTTTTTTTTTTCTCTTTCTCTTTTTTTTTCTCTTTCTCTTTTTTCTCTTTCTCTTTTTTTTCTCTTTCTCTTTTTTTTTTCTTTCTCTTTTTTTTCTCTTTCTCTTTTTTTTCTCTTTCTCTTTTTTTTCTCTTTCTCTTTTTTTTCTCTTTCTCTTTTTTTTCTCTTTCTCTTTTTTTTCTCTTTCTCTTTTTTTTCTCTTTCTCTTTTTTTTCTCTTTCTCTTTTTTTTCTCTTTCTCTTTTTTTTCCTTTTTCTTTTTCTTTTTCTTTTTTTTTCTTTTTCTTTTTCTTTTTTTTTCTTTTTCTTTTTCTTTTTCTCTTTTTTTTTTTCTTTTTCTCTTTTTTTTTCTTTTTCTCTTTTTTTTTTTTCTTTTTCTCTTTTTTTTTTCTCTTTTTTTTTTCTTTTTCTCTTTTTTTTTTTTTTCTTTTTCTCTTTTTTTTTTTTTTCTTTTTCTCTTTTTTTTTTTTTTCTTTTTCTCTTTTTTTTTTTTTTCTTTTTCTCTTTTTTTTTTTTCTTTTTCTCTTTTTTTTTTCTTTTCTGGAGCCACAAGTGTTGCCAAAAATCCACTTTTGGGACATTCTAATGATCTTTTTTGGCTTAAATGAAGATGATTTCATTTGAAACATTAAGTGACCAAGTGTTAATTGATTGTGGGATCTGCTTGATTGTTGGCAGTGGCTGAAAGTTGTGGCTATGTAAAGAGGGTTTGTCATTGGGTTTTCTATATGGTCGCATGTATGACATTTACTTGTTTTAGGTTTGTTTAACATCTATACTGAATCTTTTTTTTTTTTTTGTCCTTTACTGTTTCGTAAGATTATGAGACTGTAAAGGCCTATATTATTTTTATTGTTGATTTTTACCAAGTTCGTGTAGTAAATGTGTGTTTATCAGTTCACATGTTTCTTCACCATCAAAACTTCCTTGCAAAAACAGTAACTTATTTGA
Organism: Acanthosepion lycidas; assembly: GCA_963932145.1. Lineage (NCBI taxonomy): Eukaryota > Metazoa > Mollusca > Cephalopoda > Sepiida > Sepiidae > Acanthosepion > Acanthosepion lycidas. Next base: position 215,543 of record OZ010574.1, on the reverse strand, counting down.
AAATTGGAAAAAATACAGTAATTCACATTGATAGACTTTATCAGTTGAATTTAATAAAACTTGTATAAACTCTGGTTTCATTAATGCAATTTCATACTTTGAGTTGTTGGTATCAGTGCTTTTTTTTATTTATTTCTTTCATTTTTTTTTTTTTTAGAAAACTGATTTTTTTTTTTTTTTTGTGTGACATTAATTTGGAAAAACTTGCAAAAATAGAAATAATTGGATGTTAATGAGACTTTCAGAAACTATTCACAGATGATCAAAATTGTTTTTTGTTTTATTAAAATTTTTTATATTTATTACCCCCCCCCCAACTAATTTTATGAAAACTCTAGAAATTCAATAGTCCACTTTAGTAATTACAGTAGTTAAAAGCACAAGGCTTTGAGGAATGCAAATCATGTTCTGTTTTTTTTTTTTTTTTTTTTTTTTTTTGTCTTGTTTTTTTATTGGACACACACACACACACCTGAAAATCAGCTCTGAATTGTAACATACAAATCTCAATAGAACAAAGATATTATTTAATTTCAAAGACTTTTATTTGTTTTGTTATTTTTATGAATATGGACAATATTTTCTGAAAGCAAAACATCTTTTCGAAGAAAAATGAATTTTTAATACAATTATTTGTTATTTCTTTAGTTATAATAGATTTTTACATTTAAGTTGTTAAAATATTATAAAATTAGTTAAAAGCTGCATCTACTTTCGTAAGTGTTCTTATGAGATAGATCTTTTTTTAGCGTGGTGTAAATTGTGTCATTTTGACTCTTCAGAAGACCCGCAGTAATTAAGAAATGTAATTATAAAGTACGGAAGACCAACCAAAATACAATTAAGTTGCATTATTTCAGTTAAGCATTGTTTTCTGCTGTTAAGGCCTTTACTTTTGCAAACACGTATGAAGTTAATTTGATTTTTCAATTACAACTGAGAAGGGTACCTAAAGTATCAGTATCATCTTATAAAATTTATATGATCTTATTTTTGTGTTAATCTCAGTTATGACATTTTTCCATAAATGAAATATCAAAATTAATAGTAAAATGTAGTAAATGTACATAAAATTATAGTATTTTATGTACATTTCTGATAAAATTTCCATAAGGTACCTATAAATTAGATACCTTTCTTATGAAATTTAATGTCACTCTTAACAGTCTTGTTTTAATTTCTTTATAATATATTTTCCAAAAAGCTAAAAGGACAAAAAACAAAAAAAAAAAAAAATGAAAATCTAAACAATTTCACTTTTCTCCTTTCGTAGAACAAATTATCCTCGCATAATCTGTCAATATGTCATTCATCACCTGTCAAGTGACACGAAAGTTTGACCTGCTTTGTTTTATTTTCAAATTATATCTTTTCGACGCAGAAGCTAAGTTAAGCTTGGTTCAGAATATTTTAAATAAACAATTTCTGATTTTCTTAAAATAAGTTTTGAAAAAATAATTGATTTTTAAAAGAATTTCAAACTGAGATTTTTTTTTTTTTTTTTTATAAAATGGAAAAAAAATGGTTGCCATGATCAATTCTGTCAATTTTGCTGACTCAAAAAAAAAAAAAAAATTTTAATGAAAATTTCAGACATGCTAGGAATGATTAAAAAATACACCAAAAATACTTTGATCTTTCCTCTTAATAATAACAAACATTTAGGCGATAAAATTTTGTTTTCACCAAATTTGGCATCTTTTTCATCATGCTATGCTTTTTTTTTTTTTTTTTTTTTTTAGCAATCTCATGGAGGTACCTATTTAAATAGGATTTTAAATTGTGCTCATGCTTTATATATATATTACATAGTTTTAATCCTGATAAATGGGTTATTATGGCTATGAATTAGAATTACTAACCAAATAACTTTTCTTAAAGGACATATAATGTGGATGCATATACAGCAAGTATTTGAGTCGTAAATCCCACCTTTTACTCAGTAACCTGCAAATGTTAGTTCAGGGTTCTGTTGAGACAAAAGCTATAAAACTGATTTTTAAATTTAATTTTTGTCTCTACTGATAATTTGAAGTTGTTAATTTTTTTTTTTTTTTTTTTTCCTGTGCTTCTGAAAGTTTATCAATGTTTTTGAATAAACTATTTCCATGTCTTAATACATTATATTTTACTTCCAATATTTTAACTTTTCCATTTTTTTTTTTTTTTTTTTCCTTAAACTTTTTTCATTTTCTTTACAGGCAAAAGGATTCAAGAAATTATCTTTTTGATTGTTGCCATCTGCCTGTTCATCTTCAACTTTATTAACTTGGTCAGATATTTCAGAATAGATAATTTGTACTTTATTGCTATATCTTCTAGTAAGTATATGCTTTGTTATTCAATTCATTTTGTATATAAATAAATCGACAATCAAGTGCCTCTGCCTACTTATTGACAGCAATCATTGCAGAACTTTACCAACAATCCTTACAGCCATTCTCATACAACAGCAACAAAAATGGATAATGTTGTAACAGATAATCTCTGCTTTATTATTGACAGTCAAATCACACTGGGTTACATTTGATAATTCCCATTAGTAGTCTTTTCTTTTTCTTCCATCCCCTGTTTTCTTTTTCAACATTTACTTGGTAGATAGAAAAGTAAGGACTTAATGCAATTCTCTTACGTCAGTGAAAGAAAGCTGAAAACCAAATCCGATGTTTTTACTGAAGAGCCTAATATGCAGCATTAAATATTATTATAATTGCATTAATATTGTTACAAATATACAGTCCATAAAAACTTGAGAAATCAAATTTATACTCAAGTTTCTTGGTGAAATATAAATTGAGATATTTTGGATGAAATGATGATCAATTACTATTTAAAAAAATGTTCAATATTATTTATATAATATAATATCTTGTGTGTGTGTGTGTATATATATATATATATATATATATATATTAATACTACAACTATATTTGGGTAAAGTCTTATTTCTTGATCTGGAATTTAGTTTTTTTGGTTAATTTCTTTAGCAATATTTCTAATTCCTCTTATCCCTGAAAACTTGTCAGTTTTATTTATCTCAATACTATTTGCATTGTCTTTTCAGTGCAAATTGCTTGTCTTTGTTAGAAATTGAAACAGCAAAAGATTGGGTGTTACCTGCCCTAATTTGTTCTGAAATCTTCTGTATGATACAGTGGAAAAGGGAAGTGATAACTAGGATGCAGTCATTGAATAATGTATTGGTCAATGATTTACTCACCTAAATGTGAAAAGAGCGATGAGCTTATTAGAAGACCGCTCTGAACTGGAGATTCATGACAAGCCAACATGATAATCAGTCAGCCACCTTGTTATGTGACTGTTATATAATGGTTAATTACAAGATTTGGTGGGAGGGAGTGCATGTAAATATTTACAAATGTTGGGTGTTATGTAGGAGTGAACAAAGGAATTAAGCAATAATAGAGAAAAGAAAGCTCAAATAGTGCTCATTCGTTAATATCTAATGATTAATGTTGTATGAAAAATCAGATTTCATCTCGCACCTGTGATTTCAAATAATGACTGGTAGTGTATATATGACACAGGCTGGAGATAGACATTACCTATTATGGCCACAGCCATTATTTGACTAACTGACTACATTTTGTTTTTTTTTGATGTGGTAACCATGACTGACAACATTCTGCAACTGTCATACAGCAGCTAGAGACTATATATTATGAAAGAGGCTCACTTCATGAGACCCTAAATGATTGATACTGCATTCTGTAGTAAAACATTCAGAACCTTTGTAGCAATGAGGCATCTATTAGCACTTTCAATATGTAACATCAGAAAATGGGATCATTGAAAGGTGTTACAGGAGCATAAAAAATTAGTGCTACCAAATAGCAGTATTCAATAATGGGAGTGCTGGCACAATGCGACACAAAAGGATGACTCATCAACCCTGACTGTGCCTACTAATATGATCCACCTTTACCTTTTGGATATTTTAGTATGATGGCCATGGTTACATTATAGACTAGTGCCATACTAAAAATCAACACTTAGTGAATTGGATTTAAACTTAGTTTAGTAAGTCTCAGGTTAAATCTAACTAGAAAAACTGATGAATTAAACCAGTTTTCAAAAAATTATTTTTCAAATATACCTGAATATACAAGAGTGTTGAACAGTTTTTGGCCTGATCAAGAATGGTATTAAGATTCTCCAACTATGTCTGATATTTCATTATTTGACCAAGATATGAGAAGTGAGCCAGGTTAACTTTTTATATGAAATCTAAATGTTCTTGTAATAAAATAAAAAAAAAATTCTGTTTTCTCAATATTATAATCTGACTTTATTCACATTCTACTAGTTCATCTTTACTTATTTTAGGGAAGCTAAGAGTCTTCAGTAATCATCTGAACATTATCCAAAATTTCTTTGGATAACATTTTTTTTTTCTCATTTTACAAGAATAGTAAATTATTTGATTATGGGCCAAAATATCCAAATAAATGACGTATTCTTTCCCTGTCTGTCCAGTTTTTGGCATACTGACAGCTGACTTTGCCAGTGGTCTTGTGCATTGGTGTGCTGATACCTGGGGAAGTGTGCAGTTACCCATTATTGGAAAAGTAAGTGCTTTCTTTTTTTTTTTTTTTTTTTTTTTTTGTTATGGTGAGGGGGGGTCTATTAATTTTATATTTAAAATATTGCAAAAATAGCCATTGAATAATAACTTTTACATTTTTAAAGTTTTAGTCAAGTGCATCTAGAATTAGAAATTCATAAGTTTCCATTTTTAGATAAGATGAAAGGGAGGTAATCCAATTAAAAGAATAGTGATATCAGTATTGTAAAAACGTTTTAAGGCTCTTAACGTAAAAAATAAATTCTTTTCTCACTCCATCTCCTTTTTAGCGTTGCTGTTTTTAGATCATATCAGAACAAATTAATTTGACTTTTTCTCTCTACAGTAAGCATATCTGACTATAATTTGTTCACTTAATAATCTCTCCTTGTTCTTTCTCTACATTCAGTATCTGTAATTGGGTCTTCAGACTTCATTAAATACATTAATGACTCTAAAAATTGTTTTGATAATTTTTTGTACCCGATTTATCTCTTCATTTTTTTGTTAAAAAGTTACCTATTTCTTTTTGTAGGCCTTTATCCGCCCATTCCGCGAACATCATATTGACCCAACATCAATCACTAGGCATGACTTCATTGAAACTAATGGTGATACATTTGCAGCCACTGTACCCTTCATGTTGTACATGTCTTATAAGTTCTGCTATTACACCAATGAGCAGATAAGGGACACATATAACTGGGAGTGTTATGTATTTTTACTGGCAATATTTGTTAGCATGACAAATCAGGTAATTTTTTTTTTTTTTTTTTTTCTTTTTTTCTTTCATGGGGAGGTGCTCACTAATCTTTAGTGCAAACTGATATCATTAAAAACTAAATATAAAACGGTTATCAAAGGTTTGTGGCATTTCTGCTAACAGAATAATTTTAAGATTGATCATTACTTTTGTGGTTTCAATCACCTTCCTAAACTTCATCAGGTTTACATAATATCTGAAACTGCATACACACAAATGATCAAGTGACAGTGAGGAAAGGTTTACTAGAAATAAGAAATAAACTTGCTAAGATATATTTTAATTTTTTTTTTTTTTTTTTTTTTTTTTTTTTTTTTTTTTGTAATCCAACATTATTTTTTAAGGGGTAGGGTTTTGTTATTTTTAGTGGATACATGGGTCTACATTGTTTAAGAAAATGAAACAGATCTGTTTTATTTTCTTAAGGGTGGAAGTGGGGGAGTTGTTTTTTTCCATGACAGAAAAAAAAAATACCTCCCACCTCCACACTCTGAGCTTAATTTTCTATTTAGTGTAGATCTGACATTTAATTGGTTGATCAAGACAAATCCACAAGTCTATTTTTAATTCTGACCTTGTGTTTTCTTACCCCCAATCACTTTATCTTTTGAAAAAGAGGTAACACTTTCCTTTTGAAATTTTAAAAAAATTATTTAATCACCAGTCACATACCATTCACCTGAAGAGGTACAAAGTAGAACTGAAACACAAAAGCTATTGTGTAATAATTTCAACATGTTTTTGTTCTAATATCTAAAATAATAATATATTGCTCTACGTTATATTGAGCACTTTTTTTAAAAGTAAAGGCTACAAACAACGGAATTTGACTTTATCTAAATGACAGAAATAACATATATATATAAGCATGATATATTTATGGGTAAAACTGATCAATATCAGGGATAATGTATGTGTATATAAGAGTGGATGCTGAGTGGTGACTGTAATATGCTTGAACACATAGATGGCCTGAAAATTGTGTAAAAGCAAAAAACAGATAAGAATGGACATTGATGTCAACACTGTGGTGACAAAAATGTCCACTCTTACATTTATTTATATATTTACCATATATACTCTCTCATGCAACTTTCAAAGATTTAATTTTGAAGCTAAATTTAAGAGGTCGCATCATACCCAAGATATAAAATTAGTATATGTACTGCTGACCCTGGCTATGCTGTTGATCAAACTATATATCTATTTGCTGTAATCAAAAAGTACAGCTGTATTTAAAATAAACATAATTTTGATAAGTTTGACTGTATCCAATAATAATGAATGTAATATTCACATATTAGTATCATCTTATAAAGTACAAATATGCATCTCTTCCATTGTTTATGTTTATAAGAGGTTTAGCTGTTTCTTGTTCTGTTTATGGCTGTACACATTTACACAAGTATAGCATTACTAACAATAAATTTATCATTCTCTTTTACTTATTTAAACTAGAAGATGGAATAAGGAGTTGGAGGAAAAGAGGCTAGTCTATTGAAATTTGGTCTCCAAAAAAGGAACTTACATGATAGTCATTTTTTCATAAGTGAAAAATTTTGTGGCTTGCATGATACGCAAGATCATGCGTTACACAAGTATAAAAAAAATCTATCTGTAAAAAAATTTATATATTACTTATTGTAAAATGCAGATTGTGTGTGTGTCTGTACGTTTATATATTGGATCGGATTTCCTACATTTTTCAACTGATTTCAACAAAACTTCACAGGACTGCGTAAAATTAGCTTGCGGTGGTTTTGACAGCGCCAAAAATTGGAAAAACACAATTGTTTTGCATGAAATCAATTTGAAAATGTGATAAAACACGGTGAAAGGGGGACAACTCATATCGAGTTATACTTATTATAAAACCCAGGTTGTTTGTCAGGAGAAAGAAATAATTAGAATAAAATACAAAAAAAATATATATTTCATAGAAGCACGAAAGGAAGTTAAAAATAACATAAAAGAAAACACCTATGCTTCCATGGCACAAAAAGCAAATAAAATAAACAATGAAGATAAAATAAAAGGTTCAATTGAAATAACAAATTTATGCAAAGAATTAAAAGCTCTCCTTGAAGAATTAAAAACCTTTTTAATTGAACTTAAATCGGATCAAAATAAAACTCAACAATCCAGATCAAATGGAATAAACCCAGAAGGCAAAAAACTTTGGAAAGAAAACATAGAACAAAACTCCAGCGAACCCTCTTCTTCCCAAACCCAAAATAAGAAAATGAAAAATAAACAAAAAGAAAAAAAAATGACAACAGAGCAAGAAAGCAACCGATCAAGATCTAATTCAAAATCAAGAATCAATATATCAAATGAAAATAAATTTGAGCCTATGGAATATATGGAAATAGAAGAGAAAGAAAACAAACAAAATTCAAAACAAAACCAAAAATCTGACCGAAGGATACCACAAGCAGTTGAAGACAAAGCTTCTAAAAACTCAAAAGATGGAAAAAAACTAGGGAGGACAAATGATATAAACCTAGCAGGTAACTTTACCCCCAAAAAATGAAAGTATAATCATGGCACATAAGATCCTGCAATGGAAATGTCGTGGAATAAAATCTAATTACAATGACCTACTCATACTTATGTCACTACTGTATCCAGTCGTCATCTGCTTACAGGAAACTTTTTTACAATAAAATGCCAACTTAAAAATTATAAACAATACCACTATAACCACAATACAGGACATAGAGCTAATGAAGGAGTGTCAATATTGATTAGAAATGACATACCGCAAAGTAAAGTACACATTAAAACTAAATTACAAGCAATAGCAACACAAGTGACACTAGATAAAACCATCACAATTCTTTCCATCTATATACCCCCACAGGAACCAATAAATACAACAGAAATAAACAACTTGATGGAGCAACTCCCTAAACCCAGAATCTTACTAGGAGACTTTAACAGTCATAATCCTATATGGAATAGCAAAAAAAATATACTAAAGGTAAAATAATAGAAGAAATAATTAACACCCATAACTTATGTCTATTAAATCATAAATCCTCAACCTACCTTAATCCCTCCAATGGAACAGAATCGTCAATAGACTCCTCAATAAAATATAACCCTTGCAAATAGTGTATATGTATCTGCTTATAGACATATATATGCATGTACGAATGTAAATATTAAAATACACAATCAGAAACAGTCACAAGAAAAAGCAATCCCCAAAAATACAGAAGATTATGAAACCAACAGCCTTTCAACCTTTTATACAAAATAACCAACTTAAATTCATAAATTAATAAGGCTTCGGCATAAATTGACCCAAATAGGAGTTGACATGCCGTTAAATCCAACATCCATCCAGGTTGTTTGTGTGTGTGTTTATATATGGAATCGGATTTCCTACATTTTTCAACAGATTTCAACAAAACTTCACTTTTTTTTTTTTTTTTTTTTTTTTTTGACAGGTAGTGTTTCTTATGGTCTTGCACACTTTTTTCTTTAGTTTTACATTCAGAATGCTTTAAAAATTCCATTTACAAGACAATTGTTTTTAATAAAATTCTATTCAATTGGTAGACTCATAAGGATTGAAAACAAAGTTTTTGTTTAGGTTTGACCAATTTATAAAAAAAAAAAAAAACTTAATACCTGCATGTTCGTCAACCTTAAACAATAAACTTTGTCAATTTTATTTTTCAGTCTTTATGATGGTCGATACTTGATCTATCTCTTACTGTTACATCCCCAGGCAACAACCGGGTGCTACTCTTAGTGTATATATATATATAACCTCATGAAATTTTAAGTGTTTGTGCCTTTTATAATAATAATTATTGCTCTGTCTGTGACATAGAGCCCTCCCTGGATTTATGTCCTTTTGGAAATATTCACATTAATCACTAATATCATTTATTTAGTTATATATGCTCCCATCCCATAAAAAAAAAACCACATCTAAAGTTTAAGCTTCAATTTAGAAAATGAAAATGCAATATGTAAACAAAAATAGGATTTCTAAGGCCAATAGGTAAAATAAAATGCTGTTCAAAATATGGGTATCTGCTAAAAATTAGTGTGTGTGTGCGTGCGTGCGTATATATATATATATATATATATATATATATATATATATATATATATATATAGTGGTTGCTAATGAATATATAGTAAATTTAAATTACCTTCTATTTTTCAGTTCCATAAATGGTCACACACTTACTTTGGTTTACCTTGGTACATAAAATTGCTGCAGAAGTACCACCTTATTTTGCCATGCAAACATCATCGTATCCATCATGTAGCTCCACATGAAACCTATTTCTGCATCACAACTGGATGGCTGAATTACACATTAGAGAAAATCTGTTTCTGGACCATTTTGGAGTATATTATTGAGAAGACCACTGGCTGTAAACCACGGGATGATGACATGAAGTGGGCCAAAAAAGTTGATTAACTGTGATTTCGGAATTCATCCACCTGAGGAGACAAAGGGTTTCCAGGTGCAGACACTAATAAATTTTTTTTCTTTGTCCTTTAATTTGTTTTCTTTATTTTAGACAGTCTCAATTAATATTTAACAATTCTTCAAAACTGTTGACTGCTTGGTGGCCTTTACTTATATTATTTTTGTATGAAGTTTTGCTGTTTTAGGGTTTTTTGAGGTAAAAATGTAAATATTGCTTTGTCATAAATTTGATTTTATTATTTAGGCTCTTTTAAAAATGTGAAAAGCACAAAATATTACTTCCTAATTTTTAAGAAAAAAAATTTTTTTTTTTTACCTCTTAATGTTAAATATATTTAATAGGTGGTAGTAACTTAAGCTTTGAGGATTGAGCTTTTAAAAGAAAATTCTAAGGATAACATCACTTAACTCCTACCCATAAGTTTGTAGGGCATAACAAACTTGCCTTGTATGTGGCTGGTGGTGGCAGATGCAGTTATATTAAAAAAATAATGCTTATATAAGGAGGTTGTCCAAAATGTTCTAAAACTTACTCAGAAGTAGTTTGAGAAACAAGACTTTTTTTTTTTTTTTTTTTTTTTTTTTTTTTTTTTTATACTATTTTTCAATATAGTTCTACTTGACATCATTGCACTTGGTCCAACAATGCTTAAGCATTGTAGTCCCCTCAAATAAAAAAAGTGGTGTCCTTGTCTACCAAAATATCCTCCACAGCACATATGATTTCATCATTGTTTTCAAAATGGCAATCATACAGGTGGGATGTGGGTTTAGGAAACAAGAAGTCAGATGGAGTTTGGGGTAACAATACCATAGTACTGCCAGCCTAGCAGTATGAACGGGCATTTTATCCTGGAGCAAGAGCACACCTGCTTTCAGCTTCCCACTGCATTTCAACTTGATTGCTTACTTCAGCTGTTTTAATTCTGATACATAGTACTGTCCATTATGTTTTTCCCTTTTCCAGGTAGTCTATCATGATTACGCTTTCAGAATCCCCAAAATAGAAGCCATCACCTTGCTAACAGATGCTGCCTGCTTGAACTTCTTTGGTAATGGAGAACCAGTGTTAACACTGTTTACTTTGATTCAGTTTCAAATGGGTGAATCCAGGTTTCATCTCGAGTTACTAATCTGCAGTGGAAATTCTCAGTAAGTCTGGAAACTAGTCAAGTGTTCTGGAAACATCAACCCTTTTCAGCTTCTGCTCTAGACAGCTTGCTCATTCCCAAGATCAAAATCGTATGGACCAAACCAGAACTAATGCCTATGAACTTAGCTATCTGCTGGACAGTAAAATGTCTGTCATCCAAAACCATATGTTGAATGGCATCAACTTGTTCATCAGTGGTTGAGGTTTTTGAATGATGTGACTAAGGGTCATTATCTGTGCTGTCCCTGTTCTACTTGAATTCCGCAGCCCACTTTTTCAAAGTTGCCTTGGAAAGGGAGTCCTCAGCAAGTGTCCGTACCATGTCCTTATGGATTTCCTTGGGTGTCATACCTTTATGGTTGCTGGGGCCTCTGTTTTGTACATTTTTAGATTTATTGCACACCTCACATCTTTGTATGGGCCTCAACTGCACATAAATTAAGACAGAAATCTGAATTAATCTTTCTAGTTTTATAAGAAGTGGTGTGTGACCACAACAAATATGCTCATCTATACTTTTTGGTTGAGGCTTAGAACTTTTTGAATAACCCTCATAGGCATTAGAGAATTTAATTTGATTTCCATATTGAATTGATTTTATAATGGACTTCATATTGGTTTAGACCACCACTGGCAGTATGGAACTTTACTTCAAGAAATGTTTTTATTTGTTTATTGACATTGAAGAATCTAGTATAATCAATAATAATTTTTATTTTTTCTGTCTTCCAAATTGATTTTTCTAATAATAAATGGGCAGATATTTAATTTAAGCATATAAAATTTCTGTGATGTTGGTGACCAGCCCAGTTGATGTCTATGCATTGCTTCAGAAGACATTAAAGGATAGTTGCTGATGCAGTAAAACTTACTCAGCAAAGGTGTCTTTCGACATGTCAAAACACTTTTCAAGGTCATCCTGATGTTAATGGACCACAGATCTTTTGTATTTTTTCTGGTAATTCCTTCACATGGGGTAGGCAGACTTGAAGCTGTTTCTGAGTGTTGTTATACTCTTGTACCCCTATATCCCAGTTTGTCAAAGCTGCTGCCATGTACCTGGGGTAGTTGTTACATCATAGGATATTGTTTATGCTGACTATTTCTTGATCATAAGTCTCTGGGTTGCCACTTATGACTTTTGCTTGATGTTGTAAGCAGCAGGGATCCCTTTCTTTACACTGTATGGGTGGTGTGAGTTGAGGTATTATCTGGTGAATGTTGGCTTGCAGAACATGTCTTTAACCCATGCTCTGTTCCAGTTATTAGTACATCCAGGAAAGCGAGTTTGTTGTTGTTTTCTCTCTCCATTGTAAAATGTATCGATAATATTGAGTTCATATGGTCCAGTATTAGCTGGACCTCTTCCTGGTGTGGGCAGAGTATGAAGGTGTCATCTACGTATTTCAGCCATAGGATTAGCTTTAGTGATGTGAATTCTAATGCCATTTCATCAAAGTATTCCATGTATACGTTTGCCATTGCTGGTGATAATGGGGAGCCCATTACTAAGCCTTCATCCTGTCAATATGTCTGATCCTATTCTGAAGTGTGTTGTTTGTGTACAGAAAGCCAGCATCACCTTCAGATTGTCTATTGGTATACTAGTCTGTTCTCCTAGCGATGAGTCCATGGCCAGTCTGTCCCCGATTACCAATAGTGCCTCATCTATGGGTACCTTGGGAAACAAACTCAGCACATCCGGACTTATCATCTAGTTGGATTGGATGAGAGCATCTTTGATTATTTCCACAGAGTGGGTGGAGTTTCGGACATATGAAGTTGACTTTCATATTAATGAATCAATTATATCTACAAGCAAGTGACTTGGAGGGTGGCTGTTGTAGCATACCTACAGACGATAATGGCTATGTCCCCATTCATATAAATACAGTAGTGAATACTGTATGTGTTGGTCTGCAGTTGGAGATTCATTGTGGAATTCACCTGTTTCACTTCTAGCAGTTGACAACTTCTACATGCTGCTGGCAAATCTTATATGTGTGGTTTGTGTCCTAAGTATTATCATTCATTACCAACCTGCATGTGATTATTCTATTCAGTAACCTTCCATAGGTTACAACAGTGGCACACAGAGCCTTGGCAGCTAACAATCTGCCTGAATGGAATACTGTGTAGATTTTAGGAAGACCATATATCTGAGGTAGCTTGGTGTAATGCTGTGACAACTGCCTGTATGTCTTAGGTGGGAAGTGGTCCTTGTTTTTTTATTAGGATCTGCAACATTTTTCATTCTATTTTCATTGTTGGATCTTTATTTTACTGTTACTACCATTTCTAATGAGGTCTTCCGGCTTTCTTGTATATTCCAATCTGTCCATCACTACAGTTGCATTGCCTTTGTCAATTGGTAGTATGATGAGTATTTTTGTAGTAGCAGTAAGAAGTTTTGGAAACCAATAGGATATCTGATAGTCTTCATTCCAGTGCAACTGATTTATATTAACCAAATATCTGCTGCTGAATTCTCATGAAGAAATTTCAATACCTTTTTGTTACTTATCTTTTCAAGGAAATTATTTGATGCTCTAATCTCTAAAAAGAATTTGCAGACTACTTTTTTGTGAAACCTGAAAACTTTTGATTTCTGAATCTTTCTGAAAGAAACCAATTAAAAACCATTAATTAAAACCATTAATTCTTAAAATACATCAGTGATGTATTAAATTAACTAAGGTATTAATGATTTCTTCTCTCTAAAAAATATCTTTCTTTTGAAAATTGTCTTATCTTTATTTTTTATTTTTTGCAGAAACCTGTGTTTGGGTTCAAGCCACTACATATTTTTATTTATTTTAATTTTTGGCTTCTGAGATGACTGAAGAATCAGTGTTATCTTACTGAAAAGTTCAATAGATTTGCTGTTAATAATCCATTATATCTATATACCATGCTCATCTCAGGATACAGACGACACCACATGTTAACATGCCTCTTTTGATCTTCAACTAACCAATCAGAAAGCCCAGCACCAACAATTTCAGAGTCTTCTCTTTAGTGCTACATAGGTGTCCAAAAAAGCACAACTCTTACACAAAGAATATAGAACTGATAACAACTATGTAAGAATTAAGTCTGCTTATTTTAAAAGCCTCTCTATTTGTGTATATGCTTATCTGTGAGCAATGATTCAACTTGTAATAGTGATTGGTTTTTTAGAAACTTTTACAGCAAATAGATTTTGAAGTATATAAAAATAAGTTTCTGTTTAAAGCAATCACTATATTAAAAGGTATTTTTCAGTTTTGTGATGTCTGAATCTTTTGTGCAACTGATAAATATTCATCATCTCCAACTGATAAGATAAGAGTTGTCTGCCAATGTCAAAGGTCTACTTCATACTTCCTCCTCTCATATGTCTGCCTGTTCCTCTTCACTCATTACAAGTGATCCTCTTAGCTTCCATGCCAAATCCTTCTCATCAACTTGCATTGTGGTATAAAACATAAAGGAATGTTGTTTTTTTTTTTTTTTTTTTTTTTTTTTTCTTTATTCCAAAGATGCCAATCCAGAGCTTTACAGGGACGAATTCTTTCATTAATTTTGCTTCCTTCCCATTTTATAAGTATTTCTTATTTTAGTTCAATAATAATCAAATAAACTTACAATGTGCCTAAAATATACAAAAATAAGGGGGTGGAAATGCCAACAATTGTTTTAGTTTTAATAATCATTCTCATTTTGTCCAATTCCATTGTAATTTGTAGTCAAAATGTAATCATTATATCATTCATTATTCTTTTGCTAAATGTCTCTTAAGGCTTGTCTGTTAATTAGTAAAAACAAATTGAAAGTAACTTGTAATATGAAAGCGAGCAAGTTAATAAATTAATCTCGCCAAGTACACTGTGTGTGTGAGTGAGTGAGATATATATGGCTTCTTGTCATCTGACAATTGTGTTGTGAGAAACTCCGTAACAATCTGGACCTAGTCTCTTTGTGCAGTGTCATTGGTTTGGCTGTGTGTAAGTTATATATATATATATATATATATATATATAAACGAAAGAAAAACTTAGCTGATATTTTTCATCCTCTGATGAAATTTATCAAGGCAAATGTCCATCAGATAACATTCATTAGAGGGCAGGTAAGATAAGTTTTCCTTTTGTGTTTATTCATATTGTACTTTTACAGATATATTTCTAGTTATCTGAAATCTTACACACACAACTTAAAAATACAAACATTTCTCATTTTTTTTTTTTTTTTAGCACACATATATATATATATATATATATATATATATATATGCACGTGTATGTTTTCTTCCTAATATAGATAATATATGAACTTTTAAGAATTATTTAACAATAAAAATTTAAGAATAAGTACTTTTCTTTCATAGATCATTAATATTTCGCTCTCCTTCGCCAAATCACACATTTTGAATAACTATTGATGTCAAAATTTTAAATTTGACAAACATTATCTTTTGAATGACCAAAAATATCTCCAATGTTAGTGTTTCTGATCAAAGAATGTTTTTACCATGAAATGTCCGTCCATATACATGCTTAAATTCAATTTTTAGTTTTCTATATTTAATTACGTAAACTCCATTAAATTAATAAAAAATAGTTCATATTAAAATTTCAAAGAAATTTTAATATCAACCTCTTTAAGTGAATAGAAATAATCAAATTATAAAAAAAAAATCTGAGCACCCATTATGGCTGGTATGAGAGAAAGACTCCCCAAAATTTTACCTTCAAACTAGTCTTTATCCATTGACTGTCTTTATATAATATATACTTGGAATATGGTTATTCTGCTTTATTAAATATTTCAAGATAATATATAGTATCTTCCAAATGTTAATTATTTTGGTAATGTAAATTCTCTCTTGAATTATGACCCTAATTAATAATTGTGACAAATCTTTTTATCTGCCATCCAGCATGTGGGTATATGACTGGCATAGTTACAAAGCTATGTAC
This sequence comes from Acanthosepion lycidas, assembly GCA_963932145.1. Taxonomy (NCBI): domain Eukaryota; kingdom Metazoa; phylum Mollusca; class Cephalopoda; order Sepiida; family Sepiidae; genus Acanthosepion; species Acanthosepion lycidas. The sequence continues at coordinate 199,622 of OZ010574.1, read as the reverse complement.
AACTTCTCCTCTTTTAACAAGAAGGTGGGGGGGGACTTTAAAAAGGTCTTTTGATCAACTAGATTTCCACTTCCTTTTTTTTTTTTTTTTTTTTTTCACCATTAATAAATAAAAGTAATTAGTAATAATTTTCTCACATTTTTATGCCTACTCCAAAGATTCCAGTGATATTTTCCATTTAGCTCCATATACATATCGTTAATGCTCTGACTCAAGCTGGTTGCCTTATTTATACTTAAATTTTTATATACATTAGAAAATCATTTAGGAAAATCTGCACTCCATTTTTGGGTCTGTGATTCTTCCTACCCCACCCCCAGCAAAAAAGAAAATTCCAAATGCAAAACTGAAAGCAAAATTTAGAACTGAGTTTACCTCACTGATGTCTATCATAAAAACTCAGTTCTGTATTTCACTTTTCATAATCATTTCATACATTCTAACAAGATTTGCCTGTTAGAATTTAAAAAAAAAACTTTACTGATGAGTCTTTTTTTTTTTTTTTTTTTTTTTTTTTTTTCCATTTTTTTCATTTCTCTACATTTTAGGTTCTACTCTCGGCTTTACATAATAATCAGTCTGCTTTGAATAATAAAATTAATGCATTATAAATGACTGTTTTTGTTTTGGATTTTTATTTTACAAGGCACTTTGTTTTTGTTTTTTTTAGTTGAATATTTGCCTTAGCTAAGAACTTTTAGCCTCTTATCTAATCTACTGGAATATGTGTGATTTTATTTTGGCATTGATTTAAACTTTGCCATTTTCAAACACCAAAGTTGGAAAACTTCTTGTCATTGTCCAAGTGTGAAATTTGGTGGGTGGCAGAGAATTCAAATGTTTTTCCTAAGACAACAGTGAGTCGAGTCCCACATTTTTCCTTTTGAGCCCGTCTTTAATGGTTTAAGCATATTGAATAAACTTTAAGGTAAGAATAAAGACACTTTTTCTATTTTAATAACAAAAAAGACTTTTTCATAGGATTTTTAATCCATGGCAACAGCATAATTCAAGCTATTAATATATGTTGTGGACAATATTCACTCGCTCTCTTCCCTTTGTGTGTGTGTGTTTTTTGGTTTTGTTTTTTGTTTTGTTTTTTTTATGCACTGTTTTTGTTGCTGTTTTCTAAGGTGTCTCCTTTACATGATAATATTCACTTTAAATTTGGAGGACTCTTCATGGATTAACAACTTGTTTTATTTTGATTCTCCCACCCAAACACTAATGCTTATTTTCTCTTTATTAGTGTAACTTTGCTTCTAATTGTGATATATATGTGTGTGTGTGTTTTTCCCCTACTTATAACAACACTGATTCTAATGTTTTGAATTTTCTTAAAGATATTAACCCATTTGTTTTTTTTTGTTTTTTTTCTCCTCTCTCTCTCAATCAGTGTTCATCTGAAATTGTTTTGGTGCTAAAGAAATTTAAGTCCCAGTTATGATCTAAAATTAATAAGATTGTTGGTTTATTCCTTGGGTTTTCCAGAATTTACAACAAATTAAAAAAAAATTTTTTTTTTTTTTTTTTTTTTTTTTTAATGAATATAATCTAGATTTCTTGGAGTTCAGAAAAACAAATTTTGCACATACACACACACACATACATATATATATATATATATATATATATATATATATATATATATATATATATATATGCACATACATAAATATAAATAATTTTTCACACACATGCTCCTTTTCACCACAAATTTTTTTTTATTTTTTTTTTTTTTTTTTTTTTTTTTTTTTTTTTTTTTATTACCTTTTTAATCTTATCATGACAATCTTCTAAAGAGAAAATAATTTCTTCCTCTTCATGGATTGGCATCAGAAACTTGCTTGCTTCTTGTAACAAGAATGGAACAACATTAAAATTTATATAATGTCTATCCCTCCGCCCTCTGTGATGTGTACAATGCATACAGAAGTATGCAGATAATGACATTTTTTTTTGTCTTTGCCACAGCAAAGAAGCAGCATTCACTTTGAACACCAACTCCCTAAGGAAAAATTTCTTAAAAAAATTTTTGAAACAAAATCAACTGCTCCTCCAACCCATGTAAAGTGTTCATTGTTCAAGACTAAACTCAGATAATCAGAGCAGTTCATTATTTTATTTCCAACTAGAACTTTTTTTTCTGTCTGGTTGAAACTTGTCCCTGAATAAATCAAAAATATCTGTTGTATACGTTATTATTGCTGCTTTCATTGAATCTTAAAGAAGTTGGCTCACACCTCCTGTTTGTTAATGTGATGGCAGGTTTTGCTGGTATTCTCAATCCTTGGTCAAATAAGTTTTGCTACAAAATTCTTCCAAACTTTATGCTGTTTAATATAAATATTCCATAAATTATTTTCACTTGTATTTTTTATATGTCTATATAATACTAATAAAAAAAAAAAAAACAAAAAACACCAGTAAAAATAAATATCTAGGAATTGAAATCATACTTCTTCCTTTTAAATTTTAGGTTTGTGGATAACTTTCTTTGGGAGTTAAAATTGACCTATACTACTTTCTGGTAAAGTTGTATTTTTTTTTTTTTTTTTTTTTTTTTTTTTTTTTTTTCACCTTCTTTCCTGAAGAACATAGCTAATATAAGCTTTCAAATTTAATGATAGACTTAAATTTTATATCTACATTAATGTTGGCATACCTTTACATTACCAAAATCTTTCAAACTTTGTCTACATTTCAAGGCTCAAAAAAATTCAATTACATGAGATGAAAAATTGTATTGCACTTTTCTCTTCATAACATTCTCTGCTCTAAATATATTTTTTGGGAGTTGTTGTAAACTAATATTTTAAAGAATCATCGATTTCATTTTCATATTGCCAAGCTCTCTTAGAGATTCTTTAGGGTAAAATTAAGCTGTTTAATAAGTACACTTAATGCTTACAATATCGGATTTAATTCAAATAAATTCAGGAATTAGTTGGGAGGAATATGTTTCTCTCTCATTTTCTGCCTCTGGCAGTTCCTCTCTCTCTCTCTCTCACCCCTTAACCAGTCTTGAGCAGTTTCTCTTTTTCAATCACTTTCTGGCTCAGTAGTTTCTGAGTCTCTCAAATGCAAGTCTTTTTGTACTCCTTTTTGGTTCAATGAAGAAAAAAAAAATTCCCACACAAAATAACCAGATGAGTATGTGTGTGCATTTTTGTATGACACCGTACCAACCAGTTTGCATGCATATGTGCAACCATGTTTGCTTTAATGTGATTCCTTCCACACTTGATTCACAGGTCAATGTCTACCTGTATAATCTAATATAGCTATATTTTTTTCATCTTGGGACACTTCTCTAAAGAAAGACATACATCTTGTGTAAATGTGTGCATCTAAAACAAATTGTAATCATTTGCCCACAGGCTGTCACCTTGTTCTATATTATGTGAACCAAATTGGTTTCTTTCTGTGTCTGTTAAAGTTTTCATTTCAACCAACTTTGATATATGCCAGAAAAATGTATCAGTTGTTTGTTTTTTTTTTTTGTTTTATTATATTATTTACTTTTATTGTTTCATAATAAAAATTTTTTTTTAAAAAAAACTTGGTGTTGATTAGAACAATTGTTAAGTCTGAAGTTTTAGTAAGTCATGTTAATAATAGAATTGTCATATATATATATATATATATATATATATATATACATACATACACACATGTTTACATATCTTTAACATGTTAGCAAACCTCACCAGAATTTAAGCCCCACAAAGATTATTCCATGTATTTAGACTTCCCTTTTTATGTGAATATATTAAAATCATATTAACCCTATATACCATTTCCTCCAAATTGTTAATCTCTTTAATTTTTTTTCCCCAATGACTGTCTGCAAAGTGAATACATTTGGATTGTTCACATCTATAAATTATAACCAGCTTTCTGAGTCTTTGTTTAATTGATCAGATATTTATTTTTTTTATACTTTATAAAACATTTTGCAGCAACAAACTCATGACTATTAGAAATATTGATTGATCTTGATGTGTAAATGTACAGAATGTGTTATCTTTGGATTATGTGAATCTTGTATGACAAGTGGTTGTAACAATGGTGTATAAGGCTAGAAACTAGGGTTCCATTCCTTCAGTGGGCAGCACTGAATATTTTTGGAATGTTTGCTAACAAAATCCTTCCTCTATCCTTTCACATGACAAATCTGTGAAATTTTCCTAGAAACTTTCTCTCCCTTATAAATATTGACAATGGATTCCTCAGGAAGTAAACAAAAATGAGAATTTAAATGAATAAATGTTAGTTTGGGAGATTGATTACTTATTCTAGAATCCCATATCTGAATAACCTTTATTACAGATATAGCCCTACAGAAAAATGAAAACACATACACCCACACACATTAAAGTTCCATTTTAGGAGAAAGTTAATCGTACTCAGGGGTTTAAATTTCTTTAAAACTATCCATATTAATGGGGTGTGACTAAGTATTTGTAGATATAATCCAGCCACATTTAATTTATAAACATATTACAATATTACATTAAAAAAAAAGTTAGTTTTTTTTACAGTGGATTATTCTTATTTACAATATTTTGATTCTGAACATTAAACAGGAATCACACAAGTAGGCTCTGTATATTGGATATTGTTTTAATTTGTTTTGCATGTGTTATATACAAATTTACACTTTTTTCAAAAGTTTGAAAATCTTCACCCATCCAAAAAAATCATGAAAATTTAAAAATATTCTTTTGTTAGCAAAAACATAGTAGTTAAATATCAGGTCACTAGAAGGAATTATAGATAATTTGGACAGATGACCTGGACAAAGCTTTGCAGCATTAATGCCTTCCAGAGGCAAAGCAGTTATCTAAAATATAATTTCTTTGTAAATACCTCACTTAATTATGGTAAATACATATTTTTTAGTAATTTTCTTTCTTTTTGCACACAAAGAATTCAGTATTTTTTAAATTGAAAGAACTTGATTTTAGGGTAGGGTTTAAAAAAAATTGACGGGCATATATATATATATATATATATATATATATATATATAGAGAGAGAGAGAGACACTGAGTGGTAAGTTTCTTTGTTTGAACACAATCTTCAGGCCATGAAGATTGCATTTCTTCATGAAACACTGTCGCCACTCAGTGTTGACCTCCAGGTTTTATATATGTGCATGTAACCTACATACACATCAGTTAAAAAGTAATCATTTCTTAATTATACTGGATTTACTGGTATAATCTCACAAACTGTATCAAAATGAGCACAAGTATCAGAATTCAAAATTTAGTTCTCAGCATTTCTTTGAATGCAGACATGTATATCCACTTAAAAAAAATTTTTTTTGTCTGTTTTCTTAGCTCTGCACAAGTTGACCTCTTTCACCCATCATCATTGGAGATTTATCCTAGATGTGCAGCTCTAGAAGCTCTCTCTACTCTATCAGAATCTATCAGCATTTTGGGAACCCACTTTGTGCAATTCTTTGAAAAGCCAAAAGACTGTACTAAAATGCAAGCACTACCATGAGTCACATGAAGTCATTTTGCAATAGTGATTCTTCTGTCTGCTGTAATAAGAGCATCAAAATTTGACCATATCCTTATTTACTGCAGCACCTGGATGACATTGTCATTAACTCTACTGAGCCTTTCTGTAAGCATTAACTAACCTATTGTGAATGTTTGCCACTCCTTTTCTATCCAAAAACAGAAATTCTATGATACTGCTTTGCTTTTTACATGTGTCTAGAGGGAGCCATTCAGAAAGAGGATTATGGGTAGAAAAATTTTCTCCCCGGCTCTCCTTTCATTTTTTTTTTTTTTTAAGGAAAAAAATTAGGAATTCTAATACTTTTAAAATTAATATAAAACATTAGTCACTACTTTTTAACTGACTCACACACACACATATATATATATATATATATATATATATATAAACATGCAAAATGTTTTTGTATTTTTTTTTTTTTTTCCCCCCCCTCGTGATAGTTTACTTTTTGTTTTACTCATGCAAAAAATATTTATCAAATATATTTTTCTTTGCTCTTCTGTTTGACTATTGAAATTTATCTATTCACCGACAACAAAAAAGCCAAACATTCGATAGCTTTGTATTTTTACCAATTGGTTTGGTCCATATATTTAGAATTGTAAACAAGAGCTAACATTTTGTGAAAAATAAATATTTTTTTATCAGTAACATAAAATTGTTTTAAAAATAAAAACTGAAAAAGAATTTAAAAAATTTTTTTTTTTTTTTTTTTTTTTTATCCAAGGGAGAGGAAAAGAAAAAAGAAAAGAAAAGGTACTCTCCCTCCCCATCAAAAACAAAAAAAAAAAACAAAAAAAAAAGCTTGCCTCTTGCAAGTTATATGACAAACATTTTTCTTGTTTTCAGTTTCATACTTGAAGTTTAGAACTAAAATTTAATTACAATTTTAGTGTTCTACAGGTATAACAGAAGAAAATGTGAAAAAGACCCTGTTAAGTAAACAATGGGACATAAGACCAACTTTTTTTTTTTTTTTACTCATTGCTTTACTTAATTTGTGATCAAATATATACTCGGTTTCCTGTCCTCAGCTTTTTCATGGCGGGGGGGAGTCTTTTATTCATTTTTTTTATTTAGAAAATGAAAATTAAAAAAAAAAATTTCCACAACGTAAATTTTTTTTTTTTTTTTTTTTTTTTTTTTTGTCTCCTTTGAAATCTCATTCTCAATCCCCTCCTATCAATTCTGCAAACAAAACTTGTAACAAAACCAATTGCCATCTTTAATATCATCAACAAATCTCCAAGTCAATTGCTAGACTATGCACAATATCTTTGTTCATAATGCGGGTTGCTTTCAGTATCAAGTGTATTTTAGAGCTTGGTCATAAATATAATCATGACTTGTGTGATCTAACTGACATCACCTCCATTGGGATGTTTTCTTTTTTTGTTTTTTTTGTTTTTAAATAAAAGAAATGCAGAAATTAAAAATGTTCAAACATGTATTGAAAAATCTGTTAATACATCATTAATCAGGACAAAATTGCTACAATCTAATAACGTTTGTAATCAGTTGATTATGATGTGTAATAATAATCCACTTATATGTAAAATAAGAAAAAACAATTAATCCACCTATTAACTCTGATAATCTCAAGATGCTACAAAAAAAATTTTTTTGAAAATACATTTGCAGAAATGGACATCAAAATACAATGAATTTATTTTTGTGAAATTTAGTTGTACTATTTTTTTTTTTTTTTTTTTTTTTTTTTTTTTTTTTTTTAAATGTTGGCGATTGAATGTTTTGAGCTTTTCTTTATTTTTCTTTAAATTTTTAACAAAAGGAAAGAATTATAAATATGCCAGGTTTGTCATGACATTTAACATTATTGATTTCCAAGATAATTTTTTTTTCCTCAGTTATGTGTTTAGTTCTATGCTAAGTCTTTGGAAGGTTTTGTCTCCTTTAAACATTTTTCATGTTTTTTAGTTTTTTTTTAGTTTTTTTTTTTTTTTTTTTTAAGAGGCAAAAAAAAGGCAACTGTGATTTTCTTTCTTTCTCTCTTTTTCTAAAACAAAAATTATGTTGCTGTATTTTAAGGACAATAAAGTTTTTTATATATTTTAAGATCACGTGATCCTTGTGGCCATCAATTGTACTTCATTTATCCTTGATAGACAATTTGGTTTGTCTATCCAACAAAACTGATTTGAAAACTTCATTTGAAATAACAGAAATATTTCTTTTCAAAGTCATTTATTTTTTTATATTTTTTTTTTTTTTTTTTTTATGATAATACTAACTTGTGTTTATAGGTCATCTTGTACATTCTTCACTTTTTATGTTCAACAAAGGTGATCTAGCTAATAAAAAAATTCTGTATATTAATGATATTTTGCCTCCAGAACTTCAGACAACTCAGTTTATCTGTTTTTGATAGTTTTCACACTGAAAGTAAATGAAAAACTGAGAAATTTTATAAAATAAAATAAAGGGCATTTATTCTGTGACTGTTTTGTTATAATAAATTACTGAGTGTACAGTATTGAATATTCTTATAACTATAACACTAACTTGTGTAAATATTTGAGAAAAAAAAAAATTGTCTCCACTTTAACGCTATGCAGATTTTGATTATTCTCTCATTACCTACACACACACACACACACACTCTTTCAACAATTTTTTTTTATTTTTTTATAACTGTTTAAAAATATGACAATTTGATTTTTCTTATTTTATTATCATTTGCAGTTTGCCTCCGATGAGAAATACACAGGATTAAAGTAGGAGACGAATTTGATTTGTGTGATGGACTGAGAATTTTTTGTTCTTTTACAATGTAGATAAGTGAGGTAGTATCTTCTAACTAATATTACATTTTATTATGCTTACTTCCCCACCCAAGAGTGCAAGAATACAATAGGGTATCTGTTCTGAGTGCAGCAGCTATGCTGAATTTAGAGGCATCAGTTTCAACAGTAAAGGAACTAGTTCGTTCAATAACCTGAGCCATAAAATCAATGTGTTTCTTCAGTGAAATTTATTTGCAAGTGCAAGGATATAAACTTTTTTTTGAAAGGTATCCATCTGGAATAATGTGCCAGCATTATCCATTGGCCTACTGTGAGAAACATTATTTTGAGGCAACAGAAGTTTTATTGGTGGTTCTACATGATCTGGGTCCATCTCCCTGTTGTACATGGAATAGCCAAGTAAAGTGACTGAATATAATTTATAGGAACATTTTAAATGATTCAGGATTAGATTGATTCATGAAGGTAGCTAAGATATATAATCAAGGTTTGTACTCTTTTTTCAGATTCTCCATATATGGTGATGTCTGTGAATGTATATATTCCTTTCAGATATTCCTTTTCTACAATTTCATCAATCACAAACTGAAAACTTGCTACCCATTAGTGACTCATGGAATTCTATTGATCTACAATTTTCCTCTGACTTGAAAGCCATGTAGAATTTCTTTCTTTATAGTAACCTGGTGATAGACATTCCAGAAATTAAAGTATTGTGTTTTTTTTATATATAGCAATTTTGTTCACCATGTCATCTATTCAAGGAGGAAAGTAGGAAAATAGAAGTCAAACTGTATGTATTTGGTTAGCAAGTAATCAATTACCATAATTATTTTTTGTATCTGAAGAGGTCATTAATGCTTGGGCTCTGCAGGGAGATTTGATACACTTGTTTATGCCTTTTAAAATTCTAGCTATTTACACTTCAGACTTTTTTTTGTCTATGACAGTAATTTAATAGTCATTGGTTTACAATCTATAGATATTAAATATTAGCAAAAAAAAAGATAGAAGATTAACTTAACTACAGCAAGCCCACTTAAAGGAAATTTATCAATACACAGTTATTCTATGAACCACCAAAATACTTATATCTTTGGCTGGTGCCTCTCCTGCTCATTTAACCATTGTAGCTATCAGAGACAAATGCCATTAAGTGTATGCTTACAAATTTAGCAGATCTACACATTTTAACATAGTGTCTCTGTTTTTTTTATAATTATTTCATATGCCATCCTGAGTAGGACACTGTGTATGAAGTTGACCCTAAACTACAGCAGGAACAATGTTGTGGAGCACAGTCAGAAGTTGAATATATACCAATTTTATTTGCAAGTATAGGAATTATCCATTTTGAGTGCAGGACTTGGACAGCATTATCAGACAGGAGACATTATAAAGCTGAATGTTTCTGGGCCATCTCTAGTGTCCATGCCTGTATACCAAACGATATACAATCAGCTTACAAACTGGCACAGGTTTTATAACCTAAAGATGCAATCAAATTGTCAAGGAAGACAAACTTTATGAAGGCATCCCTAACATAATTGTCAATGGCTTCAGCAGCCAATATGTCCTTAAAATTTTTGCCAGAAGTTTAAGGGTCTGCAAGTACTGGTCAAGGGTCTCACTTGACTCTTAACATCTGCTAGCTAATATGCCTGGTGAAAATCTTGTTCTTAGGTTTCGCAAAAATCCCTTTTTAGGGTGTTTATAGCACACTTCTAATTTGAGCAGTCTGCAATTTAATCATATATCTGAAGAGCAAAATATAGCTTATTTTATAGATAAATAATCCAGAGCTTCATGTTTTTCAAATTCTGAAAAAAGTTATTTAAAAAAAAAAAAAAAAAAAAAAGATGAATTAGCTTCATATTTGCTCATGACCTCGAGGTTTTGACGTATATTTAAACAAGCATTTTAATTATATATATATATATATATATATATATGTATATATCTCCAAGTATTCTTAAATAAGAAGCACATGTACATATGCTAAGAAGCTAGCATCAGTTAATAATAGATTAAGTGTTTCACCCACTCACCTATTACAATCATTCTCTGGAAATTATATACAGTGGAAATTGATATGTACTGACAAATTATGACTTTTCATCTTTTTTTACAGTTAAGGTACAGCTTATTACAATAAAATAAGCCAATATTTTTATATCAGGAGTGTGTTTTTGCTTTTTTTTCTCCAATACTTAAAAGCAAATTTTATTTTCTCATCAATATGGTTTTTGAAGTAATTCTTTGTAAAAAAAAAAAAAAAAAAAAAAAAAAAATTTATTTCAGTTTGATTGGCCGTGTTTTTTATTTTTATTTTGTTTATGAAGGGCTTCACTTAATTAAGACAAGAATTTGTTAGTGCTTCTTTTGTTTTTGATCTTTTTATATATGGTGAAGTAGTAAATATAGGCATTCTGAAATATTACTTTTTTTTTTTTTTTTTTAAAGTAATATAATAGAATTTGAAATCATTATTTATTTCATTTATTATATTATGATTTTTATATTTATTTGAAGTTACATATGTACTGTTTATTATTTCTTTAGTTTTTCTGTATTAGTATTTTTGTTATTGTACAATTAACCTGACAGTTGTTTGTCTTGTTTTTGCTTACCTAGTTATATTTATCAACTTTGTATTTTCTATCATTCATTTTTTTTATCAATTGATAGTTTAGGTAGTATAAATGATTTTATTGTATGTTAAATAATGATACCATAATCTCTGAGTATTTTAGGCTTCAATTTCAGTATATATTTTCATTTTTTTTTTTTTTTTTTTTTTTTTTTCTGCTACCTTTTTCTAAAATTAATCTTTTCAACATTTGTTTGTTTATTCATTTAATAATCTTGGCTATATTATTTGTTCATCTGTGTCTTTAGGTGACTAATACTGTTTTGTTTAGATTTTAAATTTAATCATGGTAGTATTTATTCTTCTCATGCAAGATATGAAAGAGACAATTTTTATCCCAAGCCCTGAATGACAAAAGACCAAACCAGATCACACTACAAAGCTTTTGAACAAACACAAGCATCCCCTCCAACTGAACATGCTTTGATTTTTCTCAGATGAGAAAAATTTCTACCAGGATAAGATGGTGAACACATAGAACAACCATTGGACTGCTGTGTTCCCAAAAGATGTGGTGAAAACGAAATATCCAGTCAACATCGTGTTTGAAGTGATCACTATTGATGGTGACATGCTTCCATTCAACTTCCTACCGGGCCATAGATTTGACACAGAGGCCTACATAAAGTGTCTTGAGGAGGTAGTGCTGCCCTCACCTCCTTACATCTGGCCACCTAACTCTCCAGACTGCCCTAGACATAATCAAAAGGGTTGCAGAGTTGAGAAAGAAAAACCAACAAAACTCCTTGTAGCACCAAAGACGAACTAAATGCAAGGATTATGGCAGCATTCACCAACTTAAATAAGTAGTCTGTCCAGAAGAGTTGCTGGAGATTCAGAAGTTGTCAGAAGGCTGTGGTTGAAACCAATGGCGATTTTTTATTGAATAAACTTACACTTTAGTATTCCAAGATATATTTATCAAAATTACACAAAAATGTCTGTTAAAATGAGTTGTCAGTGTTTTCATTTTTGCATAATTTAAATGACAATTTATCCATTGCACCCTGTACTTATGCTTTTGACTTTAAGTTAGGTGCATAATCCAGGATGGGATGTGTTTATCAGTCTGTAGTTATTGTTTTTATAAGGCTTTATCAAAATTGGAATGGAAATGGCAGCTTGATGAAGTTATCTTAGAAATTTAGAAAATATACTCTTCCTTTGTGTGACACCCACCGGCGGTCACAGTCCAGCGCCAATATGTGACATCCACTGGTCATGATGCCAATATATGACACTGTGCCATCCGCCCGTGGTCAACTCCTAGTTGCGGCGTGAAGCTGTAAGGTTTTTTCCACCAGCTTTTGGGATTGACTTGTCGCTGCCACCAGTCTGTGTCCTGGTCGTTCCCGGTTCGATACCAACTTGTCGTTCCCAGCTCACTTCCAACATCTGGTTACCAAAGTAACTGCTTTGATCTCAAGTTTAACCTACTCACGTTGTGACTTTGATCTTAGGTAGACGAAATCAATCGGGCATCGGGCCATAGTGCAAGCTGAATCCGGGGTAAAGGTGATACTGCACAAGTGAGTAAAAAAAAAAAAAAACAAACAAATTCAAGAGGTTCAAATATGTTGAGAAATAACAATTATCTTTATCTGTTGAATACAAGAGTGTGTTTCTCTCCCAGCCCATTTCTATGGATTCGTGACACTTTTCGCATTTCTTAAGCGAGTTCTGGTATCTTAAATTGTTCGTCAATAAAAACTTGCTTTTGGTAGGAGGACTAAGGTGAGAGGATGTGGAAATCTTTCAGTCAGCTTCTGCAAGGCTGGTCTTCAACCTCTCGAACCAACTCCAAACTTGAACTGACTGCAACTCTGAAATGTCTTGAAACTCGAACTAGTTGCTTCGAGACGTTCGTTTATATGGACACCGACCAACTCCGGTGTGAGGGCCTGTCGTGGTTTGAGTTCCTTGACAATTCTCAATTCCCAACAAGAATTCTCTTTGTTCTTTGGCCAGAAAAATTACTTCAATTTTTGGAAGATTAATCACTTTTCACTTTGGGGTTCCTCTCTCGTCTGTGAGGGGGAAAGTCAGAGGAGAGTTATCCTCCTAGACTACTCCTCTCTCGCATTGGTATCTCACACCAATCCCCTCAGTGGGTGTTAACAACTTCCGTCTTTCTCATACATTCACCTCCGCCTATCACCCATGCTACCACTTAGCCAATGGTCTCTCGGCAGTGTGGGTGTGGATAGACCGGCCCTCTTAGAATTATTCCAGAATTTTGTTTACAAAATCCTTTTTTTCCTTTGGCCAAAACATTTACAAATCCTAGATTGCCAATTAATTCTTTATCACATCCCAAATCCACTTAGGTCAGACCTCTACTGACTCATTAATCATTGTAAAAAAACCTGACATCTGGGTTCTCTGCTGGTCAACCTTTAACTGGGTGGCCATGCCCACCCGAGAATTAAATTCTTTATTTTTCTCATGTCTTAAAATTCTCTTATCACCAGATGCTATGTCTGACATCAACAGTTTGAATAAGCAATAATAATGATCCTCTTTTTGATTTTCATTTTCATGTCAAGATCCATGCATATACCAGATGGCTTCCCTCGCTGGAACCAGTAATTAAAGTTAAATGTTATCTCTGAAAGATAATTAATACCTACTCTCCAGGGTGGTCCCATGCTAAATTTTCTCCATGGCTGCATGCGTCAACCGGCTTTGTTTTTTCTTTCAAAATTCGGTTTAGTTTGGCGTGCCACTCCCTTATCGTGACATCAATTAATTTTAACAGAATCAGTCTCTCTTTTTCTTATGGATTTTCCGTCTTTTGCGAAAAGTATCTTTCTTTTGTAAATAGAATAAATTCTTTTTAATGTCGCTCAGTCTATATTTCGATATAGCTCTTTCTCGCCTTAAGTATTTCCCGTTTTTAATTTCTATGGTTAATTAGCCAATTACCATAGCTAAATAGTGTCACATTTGGATACATTGTTAAACTTTATATAAAATTTATTTTATTTAAGTAAAATAGTTTAGGGCATCTTCAACATGTTGATTTCTGTGTTGTGATGTTGGATCTTTTTGGTTAATAAGTTCACTATCAATGACTACACTGGAATTCTGTGCATGCATATTGTTTCACATGAAGTAATACAACAGACTACACAACATCCAGAATAGAAAATCTAACTTTATTATCATTTGCCATCTGCCAATGTAACCAAATTCAGAATGCACATCAAATTTTCAATTGGGTTAAAATTGAGTGATAAAGCCAGCCACTTCATTAAACAAGTCTTTAAAGTTTAATTATTTTATTTATTCATGCATTCATTAGTTTTCTTCAACAGATGTGATGAAGCTTCGTCATGCATAAAAATAGATACCTCAAAAAAGTTTCTAAAAGATAGCATGATGAAAAAAAGCCCCCAAACTTGACAAAAACAAAGTTTTCTTATCAAAATGTTTATCATCTTAATAAGAGGAAAGAGGAAAGAGAAAAGTATTTTTAAATAGAAATTTTTTTTTTTTTTTTTTTTTTTTTTAATCCTTACTAGCACATCCAAAATTTTGGTTAAAAATTTTGTTTTTCTTGCATCAATGAATGGACCAAAGATTTGTATTGGAAATTTTAGTTTTTTTTTTTTTTTTTTTTTTTTTTTTTCATTAAAGACATTGTTTTGGAAAGTCCTGAAAAAAAATCAAATAATTGTAAGATTTTAACATTTTCAGGACTTATTCACAAATGAATGAAATTATTTTTTAAAGAATATCTTGATAAAATTTTTTTCTTTCTTTTCCCTTTTATCTATTACTTAATTTGAGAAAATTAAAATTTCACCCTCTTCATATTTATATTTTTTAAAAGCAGGACTCCTTGTAGAATTTAAATCATCAGTTTTTTGGGTTTTTTTTGGGTTTTTGACAAACAAACACCTTTTACCAAAAAACTGCTTTGAGTCATAAAATAAAAAATATAAAACTAGGATATTATTTAATTAGAAAAGCTTTTACTTGCTTTTATAAATAACATACATTAAGGACATTATTGCCTTAGGAAAAAAAAAAAATTTTATGATGAATAATAAATACTAAAAAATTTTTTTTTTTTTTTTTTTTTTTTTCTAAATTTTAATTGAAAAAAATTTAAGTTTTAAATCAAATTTTATATTAAGTGAAAACTATATTTACTAATCATAAATGGAAAACCTTAATACAAATCCTCAAATATCAATATTTTTTTTTTTAATTTTGAATTGTTTTGTATGTGTATAAATGTGCCCATTTTTGTTGGTATGGATGACCATAGACGGCATTATCAAAATATACTAAATTTAAATTCAACATTTCTAAAATCCAATAAAACATTGATTATGGAGAATATTTTCCTAAAATTTTTAATAATGTATAGCCCCCTCATTCTTGAAGGAGGTGGGGGTCTTTTAGTTGATGGGGTCACTTCTACAACATTAGCTGCATTCTACTCTCTCGGACATCTTTACATGTGTCAATGTTTTTGGAGTCCAGAGATGAGACATCAACAAAGGGAATCTGAAAACTTATCTATTTTATCTAACACATTGACCTGTACATTTTTAACTAGCCAGTGGGGTCAATCTATCATCCCCCCCTACCCGCCACTGGGGAGCAAGTTCCCCAAGACACAAAATAACCATGTCTGCTGTTCAAACTTAACTCCCTAAAATCACTATCTCTCTAACATTCCCATGTTTAGATGAGCCATTCAGAATTGACATCTCTATTTTGTCTACCATCTGACTTTAAAAGTCAACCTCAAAAGATCTGAGCCAAAATACACTGCCACTAAAAAATAGTCTGAAACTATTATTTGACAATTACTGAGTAATTCGAAATTATATATTAAAAAAAAAAAAAGGGCTCATGTCATTTTCTTAAATTATGTTTTACAGATAAAGCCTCCGTAGAACATTAGACCTGTCAATATGTCAAAACAATTACTGTTAGGTTAAAAAAAAAAAAAAAATGCATTTCTGCGAGATTTTAAACTTACAGTAAATAATATTTGTTTCAAATCAGATTAATTATACTTTAAATCAGCTAATATACCCCAAATAAACTTTCCGAAAACTATATTTTATTTTTGGAAGATTTTTTTAATAAAGAGAATTACATTGTGATGAAAGACAAAAAAAAAAAAAAATGGGGTGGGGATGCTAATCAGCAATTTTAGCAAAAAAAAAAAAAAAAAAAAAAAAAACTCCTTCAATCAAATTAGTTTTTGAAATACAGCAAAGTATTTTCTTACTGGAAATATTAAATTTAATCTATTAGCTTGAAAATAAAAATAAAAGCTTCAAGAAAGATTTTTCATTTTTAAACTCATTTTAAACCTTACATATCCCTTTTTTTTTTTTTTTTTTTTTTTTTTTTTTTTTTTTTTTTGTGGTGGTTTCTACATAAAATTTTTTTCTGCAAGTATTCCAGAGTTCTTGAATGGTGCTTCCATATTCAAAAAATGGGTCTAACTCTTCACCTATAATCTGCTCAATCTTGTTGACATTTCAAACTGTGAGGACAGTTTCCAGCAAATACTTGCCTTTTTACTCTATTCATCTGGCTCATCAAGGATAGTATGGTATTTTCCAGTGAAGGGAACATGAAAAATCATTACCCACTTCATACTGTTTTCTTATGGATATCTTAAAGAAGGCCATGTGATCATTCTCACATGTTTCAACACATACTACCACAGTACCAAAAAGTTTTCATAGGTTGACAAAGACTGATGTTTTTTTTTTCCTGTATATTACCTTCTCTCTTGATTCAGCACACAGATTGGCTTGATAAGTACTTCATATTGCTTTTATCAAACCTGCCTTGGAATTGGTGAGGATCCTTAACAAAATTCTTCACAGTTCAGTGATGCAAACTAATAAATTTTGCAATTTTCAGAATTTCTTTTCACAAACTCTGAATTTATTAAATATTTTTCTTAACTTTAAATTAGCCTTTTAATGTTTCAAACTTGCAATATAACTATTAATTTGAGACATTTCATACAAATGGTTACCATTTGTTTACATCTTTACAGAATGAGTCATTTTTCATCCAAACAGCACAGATAGTTGTTGCCATCATTTGGCAAATAAACCTTTACATTCCAATAAATATTCATTTTTATATAAAACTTCAAGTGACTATTAATGGGAGATGCTGTATGTTTTTAATAAAGCTCTTTCATTTGAATGTAAATTGATGTTATAAATGGTAATTTTTTTTTTTTTCAAAGCACGGAGATTGCAACTTTTATCAAACACTAGTTCTTTTTTTTGTTTTGTTTTACAGATAATAAAATAGTTTGATTAACTTTATCAATGGTCCCCAATTTTTTGGTCTTAGTGTATATAGAAGCTGCTTTAATAGTTAAGTGCAATATGTGATGCACACATGAGTGATCATGCCTCTTTCAAGTCATGACTAAGCAGTTTCTTTCTGCGGTAGACTGGTTGCCACCTAAGGCTATGGAATCCAGTTTGTCCTATTTACTTATATCTGGAGGGAGAACAGTTGGATTCATACCTTTCCCAAGGCTATTCGCATGTAAATGAATGTAATGAACTTGAATGAAATTCGAACTCAGCTCTCCAGTTCCTCAATCTGATCCATTACTCTACTGTTCCTCCTATAGATTTAATAGTAACTGAGTATTAATATGAAAGGCATCAACAGAAAACATTTTTATTGGCTGCTATTAAAAAATAGCAATCATTTACTAAAACAACATTGGAGCAATAAAATCATACAAAATAATGTATAATTTTTTAGTAAATTATTACTGATAAATGTGTATCTATTATATTGACAATACAAAATTCTTTCATCCAGATATTGGTCCTTAGTTGAGGAAGTCCTCATCATGCCATGGTGGATCTGTTTTCAGACAAAGGGGTTATATGGTAGTGACCATCTCCTCTCCAAATAACATGAATTACATGGTAATCATTGCAAAAAAAAAAAAAAAAATCCCTGATTTGATAGCACCATTCTCTGTTGACCACCAATAGCATACTAATTGACAAGATAATGGGACAGAGCACAAGGAGAGCTAGTTATCTCTTTGCAACTGGTAAAAGATACAAACAGTAAAGTTGATCGGCCAACAAATTGCAAATGGACATATGGCTAAAAAAATTAGTAAGCCTTTTAAATTTCTGTTTGCATTAACTCTAAAAAAGTGATTGCAGTCTTGTTCAAGTATCAATATGTATTGGTTATGATTACCATTTTAATGTAAATTAAATTTGTTAGTATTTATACATGGAGAATACTTGTGATAAAGATTTTAAGCCAGCATAATACAAATAATAATGCTGAAAAATATTCAACTAAATTATATTTATACCTTTGACTTAACTTTCTTATAAAACAGTACAAGATAAATTTAAACAATGCCCCCCCCCCAATTACAACCTTGATAATAGAAACCATAAATAGAACATATGCAGAACAGTCCCATTTAAATAATAACAGTTCCGTTAAATCACAAAATATAAAGAGTAGCTCTAGGAATTTTCCAGTCAGCAGAAACTGAAGCAACATTATGCTAATCTTGCACACCTTTAAGAGATTTTGCATAAAAGGTGTGTATTGTTTGAGAAGAAAAATTTTAAAATCCACATAAATTAAGATTCAGTAAAATGAGCAAATTGGACAGATTCAAGTTATAGGAAACATTATTTGAAAATAATCTGTTAATCAGTTTCAGACAAAATAAAAACTTTTTTATTGTAAATTATTAATAAGATATGATATCCCTACTGGGTGGATATAAACTTGAAGTAAAATTTTACTTCTAATTTATAGAGAAAAAAATTAAACAGTATTTAAAGCATATATCACTATTCAGCAATGTTTCATCTTTTAAAAATGTCTACTTATCAAGTTATTAGAAATTTTATACACTTCAAGAAACACACTTTGATATTTTTTTTCTGTTAATTATTTACACACATTTTGTCTTCTACAATGTCAATTATTTGAAATTTAAATTTGATTGTAGTAGTAATTTTAATTTCTCACATGATGAAAGCTAACATAGAAAGTATATATTGTAGACATAATTTTCTCAAACAACATGATAGGAGCTAATTGGTTACTTAGATTTTGTTTAATCAGAAAATTAAGGATTCAAATACTAAATGATTTGTATGTGTAAGAATATCATTCAAATATACAAATACAGTCTTCATTTGCAAATATTTGGAAACAAGATGAGTGGGGAGGAGACTTGGCCATTCATTTTCAAAACAAGATATCACTTTTTTTAATGTTAATTACCAATGCTGCAGTGATTACAGTGTTCAGGATCCTATTGCAAAAAGTGATTGATATGCTATACCAAATATCAACTTATTTACCTCTTTTTAACTTTTAAACTTATCAACAAACAATCATTTTCAAAAGTAGATTTTCACATCCAATAATAACCAGCTACTCATATCTAAGCATACCTGTCTGCTAGGGTGGCTAGCTAATTCCTGTTGCAGACACCTGCTCAGGCACATTTGTGTTTATATTCAATACTCACAGAGCCCACTAGCATTTATACTGCAACTATACTGAGCAGACTTGACCATTTCTTGTAGTGAGCACATAATCTGGTGTAATCAACTGTTTAAACACTGCTCAAATCTTCAGTCAGATGCTATATGCTGTATTGCCTTCTTAGGCTGAAAACATTAAGATCATTTTCCTGACAAATCAACACTGGGAAGATCAAATCCTGATGATGTATATAAGGCAACATTAACTACACATTTTGGACTGTTGGAATATATTATTAGAATTTAAAAAGAAATGCTTGCAACACAAAATATTTGCTAGTGGATTATTTGTGTTATTCAAAGTTTAAATTTTAAAGTATATCATTATACTTAGTGATGATCAAACAGCACATGAAACTCATTTAGATGGGATGTTCAAAAATTACCACCATGAACCTACTAAAAAAAATTATGTTTTAGATAATTTAAATGACTTCTATGAATTTGACTTTTGGTTTTATTAGAAAGATAATAGCCAAAAGCTAATCTGTAAAACAAAAAATTATATATTGAAATAAGGCATTTAGACATCATTAAAACATTGGCATGGTCATCCATCACTCAGCATTTATTAATTCATCAAATTGAAAATTTAAAAAAATAAATCTCTTAATCCAGAGATTCGGTTGAAAATAAATTATTAAATTTAAGGATTAAATAACTAGGTTTTATAAAAATAATACTTACATCTTGCTTAAAACATAGCAAAAATAATGTATATTCATGCACAGTAGCATGTGAGCTGCCATCAAGGTTATAAGTCAACAACAGCAGAGTTCTACTGGCCCAATGATTTTGAATATACACCTATTTTTAGAGATGGTGAAATGTTGGTCTCCTTGTTATATGCTTATTTTTATTTATTTATTTTTCTATCACTACACACAATTTCTGCCCTGGAGAACAGAGTCTCATAAAATTAGTTCTTTTTGGGGTTTTTTTTTTTTTTTTTTTGTTACACAATTTTTAATAATAAAAATATGTATTTTCTTTTTTCCATTTTATAATTCTTCCAGATTTAGATGTGGCTATTTTACTTTTGCCATTCAGAATTTGATGGAATGTTGTTTGATTCCACTTGAGGTTCAGCCAAATCTTTAGAAGCCTTAGTTTCCAAAATTAATGCTTGCTTTAGCCAGTCTCGTCAGAAATTTTTTTGGTAAGGTATTTCCGACTACCTCAAGTGGAACTGTATACAGAGCTGCCTGGGGTTCCTGAACTCTGTAACCACAAATATTTACAAGTATTTAGATTTTTTGGTACATATGAATTGGCTAAAGACAGACAGACAGACATTCATTGGATAGTTTGTCATTCAAATTTCTATATTTCTTTTGCTAAATTCTTTATTTGGGCATTTTTTATTTAAATGTCCTCATTTTTGTTTTTTGTCAACATTCAAGGGGCTTGTGTGTTGCCTCCTGTTACAGCAGTAAATGGTGAGTAATTTGATTCATTAAGTGTTACTCTGATTCCAAGAAGGACAATAGGAAGAGCTGACAATCACAATTTTCTCCTGGCAATAATTGCCATTTTTAGAGTTTGATGCACCCATTCAATTAATCCATTTGTTTGTAGATGGTAGGATGTTGTCCAAAGTCTGTAGAAACCTATTATTTTTGACAGTTCTGAAACAAATTTCATTCAAATTGACTACTCCAGTCTGTAATGATAAGGGGAGGAACTCCAAATCTGGATATCCACCTGTCAATGAAAACCATAGAAATTGATTGCGTGACATTATCGGCTACAGGTGGATGGGCTGACCCAGAAAGCACTTATCTCAGGTTGAAATAATATTTAAATCTTTGCCTGGAATGTTCTGGGCTGGACACACTTAAGCCCACTGTTTGAGATTGACGAAAAACATCTGTTTCGTTCAGGCTTAAAACAGGACATTGATTTGGATAATAATTTTTCACTTGAAGATAAAGATTTAAGTTAAGTGTTGCATTTTTGCCTGAAACAAAAGAGTAATATTTTTTTAATCTTTTTCTGGAGATTTGATTTCTCCATAAAATAAAGCGATACAGCCATTTCTTGATGCTTTTGCCGGTGTCCAGCGGAAATCAGATGATAATTTTTTTCAAGGGGTGATCTTTTCCATATATTGAATTCACCTAAAATTTAAAGTAGTTGAGATGGTTAGCTTTTAGTTACAGTTCAGACCACCTGTTGATATGGTCTCTAAAAAGGGATTAGTCAAGTGGATCAAGTGACACCACCAAAGAGAGTAGTAACAGGTTGTTTCTAAGGAAGTTGGAGAGGAGGTAGCAGCTATGAGTAGAAGTCAGAGATGCCAGAGAAGGCAAGATGGAGTTGAAGGAGTGGATTAACCCTCTCACTGCCACTAAGGGACTGGATAATTGCCCAAAATTGGAAAATCTCAGTTGAGACAAAGGAATGATTGATATTTCTATGCCAGTCAGACAACCCTCCACCCCACCTGGTTTTGAGTGAAGATTTATAAAAAACGGGCATTTTGAGGCTTTTGGTGAGAACAGGGCCACAGGTCAAGCAGAGTAGAACCGCAGGTCAGGCAGAACATCAGCAGACTCCAGAGTAGTTCAGTAAAATCTACAGAACTCTGAGAAGAGTTATCACTTAGATTTGAATCAGAATGTGCCTAAGAATTGACTAGGATACCTCCTGAATCCATGATCATGTACCAACCTAAAACCAACAATTAGATGCCCAGAGTGAGCAACTAAGAGTCCAAGTCTAAGGTATAATCATCCATCACTCTAGTGGTTTTTCTTTTTTTCTTTTGAATCTTGTATTTTTTCTGATATTACCTTGTATAAATGATCTGTTAAAGTTGGGAAGAGTTGTCATCTCCCTCATTATATAACCATCAGAGCTGCTGTTAGCCGTGGTGTACCAACTCCTGCAGCAGATTTCTGGTCATTTGAGATCAGTCACAATGTGGGCATTTGACCGGACTTTTTGACAACTGTAGAAGTCACTGCAACCAATGGTTGATAGAAGAAATCTGATATTGACAGTCATTATCAGATATTCAGTGAGACCTTTAGCTCATTGGCTGACCAGATGGCATTATATTTGAACTGAAATCTCTGTCAAGGGACACTCGTCTATTCTTCAAGGGCTTATATATTCAAGTTAGTAAATAGTGATATGGTGAGAAATAGGCATCAGTAAATGTTTTCACTGGTGTTAAGGAACCTACTATATCCAGGTGCACTGTTTGGAACCAATTAGAAGGTAAATCAAATGGCTAAATGTTACTCTTTGTATGCATGGCTATTTTTGTGTTCTGGAATTGCTGACATTTCTTGAAGCATGTTTTTATTGATTTGCCCATTTTTGACCAGTAGTACCTCAATCTTATTCTTATTATGCAGACTCAAATACTGATTTTCTGTTGTGGAAAGGGTAATGACATGTCACTTAGAATAGTTTGTTCAATTATAGGATATAGCTTCAGCTGATCATGAAAAGAGTTTAATTTGTTTATCAGTAGCTTCATATTTCATCATTTCCTGCAAATCACATACATCTATTGTAACTGCATTTGCTGGTCAAGATAAACAACCAGCTATTATATTCTGGCCACCTTTTACATATTCACTTATAAAACAGAAGTGATGTTGTCTGATTTCAGTGAAGTTTGACTTTTGAAAACATTATAAAGAGAATGTGGTCCACATCATTCTATCTGATGTTTAAAATGCAAGACTTCCTGGTAAGTAACTAGCAATTTCCTGTTGGAGGTGGAACATTGTGATAATATTTAGGAAAACAATCAGAGTCAGTTGATGTAATACTGTACCTACAGAATAATTAGAACTGTCACAAGCTGATAGTTATTAATATTTAAGTTGGGGTAGGTGAAAGCAGTTACACTCAACAAAATCTTCTTTATAGTTTCAAAAACTTCCATCTTTTCTTTTTTAGTGTTAAGATGTTTGGGTTTTTTATGATGGAGAAAGAAGTGATATTTATGTAAATTGACTTATCTGTGGTCTTAATGTCTGGAGCTGCTCAATTTCACATGCTCCTCTTGCAAGAGACTGGCTGAAAAGAAGAAGTGCTCTAAATTTCCCATCAGTAGATAAGTTTTCTTTGTTCTATGGAATCATGGGAATTAGAGTTTTTTTTTTATTTCATGTGATCGCAAGATCACTACATGTTCACATGTATGCATTCTGTGAATGGGAACTGCAGATTGCTAAAATGTGGAACAAGCTTCCTATAGAAATTGGCTATTACAAGAAATTGTTGCAATAAATTAGAGATGTCTGGAGGAAATTCAGTTAACTAAACAAGTTTCTTAGTGCAAGTTTTAATACCATCACTATAAATCCCTAAAATCTAAATTCATGAACACTGAAAATTTTAAGTTCATTCTCACTGAGCTTTTGTAAGACTTGGTTAAGTTGCTTGAAATGAGTTTTGTCATCATCTGAGAAAATGAGTATTCTCTGGTGCAAGCGAGAAAGCAAGGTCCCAGAAGTTCCGTCTACTATCACTCAAAGTATTTTCTCACTATGCAAGAAGCTTGTGAGCCACTTTCTAGTTTGTGGCTGGTTTAGAGTTGTGACCGTGCTTCTGAAGTGGCACATGAGTGTGGTAACCAAAGGATGGGATAACAAAGCTTGTGATGCCACCTTGAAGCACATAATTCATGAGACTGTTACCAGAGTGCACCAGGAGGATCCTGCAAAAGAGAACTGGTGTGTGACTGGATAGGCTGGCACAAGATCTTTGGCTACAAGAGTAGCACTGGAAGTAAACAGGCTGGCTATGATCAGAAGTCAATGACCAGCACATTAACCTTGCCCACTCAGTGCAGTATTGAAGGGAATAAACCTGTTTCTTCAATAGAAGGTGACAATGCTGCACCTAGTTACTGATTCTACCTGTACTCACCATTGGATTATGGACACATTGACTAACAAAGGAGATGGCTGAAGACTGTGTGCTGATCAAGGAGTATGACTTGGTCATGGGCATGAAATTAGTCAGATCAGACCAGAATAAAGATGACAGTTTCACTAGAGTGCCAGAGATGGCTCAATTCCCTAAGAATGGAAATTGAACCTACATATGTGCAGTGCTGCCATGCATGAATTAGATTCTTGCCAAATAATGGAAATCCATTGGCACAACAATCATCTTGACATGACGTGCACCATGTACTTTGTAAAACACATTGCCCCTTCCACATCTAGAGCATCTAAGAGTGTCCCGAATGCCAATCCATCGATCTAGCACAATACATTGTCAAAGTGGCAAACTAGAAGTACATGACATATGCACTAGGTTGGAAATAGACATCACCCACTCTGGACAAAAACACTACTTGAGCCTGATAGACATGTTTCTTGATCTAGCAACCATTTGCTTGACAGGACTCTGAGAATGTTATTTGCCAGCTGGAGCCTATCTTTTGTAAGAAGGGTCCACTGCATGAGCTAATTGTGGATAATGATACTGTATGTAGTAGCAGTAAATTCAAGGTCTTCATGGAGGAATGGAGTATCTAACAATGTTTTTGATGTACAAAATGGTATCATGTAAAGATGTCACAAGACTATCAAGCAGATTGCTACAGGAAGCAGTGTGTGATACAGGAAGCTGTGTATTGGTACGATACAATACCAAAAGATAGCACCACAAGCCCTACTGCACCCGCCAATGCATTCTACTCCAATGAGATTAGACCCAATACCATCAAAAGTAAAATCAACAACAAAATATGTTATCTATAAGGTAGGAGACATTGTGTGTGTCAAACTACACCACTGTACTTCCAAATCTACAGCAGAAAAAGTGACTGGGATTGTCAGTCTACTGTCTGTTTTGGTTGATAACATGTTGCTTCATGGTAAGGATCTTCAATTTTTAATATTTTTATCTTCTTTTTTTAATTATCATTTTGGTTTCATACTCCTACTAAGGGTATGAGGTTCTTTTGAGATTTATTTCTTGCTATTGCTACAAAACTTTACATGTCAATTCTTCAAATATGTCTACTATATTTAAGTAAAGGGAAATTTTTGTCAATTGGATGGATTTCAAAATTGCACTGAAAAATTACAAGTAATTTTTAAAAAAATAGATATTAAATGTAGATTTTTTTTACTGTCCAATCCTAATGGAAATGTTTTGTTGCAAACAAACAAAACACCAACTCTCAAAAAAAAAAAAATACTTTTTGAGTTTTATGGAATTATTGTTGGGAATGTTCAAGACCAATTTTCAGTATGTTCATGGTTGATTTTATACACAATGTTTTTACTGAAAATATCTTTCGAGATTAAAACAAATGCACACCTCTCTCCATCAATTTAAAAAAGTACTCACAATATAATGAAATACAGGGTCAGGGGAGGCTGTAACCCATCCTCAATATTTCTAGTTTTCTAAAATAATGACATATATTTCATTGACTTACTTAAAAGCCACTCTGTTGGGTGGTATTTAAGCTAGTTCCTGTGCAAAACTCTTGATTGGGCTTTCAGCCCAACAATGACACTTCATGTATTGAGTACATATTAAATTTTATGAAACAATATATTCAAACAATTAACAGTTTTCATCAAAACAATATAATTTGTCTATTTGAAACTTATTGCAAAGCTGCATGATAAACAACATTTCTGGTTTTCCCATTCAGGGTCAGTACAAATAGCTTGTTTCCATTCCCAACCCTTGAATAACCAACATAGAGCTGGCCATAAGAAAAGCAGGGTTCCATCAGATGATGTCCAGTTACTTTCAGTGATTGTCCTTGGGACTTATTGATTGACATTGCTTATCTTACTCTCACTAGACACTGAAGTCTTTTGAACTCAAGAAGATCATCTGGAGGAATTAAAAGGATTCTTGGAATTAAAACTCTTTCCTCCTATCCTTTACCAGTAAGGATCTTTGCTTCCAAAAGATAAGGAAGTATATGCTTGATAACTTTGTTCCATTACAAAGCTTTGGAGGATCCAAATTTCTCAATAGCATAACTGGCACATTTTCTTTTAGTTCCAGCTTGTGCAATGGCATTTCAGGAGGATTCAATGAGTTCAGGAACTCTGTTGGATAATTCACTACCTGCTCTTGTTCAACTACAGTGTCAATGGAAAAGTACTTCATGCTTTCTTTTGGAATTTTTTGGATAAGTTTCCAGTTGATGCTATTTACAGTTTGCTTCTTGGGAGCTAATGTGGCCTTCTCACAAAGTCAGTTTGAATTCATGAAAATACATTTAATGTTTGGATATACATGGTTAATCAAGTCTTGGATACTTGAGACTTGAACTCCCCAACCATTTGGGATTGAAATATTCTATTTTGATGGTTCTATTGCCAAGCTGCAACAGCAAAGCAGCAAATCTTCCTGCTTTAAGGTCATCTGTGATTCTTACTCTCATGTTTGTTTTCAGGTTGAGTCTTTGAACATGACTCCAGATGCAGGAATTTTTTAGGCAAGCATTGATTCCATCAGCTGGAGTTCCTCATGCAGTGACGATGTAACAAAACAGAATTGCAACAGTTCTTAGGTGTGATGACATACCTATCTCGCTTCATCAAGGACTTCAGCTCCAAAACTACCGTGTTGCGTGACCTGTTACACAAGGACTGATTTTCAATGGGAACCACCTCACCAGAAAGTTTTCAAAGATCTAAAGAGTGAAGTATCTGAAACGTGTCTGCTCCACTATTTTGACCCCAAACTCCCAATTTACATGCACTGTGATGCGAGTATACAAGGAATAGGTGCAGCTCTGCTACAACCGGATGCAGATGGCAATCTATCGCCTGTCACATATGCTAGCAAGAGCTTAACATAAACGGAACAAAGATATGCATGTATCGAGCGTGAGCTACTGGCCATCGAATTTGGCACACAGAGATTCCACACATACCTTTATGGCTACAATTTCCAAGTCGTCACTGACCATAAACCCCTTACAATGATTATCGACAAACCGCTTACCTCAGCCCCAGCACGCCTGCAACGGATGCTCATACAACTCCAGGGATACAATCAAGCAGCTGCCCACTGACATCAGTGTGTTCTGGGGTCTAAGAGACCAGCTCTCAATTGATGATGGTCTTATCCTCAAAGGTCAACAAATCGTCATTCCCCAGACACTTCAAGAAGACATCCTAAAACAGCTTCATACTGCTCACTTAGGACAGGAGAAAACAAAACTCCTCGTCAAGGACCCTGTCTACTGGGTAAACGTAAACAGAGACATCAAACAGTTCACAAAGTCATGCAGCATCTGCCAACAGCATCAGCCATCCCAAATGCAAGAGCCCCTTATGCAACACGACATCCCAACAAAGCCATGGGACATAGTTGGCACAGACCTGTTTGATCTCCATGGAAATCAATGGTTGATCATAGCTGACTATTACTCCAAGTACCCTGTAGTCAAAGACCTACCTGCTCACTCACCAAGCAGTGTTATAGTAAACATCACACGACAAGTCTTTGCAGAGTTTGGGATACCATCAAAGGTAGTCAGTGATAACGAACCACACTTTTCAAGTCACCTCTACCATGAATTCGCCAAAGAATGAGGTTTCCACCATGAGACCACTTCACCTCGAAGACCACAGGGAAATGGCTTCATAGAATGGCAGATAAGAACTGTCAAGAACATCCTCAAGAAAGCCAAGCAGTCGAGAACAATGCCTGAAATTGTGCTGCTGCGCTGGCGCTGTACTCCAATTTCAAGCGTCATACCAAGTCCTGTACAACTACTCATGGGTAGACGAATCCGGAATGAAGGAGTAGGCAATATCATTACACATCCAAGAAGAAAATCTCTCCATTGTTGTTGCTGATGTCACCAAGGAACTTCTGAGACACTTGCTGTTGGTCTTGGTTCAACAGGGGCTCATTGTTTTGTTTTGTTTTGAACCCATTGCCAAAATTATTCCACATTGTACCCTGTTTCTCTCAAAATTTCTCTGTTGATTTGTCCTCTATCTCTGTCTGGATTTGGCAGACCAAAATTGCTGAGATCTCTTTGAGCCAAGTTCATCACTTTGTCGTCAATTTCACAGATTGCACTCTGAGAATTCATTTCGAATCCTGGATGATCAAGTCTCATTTGAAAAGGATGAGATATTTAAGTTAGAGAATTGTGTCCATTTAATTGAAAAAGTGTGATATGCAAAAATTTTCGCATTTATTATATAGATAAATGACATTGAAAACAAGAGATTTGTTTTCCTTTAACTGAAAAAGTGTGACACACACAGGCATTTTCGCAATTATTATATAGTATACATTAATAAGTACTCGATATTTCGTTTAAATTTGATAATTCCCTAATTCTTGCAAAATTTAAAAAAAACTGGGTAGCGTTTCTTGCTTTGAATATCAAAAACAAAAATCAAATGGTGAAATTCTAGTGTTTACTACAATCTTAGGTGAAAACAATTTGAAAATTCTTTTTATACCCCATATTCTGTTTTTTTTTTTTTTTTTTACGTCCGACAAGTTCTTCTTATTTATTATTATTTTAATTTTGGTGGCTATTTTTTTCTTTTTTTACCTGGAGACCACCAGATCTTAGTGTGGCTCAAAAAAATTCTTAAAAACAAAGTGAATTTATTTAAAAAGTTTTTTTTAGGGTGATTCAAACAAATACGACATTTTTCCAAAGAAATTAGTAATGGCATTTTTACTTTGAATTATTAAATTAACCCTTGTTTTGAATAATTTAAAAAAAGAAAAAAAAAAGAAAAACTTCTTAATGCCAATGCAGAAACGTCACTTTTTTTAAAGAAATATTTTCGCAGTAAATTTTATAGATTGAAACATATGACTTTTAGTTTTAAACTAAATAAGTGGATAATTACTTTGTTTTTAATATTCAAATATAAGAAATCATCTTGAAAAGGCAAAAGAATAAAAAAACAAAAACTTTATATACAAAAATAAAACTAATACGACGATATTTAAGTAATTATTAGGTTTGTGCAAAAATAATGACGTAATAATGTCGTTTTTTGGCGTATTGTTTAACGTCAAAAAACGACATTATTACGTCATTATTTTTGCACCAACCTAATAATTGACTTACGCAGACTTGTTGATTGATGTCGATCCACTGCATTTTGTGTAAGATTACATACGAACCTGATTGAAACAGTTAACGAAATCATTCCTTCCCCACCCCCATGTTTTTTTTTAATTTTTCCTACATTCTTCAAAGTATGCAGATTATCATTATATTTTCCTTGTTTATAATTTTTATTAAATACGAAAATACGGCATGGCTCTGTTTGTTCATTAACTTTGGCGGGACTTGCAGATTTTGGTGTTGTGTTTGGACGATTTATTTTATTGAAAAGTTTTATTATCTTTTTTTTTTTTTTCCTGTCAGGTGAGTTTGTAAGATGATTCTCTCTGTAATTCAGATGAAGTTCTATGCCAAAATTTAGTGAATACTTTTCTTGTAAAAATAATTGCTCTTTGAAATACAAGACATTTTTGTTTTTAAAGTCAGATTTTATTTTTACCTTCAATTCTCAGAAAATGTGTCTTGCAACGTATATTTAATTTTCTCTTCCTCAGTAAAACATTTGCTTTAACAATATTAATTTTTTATTAATTAAATAACTCAATAAATCGCAATCGTCTGTTTTGGGGTTTTTTTCTGGAAAATTCTTATATTTATTCTCCTATTTCATTATTTACATTTATTTATTGTGAAAATGTTTTTTATTGACTCAAGTTTAAAATGTAAAAAAGAAAATAAAAAAAAAAATTGTTCATCCAAAGAAATGAAAATTCAAAAAAATGTCAATTCGTAAAAACGGGACATTATTGTCAGGTTTAAATGTTTCAAACTACATACCAAAAATTTCCATATAAGAATATACGTCGTAAAGTCAACTTTTGAACTAGCTTTCATATTTTGAGATATCTGGAAGTGTACGCGGTGTTTAAGAAATTGGAAACTACTTAAATAAACTGGTCCACTCATTTGTTAATTACAAAAAAAAGTGTCAAGTTCGAAATCGTTTTTACATCATTGATCTGCACTTAAAGATTTTTTGAATTTTAAAACACTAAAAAAAAAAAAGATGAACGAAAAACGCATTTTAAATAATTTATGTACCTCCACTGATTCATTAAAAAATGAGCATCTTATAATGAAAAAAATGTCCCACACTTAATTTATCGTCAAAGTTAAGAAAATTAAGCGGATAGTCCTAAAGGTTTTTGTTTATTTAAATTATATTTTTTGTCCGAAATTTTGTTTAAAAGTAGTTGGCACGTCCAAAAAACAGCATATCTTGATGAAAAATGCTCCCAAACTTGATAAAAACAAAGATTTCTCGTCAATGCGGTTGTTAAGAAGAAAGACCAAAGTATTTTTTTCTTATTTTTTTTTAATCTTTTCTTACACTTTCAAAATTATGGTTAAAAAAAAAAAATCTAATTTTTCTTGCGTCAGCAGATGGGCCAAAGTTTAGATGGGATATTATTCACAAATGAATGAAATTATTTTAAATATTTCTTTAGTAAATATTTCCTGGTAAAATTATTATTATTTTTTTTTTTTTTTTTAAATTTCATGAAATTTGGAGAAATTAATTTTTGTAGGGCTTGATTTAAGGACAATTCCTTGGAGAATTCTTTTTTAAAACTAAAACAGGACCCACAGTTACATAAAATTTTCTCTGAATAGAAAATGCAATAAAAACTGACATTATTTAACTAGAAAAGCTTTTAGTCACTGAAAAAATTTAATCTGAAATATCAATGATAGATGTGATCAGCTTTTAATAAAATATCTATTTCTTATCCTCAAAGTAGTAATTTGCTTCCCCCTTTTTTAGTTGTGGCGTACAGGTGTTTTACTTCCCGCAGAGAGGAAAACCAATCGGCATTTTTCTGTTTTTTCTCTCTTGTTTTTAAATTGTCATTAATGATGATTGTATCTTTTCTTCCTCTTAAATTTTCTGCAATTTAGTAACTATGCCGGTAAATTTCTATTTTGTTTCCCGAGCGCTAATATCCCTTCAAATTTTTCCAAAATCGTCATAATTCCGTGCAAATGTACATGCTGAACTCGAATTAACAATTAAATTATGAAGAAACCTTACCGTTTTGGAGTTATCGACAAGAAAAAATCGGACTTCTTCTTGGTCATTCGTCCCCCATTACTGCCATCATGAATCCTCATTCACTGCCGAAAGATTTTTGGCGGAGTCATAAAATTTGGGCCTATTTACTTCTTTTACAGACTTTCCTTGCAGAAAATTACTACACACTACCGTAAAGAAATGTAAAAAATTTTTTTTTTTTTTACTAAGTTTAGTTTTATTGATAATAAAAACAAATTAAATAATACAATAGAACCTTTTTTCCGTTTCGAATAGCAATGACAAATTAAAAGAACAAATTTAGGCTTGTCCCAGGTAACGTTAAAAAAGTGGTATACCCTGAAGAAAAAAGGTCCCCAAATTGATAAAAAAAAATTGTAACGTGTAAATGTTTAATTAATATTAAAGAGGGAAGACCAAGGTATTTTTTAATTATTTAAAAAAAAATTTTTTTTCATTTGCAGCATATTTTAAATTTAGTTTGAAAATCTTGTTTTGTTTTGTTTTTTTTGTTAGGTCAAAAATTAGGTAATATTAACTGTTACTTGTTTTTCATTGTTTTCAGTTGAAAAAAAACCACATTAATTTGGAAAATCTTGCAAAAATCAAGTACTTGTTGGATTTTAATGAAACATTCAGAACTTATTCACAAATGAATGAAATTATTTTTGAAATGTTTGTCCTTTTGAAAGTCGTGGTATAAATATTTTTTTTTTTATATCTGTTACACCCCTCGAACTTAATTTTATGAAAACTTCAAAAATTTATTTTCAAAGCCTGATATTTTTTTTTCAATTAAATGCACAAGACTCTGAAGATTCTAAATCTAAATCATTGATTTTTTTTTTTTTTTTTTTTTTGGTAAAAAAATGTGCAAAATTGTCCAAACTTTTACCTCAATTGTAAAAATACAAAACCCAATAAAACTAAGACAATATTTTTAATTTAAAAAACTTTTTATGACTTTTCTGAATAACATAAGGTAATTCTTATCTGAAAAAAAAAAAATTTTGATGAAAAATGAATTTTTACAATAATTTTTTTCTTTTTTTCTATTTTAAATACACACTATGACAAAATGTTGTTATATATCTTAAAATTAAGTTTCTTTATGAAGCTTTATGGAAATGACATATTATGTTCTCTAATTCTTATAGATCATAAATTTGAAAGCTTATTAAAATCTGACAACCGCTGATATTTTTAAAATAATTTTATAATATTCCAAAATTGTATTTAAAATCGTCTCCAACGAAAGTATGGATGCACAGCTTTGAAATAACGTCACGTGAGGTAGAGTTGTTTCCCTAGATAGAAGCAAGTTCTTTTTACTTCAGAAATTACTTTAACAACAAAGCAAAATTTGAAATCGATTGCATAGCATTTCAATATTAATTTTATTAATAAATAAAATATGTATAACTCAATTTAAAAAAAATGTTGTTACTGTTTTATTTTTACTTGTAAAATTTGATTTTTTTTTTTTTTTTTTCACAATTTAAATGTTATTTTCAGTGCAGAAATGTTTCTTGAAACATAAGGTTAAAAAAAAAAATTTCAATTTTTTTTTTTTTTTTTTTTTTTTAATTTACTAACCAGGTTCACTTAAAATTAGAACAAATTACATCATTTCTGCGCTACTGTACGATAAATTCCCTTGACGTAAGTTGTCAATATATTGACACCCATCAATTAACGCCCTTCAATCACGCACCCGCGCAAGCACCACAGTTGGAAATATCTCTATTAAAAAATTTTCTGCTAAAAAAGTAAGTAATGTTTGTTTCAAATTACGTTAAGTATACTTTAATAATTCTAAATTTCTTAAGATAACAAAAAAAAAAGGTGTAACTGAATTTTAATTGATTTTTGAACTAATTTTGATTTTTTTTTTTTTTTTTTTTTTTTTTTTTGCTTACAATTTCGGGCAGAAATGGCTGATAAATCGAATTTACTAATTTTTTTTTTATTCAAGAAAAGCAAGATTTTTAAATAAAATTTTAAAAATTTATAGGAAGGATTAAAAAATCTGAAAAAATATTCAAAAAATACTTTGGTCTTCCCTCTTTAATTAACATAAACATTTACACGTTAAAAATTTTTTTATCAATTTGGGGACCTTTTTTCTCTAGGGTATACCACTTTTTTAGCGTTACCAGGGACAAGCCTAAACAAATTAAATAATAAAAATAAAGCATTTTTTATATTGTACAATTGAAAAAAAAAAAAAAAAAAATTAATGCACAAACTTGGTAAATTATTTTACCATTTGATAAAAAAAAAAGTTTTAGACACGGTCATCCTGAAATCACCTCCTACCCAATAAAAGTGGGCAAGATTCACATGAAAAAAGAACTATCTCAGTTAAAATCATTTAAGTGCTTTAATAATTTATTATAAGTTTTTACTTTTTTTTTACCATTTTTTACTATTTGGCGGAGTCATAAAATTTGGGCCTATTTACTATTGTATTATTTCATTTGTTTTTAAATTGTCCCACCCCAGACCTTAACAACTAACCCTAAAATTAATCTTTAGGGTTAGGTGTCTAAACAAAAATTAATGTTTTTTATTTTTTAATTTGTCCCCTTTTCTACACAGAAAACCCCACCCCTAACCTTAACACCTAACCCTAAAGATTAACTTCAGGGTTAGGATTGGGGTTTTCTTTCTGTGCAGAAAAGGGGACAAATTAAAAAAGATTAACTTTAAAAAAAAATGAAATAATACAATCAACCCTTCTACTTTACCAAGTTTGTGCATTAATTTTTTTTTATTTTCAATTTTACAATATAAAAATACTTTATTTTTATTATTTAATTTGTTCTTTTAATTTGTCATTGCTATTTGAAACAGAAAAAAGGTTCTATTGTATTATTTAATTTGTTTTTGTTATAAATAGAACTAAACTTACCAAAAACAAAAAAAAAAATTACATTTTTTTACAGTAGTGTGTAGTGATTTTCTGCAAGGAAAGTCAGTAAAAGAAGTAAAAAGGCCCAAATTTTATGACTCCGCCAAAAATCTTTCAGCAGTGAATTACTTCTCAATAAACCAGTAATGGCTGATGAAAGACCGAGAAGAAGTCTGATTTTTTTCTGGTCGTTAACATCCAAAAA
The DNA here is from genome assembly GCA_963932145.1 of Acanthosepion lycidas. Classification (NCBI taxonomy): domain Eukaryota; kingdom Metazoa; phylum Mollusca; class Cephalopoda; order Sepiida; family Sepiidae; genus Acanthosepion; species Acanthosepion lycidas. Next base: position 164,901 of record OZ010574.1, on the reverse strand, counting down.
GGTAGGTTTCTTCATGATCTAATTGTTGATTTGAGTTCAGCATGTACATTTGCATGGAAATAAGACTACTTGGGAAAAATTTGAAGGGTTATTAGCACTCGGGGAAACAAAATAAGAATTTACCAATATGCCTGTTTTTATAGCATTAATTATTTTATAATCAACAAAATGTAAGATTTGTCCCTTAAACTGCACATTGCAATTACCTAAAATTCCATGTATGACCTGTATCCCTTCCTACAAAATACCATGTATAATGTTTGTTAATAATTCTTCAAATTCCGTAGAAAATTATTTTGAACGTAATATAGGAGGTATACATTTATTTATTTTTTTTCAGTCGGTGTATTTTAACTACAACATAGCTAGTGCAAAAATGCTGACATCTGAAAAGCAGAATTGATTACATTTACAAGTATACAGACCCGTATTTAATACAATCAACACCCTTTTAATATTTTTTAAAATTATTTTAATAATTGCATTCAGTATTTTCCAAATATCTTTGTATATTTATTTATTAAGAGATCAGAAGTTTTAAAACAAGATCCCAGAATGGCATACCTTTTGAAAGAATAAAGAATTTTAAAGAATATCAAATTGTTAAATCAATATTATAAAAAAATTACAAAAAAAAATCTCTAAAAGGGTAAAGAATTTGTTGTATATTTGCTTTTTACTGCCTGCATTAAATATCTCTTAAAATTTTCCCAAATAACTTGAATTAACAATTAAATTATGAAGAAACCAACAGTTTTGGAGTTATCTACAGGAAAAAAAAAATCTGACTTGTTGGTCATTCGTCTGCCATTACTTCCATAGTGTTCAGTAATTCAGTGCAGGGTACTTCCATTGGCGTAAGCATAAGCTTTGGTCTATTTACTTCTTTTACAGACTTTCAGTGCAGAAAATCACTATGCACTACCATAAAGAAATTTTTTTTTTTTTTTTTTTTTTTTTTTTGTTGTTGCAAATGTAGTTTTATTTATAACAAAAACAAATTAAATAATACAATAGAACCTTTTTTCCATGTAGAATATCAATGCCAAATTAAAAGAACAAATTAAATAATACAATAAAGCTTTTTTTCTTTTTAAATTAAACGCAGACAAATTGAAAAAAAAAATTAAATAATACAATAAACCTTTATTTCGTTTCTATCATTTTTTTTTTTTTTTTTATTTTGTACATAATCATGCTTTTTACAAAGTGTTGTGTTTATGGGTTAAGTTTAGGATTGGGTTAGGGTTCTGTGTAGAAAAGGGAAAAAATTAAATAATACAATAAACCGGGTTAGGGGTGGGGTTAATTTTCTTTCTGTGCAGAAAAGGGGACAAATTAAAAAAAAAAAAAAAAACATTAAGTAATACAATCAACCCTTATTTCGTTTCTTCTTTACCAAGTTTGCACATTACTTGTTTGCTTTATTTTCAGTTTTAAAATATAAAAAATGCTTTATTGCATTATCTAATTTGTTCTTTTAATTTGTCATTGCTATTCTGCACAGAAAAAAGGTTTTATTGTATTATTGAATTTGCTTTTGTTTAAAGTTTTTTTTTTTTTTATGAATAAAACTACACTTATCAAAAACAAAAAAAATTGCTTTAAATGTGTAGTGATCTCAAAAAGAGATATAGCTGTAAAAGAAATAGGCCAAAATTTATCCTTACACCAATGGAAGTACCCTGCACTGAATTACTGAACGTTATGGCAGTAATGGTAGACAAATGACCAACAAGAAGTCCGATTTTTTTTTTTTTTTTTTTTTTTTTTTTTTTCTTGTCGATAACTTCAGACTGGTAGGTTTCTTCATAATTTAATTGTTAATTCAAGTTCAGCATGTACATTGACACAGAATTATAACGATTTGGGGAAATTTTAAGAGATATTTAATGTGGGCGTTAAAAAGCAAATTTACCCTTTTTTTTTTTTTTTTTGTCACAGCCACTAGATGTAGAATTAAAAGTAATTTAAAACAGGAAAAAATTAAATGGGCCATGTTTCATTTTAATTTTTTTAAATTTTAGGCTTAGGCCCCCATATTAACTTTTCCCTTGGGTTTTGAATTCCCCCCCCCCCTCAAGTATTTATTTTTCAAAGATTTTAAAATGTGTAAACCTTGATATGGTTTACTAAGATACATAATTGAAAAAAAAAGTAATAAAAAAGCAGGGGTGCAAACACATGAAGAAAAAAATTTTCTCTAAAATTTTGAAGAGACTATTTAAAAAAATTACTGTTACATCTATAGGGCCCCTGATTTTCCGTTTCAAATTTTCCTTGATTCTGTTTCCACTTTTGGTAAATTCGTTTTTTTTTTTTTTTTTTCACTTCACTTCACTTTTGGGAAATTTCATTTTTTTCTATTTTTATAGTATTTTATGAGAAAATTGCAATACACTATGCTATAATTATTAAAACTGAAAGTAAAAATGTAATTCAAAGTTTTATTGCATATAAAGAGTTAGCAAATATCTACAAATCTTTTTTTAAATGTTAAAATCCAAGTCCAAAAATAAATTATGTGTAAAAATAAAAAAAAAGGTAACATGACTAGGCAATAAAACAATGGAATAAAGTGCATATCTTTGAGGTAGAACTTTTAATCAGAGCTTCCTTCTTTAAGAACATGTTCAAAACACATTCAAATTGTTTTTGTAAGTAAAAGGATTTTAGATTGATTTATAATTATTGATTCATAATATAAAAATCACATTTAAAGTATCTACAGCAAATAACTTGAAACTCAATAATAAATATCTGAATAAAATCAAACATTTTAACTAAAATTTTACAAAATAGTAATTAAACCATAATTGGATCTTTGTAACAAAATATCAAAAAGCAAATTAGATATATTAATTCAAAATTTAAATAAAACAATTTATCCCAAGTTTAAATACTGCTCAAATTTAAAATTGCTAATTTCTTAATTTGGGAAATATCTTTTCTCTAAATCTCTATTGTAATACAACATTGTGAGTTGCTAGCTGTTCTCAGGGGTAAGACTTTCACATTGTCTATTGAGTAAATTTTAACTGTGAAAATTAATGCTCGGCATCTATGCTGGTAACAGTCATCCATATGACCTTACTGGCAATCTAGCCCAGAAAAAGAAATATGCTCTTATTTGCATTCCAAAATGATTGGATATTAAAAGGATTTGGTAAATCATCTTAGTAATTCACATACATTTGGAATTCTTCAAGATCAGTAGAAGGACATTGCAAGTCTTTGATGGCTGCAAAACTGTCTAAATCATGGCCTATACAGGGTAGCTGCCTAGGATCAACCAGGCAAGCTGCCTTGTAAAAGTTATACACAGGATGGGTATCCAGGTATTTATTCAGTTTTGAAAAAGACATGCTTAGAAAATCTTTGAAATTTGAGATAACACTGTGTTTTCTAGTTCAGAGAGAAGACAATCAGTTTCTAGGCCAGATGTTGATTTTGATGTACCAGTATGCAAATACTGTTTTACATCCTCCATCATGTTATATACATCACATGCAAGCAGAGACTGTTTGTCAAAGCTGTTATTAAACAAGTGCAGTTCTAATTCATAAAATGCTGATTTAGGCACAAATATATATATATATATGGTAAGAGGCATGATGTAGTCAAACATCATCTACTAATTCTAGTATCCTATCTACGGCAAGGCCATGGCTCTTGCTTAAAGAATCCTTCATAAAACTAGAAAGGATGAGTGAAATTTGGCCACATTAAACCAAGAATTCCATCTGGTTACCACTGGTACCAGGGGGTAGTTGCACTTGTTTCTTAGGCAAGGAACCTTCAAGCTATTTTAAGTATTGCTTTTTCTAACTAGGCTTTTTAAAGCTGGGTAACATTATCAAATACTGACCAGTGTGAAAATACTTCAGCAACAAGATTTAAAATATATGCTAAGCACAACACATGGCAACTGTTAAAGATATTTGACAGCTTTTTTGCAATAGGCTACAAAACCTGTTACAAAGGCAATAATAGCCTCAAATGCAATATCCACATGAATTACAGCTTAGATGCATGCTTGACTTAGTTTGATGATTGCTTTCTCACAATGTTACAACATCAGTGAGAAATGACTCCCCCACAAATGCTTGCAATTACATTCAAAATGCTGTGGTTATGACAGTTGTTTCATCTGTTGTGATGCTGACTGATTGATTAGAAAGCTTGGCTTTCAGGTCAACAATGTGACAAACAAACAATTTTGGTAGATGAAGTTGCCTAACACAATTGACACTTGGAATAGCACCACCCTCTTTTACAACGTTTTAATATTAATGGCCTTATTTTGTCTAGGGGAATGTCAATTAAAGTGCACATTTTCAAAAAATCAAGGACAAAATCATCATACCTCTTTACTCTATAACAAAGTTGTGGTTGTCTTCTGTTTCAGTTGAGAAGACTTTTTTGTCAAATGAGTTTTTGATTTGATGTGATCTTTGATTGTGTCAATCCTAAAAGTGTCAACACTATGGAGACAGAATTTGCAAAATTTTTCTTCTGCATAAAAGTCATCAAGAAATTGCTTTTCTCTGACTTTTGCACAAATTTCAGATACTGACATCTTTTTTTTTTTTTTTCCTTTTTTTTAGATGAGCAGACCCAACTTTGGGCTTGATTCATTATAACGACTTTATACAGTCATCTTGGCAATTTGTTGCTTATTCATACAACTGGTTTAGACTACAAAATATAAATAAAATATTAAAAAAACTAATCATTGATGGTTAATGTTATTAAAAGATTCGTTTTTGTTCTGTTTAAATTTGTTTACAATGGTGAAGCACTGGCGATGATGCAATTATTAATCTGGGAAAATCACTGTTACAGTAAGCTTAGACAAGCCAGTCATTTTATAGAATGGTGTTTTTGCAGAATTGTTTTTTCTTTATTTCTGAATTGTATGGTAGGCATGTGATAGCATTTACTTTTTCCTATTCCTAAACAAGCTTGCAAGTTGTTTAAAATCTCTTGCTTGTAAATTGTGTGAGGCTTAAAGGAAATGGATTTCTTAAACTTATTGGTTTGATCTTCGTCTTTCTCTCTCTCCCCTCCAATTTTGACATCAACTAGTGTCTGTTTTCCATTTCCGCTTTAGCAACGGCTTTTGGTGGTCACGACCGAGCTGTGACCTTACTTTCATCTCATTTGCAACATACAGTTTCTTACAAAAGTTATAAAAATTTTAAAAATCGACTAACCAACATATTCTCCAAAAATCAACAACCCACTTTTCTTATTTATGTAAACATTTTTGTACTTTAATTTTTTTTTGGTGGGGGGTTATAAGGTATAACTACAAAGATTTGTAAAAACAAATTTTAAGGAAATAACTGTTATGTTATTGTTATATTAAAATGTTTAACAAAATTGGAGATACAGATTTTAAGTTTTGAAAGAATTAAAAAAAAATCTTGAAAAAAAAAAAAAAATTATTTATTATTGAATATTGCATTAAAAACCCAGATTCTATTTTAGATTAATGATTCTGCGATTCTGGAAAACTTATTCCCCTACATAAATGCTGAAAGTTTTATTAAAATTCTATACTTAGATGAATTTTAAGAGAATTTTAAAATTGATGTTTTTATGATCCCCTCTCACAAAAACTGATGATTTAAGATGACAGTAATTACAAACAACATTTTTAAATGTAAATATATCTGGTTCTGTTTAAAATATAGAAATAATACTTCTATAAGTATTTTTTCATTCTTTCTGCATAATAAATTAGCAAAAGTAAAATTGATCATAAAACTGAGTCTTGTTTCAATGTTTTTTGTTTTTTTTAACCAAAGTGTCAAGTTTACATGATGATACCTATTAATGTATCAAACCATTGTTTTAGGGAAGAAATTTAACATTTTTTTATTTACAATGTAAGTGGGTCCTTATTTTGAATCCACTGTTATGCAAGTTGCTAGTTCATAATGTTTATAATTTTCAAATACAGAAGCCTAAAAAGATTTTTTTTTTTTTTTAAATGGATTATCTTTTTCTCTGGAATTAATTGTCTTAAAACCCAACCTTCATGCTAAACTACTAAATGTTGTTCTACATTCTTTTTCTTCTGATTTTAATGTATTCATTGACTGCATCTTAGCATAAGATTCTTTAGTGCCAAAAATGAGGAAGAAGCAGAACTAACAATTAGAAAAACAATATATTATTAATCATGCAATTTTATACAAAACATCAACATAGTGAGATTGGAAGAAAGTCTTGAAAGACCAGCAATTAAGGACCCTTTTTATAATAGCAGGTTTGGTTGACTTTAATAGTAAAGCTTAAATTATTTCTACAGGCTCCATGGTGGGATGGGTGGCAACCCATACATCTGGAGGGGCAATTTGTTACCTATACCAGATCATGCATACATATATAAAGTTTCAGAAAAGAAATGTTGGACCTGTTAGAATTACTTATGAGTGTGTATCTAGCAGACCAGAAGACACATACACAAAAATCTACTAAAATGGGCTTAAAACCTCCAACATCAGCTCAACTGAACCAAATTGAGCATACATTGTTCTGGAATGTGCTAAAGTGCAATGTTAATGGCATCATTTTAGCACTTTAATATATTAATTTGCAAAAATAGAATGTACAATTTTTTGCATATTGGAGGTTTACATTACAGACCAGATTTAAGCAAGATTGTCATTTCTGCTGTCCTCTTTGATTTTATATGCATAATTGATCTGATTTTATGATTTTTTTTTGTTGTAATGTGTCTAATTTGATTTGCATTTTATTTTTTGAATAAAGCTTTGAAAAAACAATGCTGTATAAAATGATACTTATGTGATGGCACAGTTCTCTGGTCTTGAGACTAAGGAAGATGTAAGAGTGAATGAGTTTCATTATCATCATTCTTGTTACAGAGACTTATCCAGTCTAATCACAAGAAAGAAGACTCAATGAAATCAAAACAAGCCAACAAGAAGATGATGAGCAGAAATCAAGGGACCAGGAAACTAGAGATTAGTGCTTTCAACTTGTTATTGAGTTTGTGCATGATCATTTTGTTAAGAATAGTCAAGTAGTGAGATTGAGCCAACTTGCATCCCTGTATTCAGTGATGTTAGTAGAAAGAGATATCAGGGATCATGTTTCTATGAATGCTTCTTCACGCACAAAGATCAAACTTCAGGGATGAGGTAGCTTTCTTCCAAAAGAAATCAGGATTCCCAATGTTTGTGTACAGTAATAAAGAGCCAATAGAAGAACATTCTGAATTGAGCAGCTTCATGTTTCTCACAACAGAATAAAAAGTGTACAAAATTGAAAAAGTTATCAAGGAAGAGATCAGCAATGCAGCTAGCCAATTTTTGACTTGGCCTCCCTCCCAAGAAGTGAAACAAGAAAGAGTGCTGATACCTGATATGCTGAAAAACTTCTTGCAGACTCTGCTGTCCAAAGACAACAATGGCTCCAAATGAACAAACTGGCTTGTGAAATCAATTTGTTTAGTACTTCTCATGGACGAATGGAAACAATTAAACATCTGCTACTTGGTCTGATAACAAAACATAAGACAGATTAAAAAGAAATGGTGACCTATCTGAACAAACTAGGACATGCAATGTCCTACATTGAAGTCAACAGATTTGAATTGTCTGAGGCAGAATTGCGACTTCATTGTCTGCATGGTTTTGTACTTAATTTGGTTGTACCTTCCACATTTGTCACCTTTGTGTTTGATAATTGCGATCACAACCCAGAGAGTTTAGGTGGTGCATCCATGCATTGCACCAATGGAATTATAATTCAGAAGCAAAATAATCAAATTTGTGTTGTTAATCAGTCCAACATGGGTGAATCCGCATCGACAGGACATTCACGGTGTACTTCTTTTCAACCTGTTCCAAGTGAGACAACGCTTTACTATCATGCTAAAAAGCGACCTACTCCATCAATGATCAAAGTGCTTGAGACACACAGCAGCAGCTTGCATGATACAATGTCAAAGAAGTGACCTGATTTGGCTTTTCTGTCATAAAAGTGTAAAGGAGGATTCCTCAGTGCAAGTTGTGCCAAGCTGGTCAGGGTTCTTCTGTGAAATGGAATCAGAGGTTATCAAAGAGCCTCATAAAGTGTTCTACTTGCCCACAATTAATGATTCTCCAATAATATTTTCAGTTGTTTTTGAGGTTCTCAAACAGGTGAAAGAAAAAGCAGAAAACATTGGACTAACTAGCTCAGATTTAGTTTTGGACCAAGACATCTACACAAATGCTCTAGAGATTTTCAACAATCCCCAGAACACAGACCTCAAATATTTAATTAATTTACCAATGGGAGGATTTCATGCCTGTTGCATTTCATGGCAGCGATTGGCAAGCTATTCAGGTCAGCAGGTCTGAGAAATAACATAGAATCTTGCTTGGTCGGCTCACATTCCATTCTCTTGAAAACAGTCTAGGAGGCACTAATGAGATGGAAAATAGATTTGTTTTCTCAATGGATGCATGACAATAGTGAGTCCCTCATTTTGAATGAATTTCTTGAATCAGCAGAGGAGCCTAAACAACATATCAGTTGACAAATTCACTGAAGTGTTTACTTTATGGGAGCATTTCACAGATCTTATCCACAAATGGAACAATTTTGGCAAAGTTTTATTGACATGGTTCAAACCCTTCTGGACTATGTCAAGTTGCAAATGTGATTGGGAGCACCATCTTTCTAGCATGGAGAAAGTGTTGGTATAGTTTCATGCACATGACAGACCAAACTACAGCAGAGACTTCACATACTGCTAGATAGATCAGAACAAGCTGCATGTCAATCATCCAGTAATTCATGATGAGTTTGTCAAAGGGTACTTTGCAGTTAAAAGGTCACCAGGAAATTTCAATATGTTGCCTCCTGATCAAGTGATCGAGCAAACTATGAACAGAGATGAAAAGGGGCACGGTGGTATCATTGCGTACAGTACATCTACTGGCACAGTGCAAAGATGGGTGCTAATTAACCACAGTTATGCCACCATGAAACAAGATTTCAAGAATGAGTTAGGATTGGATGGGAGTGAATCAACTCTGAAAGATCTTAGAAAATCCAGAATTGCATTTGATGAAAGCCATGTCAATGTTACATTCAATTTGATGAGTGAGTGGATGATTCCTTTCTCCCACAGCAATACTTTTATAAACATTTCGTCTGGAGTGGCTGCTATTAAGGTAGTTTGTGTTGACTTACTGTGAGCAGAAGAAATTGGAAAGAGCTGTTTGAAATCTTTTGTTGAGATGTGACTTGTTAGAGGCTCCCAGTCATTTTATGAGCCCCTCAAGAAGAACAAATTGTCTACTTTTGATGAAATGATCATCAAAAAGAAGTTGAGAACAAATGAAGGTTCGATTGCATTGAGAGTAGATTGGAACGACTTTGCACGATTGCTTGTTATACAAAGGTGCAGAAACATTGATATTGAAGAGGTGTTGAAGTTCAAGCTTTCACCATATCCTCTGTCACTGTGCCATCTTGATGGTACCATGACAAAAACTGAAGTCAAAGCTGTTTGCTTGTCTTGCAGAGAAAATACCTCAGCTGGCAAGCGTACCACAAAACATGATGATATGGTGCTATTTCACAAGCTGCCAAAAACAATTGAGACTTTGGTGAAATCTCCAACTATGTAATTCGAAAGGTGCTTAGTGGAAGTTGAAGGGTTGTCTTTATTCCAACTAATCACTATCTCGCTGACTTCATCAAATCCTTGGAAAGGGGCCGCTGGTCAACATATGGACCTATCATGGTGTCAGTTCTTAGACAGGAACAGATTTTGCCAAATACAAATTTCTAATTTCTGCAGCATCCACAAAACAAATTAGATCTCATCAACTTAATGGATGACTTGAAATCAACTGAGAAACACATAAGAATGTTGAATGGTAAAAAGTTTGGTATAACGTTCCAGGAGAGAGCATTTTGTATCTTGCCCGATGAAGAAAGGTCATTCATGTCAAGTTCCTGGCCTAATGTCGGCTCAAGAAGATATTTTTGTGCGCAAAATATGCATCTTCTTTTGGATTTGATCATGTTGCTACAGTGGACTCCAATGTTGGGGTTCTATCATTGTACGACAAAGAATTGATCCAGGGTAACTTGCTACTGGACTTTGGTCCAGAATCCAAAATATATATTTTTTTTTTTTTTTTTTTTTTTTTTTTTTTTTTTTCTAAGCATTTCACCCCAAGCAAGGCGGAAAGCCACTAGGACGCAAGGGGTTACAAAAAATTTAGAGCAGGATCAGATAGGAGTGATAGGAGAAAGGATGAGGGTAGTGGATAGATAAAGGCAACTGGAGATGTCGATTGACATTACACTTGAATAGCTGGAGATTATAGCTCACAGGGAAACAGGAAAAGGGAAGGGAGTTCCACAGGCGAGAGGTGCGAGACATGAAGCTATTAGAGTAGAAGAGACGGCTACATTTAGGAGTTTTGACAGTGAAGGGGTGAGAGCAGGATGCCAGCCTCGTAAGGCGCTGGAACTCATGACATCTGGGAACCAGCGAATGCAGCTCCTCGGAGCAATTTCCATGAAAGTATTTGTAGAACAGACAGAGGGAGGCGACGGCGCGTCTGTGAGAAAGTGACTGCAGACGAGACGCCAGGGCAGGGCCAACTACAATACAGTATGGTGACAGTGCTGTCATATCAGCTGAATTGGCCAAAGCTCTACCAGCTCTTCATGGATTATCATGTTGTGATTCTACGAGTAGCTTCAAGAGCATAGAGGAAATGCCATCAAGTAGTAAAGTCTGACCAACACTTTATTGAGGCAGCATGCTTACTTGGAGAGAGTATAGCCATCCCAAATGTTGTGCTGGAAGTCCTAGAGGAATATGTATGTCTTCTATATGGGATAACAAACGAGACTAGTGTTGATGTCTTACATTACAAGCTCTTCACCAACAGAAGGAACTTTCTAACTGTCTTCAACAAAGGATGCCTTATATTATCACATCAAACGAGCAAATAACTAAGTGCTCAAATGGACACTTCATACCAGAGAACTGATCCAAATGGCAATGGATGGAAATTATCTGGCTATGGTAACGTATAGATTGAATGGGGATTGAAGAAGCCAGCATCCAACTCAATCATGGAGTTTGCTTTTTGTGGTTGCAAAAGAAACAGATGCACTGGTGCACCTTGTGGCTGCTTCAAACTGAGACTTGTAGCAATCTTTGTAAATGTGAAAACTGCAAAAATGTTGTCAATGATGATGTCAACAGTATTAGCCCTTATGACAGTAACTCTGAAGCTGAATTAGATGATACTTATGGTGATGATATGGAGATTTAGGATGATATGGAGATTTAGGATGATATGGAGATTTAGGATATGAGTTCATGAAAATCATTTTTTCTGTGTGTACATCTGCGATATACTCTTACATTCAAGTCTGCATGTTTTGTTCAGTAAAATACTACCTAACAAGTGTTTGTTACAGGTATATACATCATTGATTTTTTTTTTTTAAGCTTTGTTCATATATTAAAATGAAAGTCAAATTAGACACCTAGTAACAAATAAAAACATAAAATCAGATTAATCATGTGCATAAAATCAAAGAGGACAGCAGAAATGATTACAGTTTTGCTTAAATCTGGTCTGTAATGTACACTCCAATATGCAAAAAAAAAAAAAAATATACATTCTCGTTAACTTTAATATATCTTTATCATATGAAGATTGCATTTTAACACATTCCAGAACAATATAAGCCCAATTTGGTTTGGTTGGTCTGATGTTGGAGGTTTTAAGCCCATTTTAGTGATTTTTGGGTATGTGTCTTCTGGTCTGCTAAATACACACTCATAAGTAATTCTGACAGGTCAAACATTTCTTTTCTGATCTGATATAGGTAACAAATTACCCCTCCAGATGTTGACACCCACCCATCCCTTTCCTAGAGCCTGTACTATATGGTCATTTTATTTATTGTAATATTTCTCTTACTTTTTTCAGGCAAGATGTCTGCTCAGGCTCAGCGGGAGCAAGAAGCCGAGATTGAAGATGAGACATTTGGCCCTCTCCCAATTGCAAAACTCGAAGTAATTTTATATTAGATTTTTCTTCTGATTTTTAACAGATGTGTATATATTTTTAAAAGTCAAAGGACTCATTCTGAAAATCTAGCTTTTAATGTTTTTAAGTTTTGCAGGTTAAAAAAAGGCATTAAAATGCTTTTGAGTAATGGGAATGAACATTTCAGAGTTTAAGTAAATTGTTGACTCTAAGGCCCCATCCTCTCCTAATGATTGCTTGACATCATCAAGCATAAAAATACAATATTAGAAGTTTATAAAAGTATTAATATACAAATTCCAAGAAGAACATTAAACAGAGGAATGATGAAGAAATGTTATGTTCTATGATGAAGCCACACTAGTAGTTGTGTGCCAGCATAGTCAGAAGTCCTCATGAAAAATATACAAACTATTAAACACCTTCCTTGCCAGATGATTTTATTTATATTTCTTAAACCCTGGAACAATCATTAACGATCAAAAGTATCTGTATCTGTTGCAGGATAAACTAGTACAAAGAAAAATACCAGAATATCATAAGGTTAAGGACACTACATTAGAATAGTCGGGCAACAGCCCAGACTTAAATCCCATAGAAAATTTGTGGGATTACATGAAGAAATCAGTTGCAGACAAGCAACCAGCCAGTACCAAGAGAGTTGTAGATGCTATCAAAGATGTCTAGACCACTGTGATTTCAGCTGAATAATGTTAGGGTCTCATAGCCAACATGCCTCATTGTATTGAAGCAGTTATCAAAGCAAAAGATACCTATACAAAAAACTAGTTTATATTGAAATTAATAGAAACTGCTTTTAATAAATTTGAAGCATTGAAGTGAGTACCAACTTTTATTTTTATGCTATTGAGATTTTTGTTTTTATTTAAAAATGTTGGATGGCCTTTAAATTTTGGCATCAACTATATTAGGTTATTGGCAATAATTATTTAGTACATTAATCAAAATTGGTTTTGAGTCCAAATTGTTGGCAACAATAGCTCTCCACCACTTCCTGTCCATTATGACTCTCAGCAACGTTTTTCTATTTACTATCTGTTCTTGGATTTATAACTTTCATAAAAACGTTAATAAAAATAAATACTTTAAATTATTACAATAATATTATCTATATAATTCTCAAAATGTATGTGTGTGATTGGATGTTGTTTATGTGTTTCCATGATTTTCATCGGATTTCAATGAATTTTTTATTTTTTTTTATTTTGATAAATAATCCTTCAGTGCCAGTTTTGAGTCCAAATTACACATTCCTCTTCTCTTGGCCACGCGTTCAATCTCAAGTGAGGTTGCCTTTCTGTTGCATAAAGCCTACTACTACAGTTTTAAGGCATTGCTTTCATTGTCATTTATAGCCGTTCCCAATTTAAATTTTTTTATAGTTCTGCCAGTTTTTGCATTGCATTCACCATAGTAATAAGTAAGCTTGCTTGCTTGCTTTTTTTTTTTTTTTTTTTTTTTTACTACTCAACATTTATTTTTCTAAAGTTATTTGAGCTTAGTGATCCCTGTAGCTTTACAGTGTTCTCTTCTGATATTTGCCCACACATTCCATTTGACAATTCACACTTGCCTAAGATATGCCACCAAAGAAAAGAACTTGCCTAGGTTGCAAAACTGCTGCCGCCAGGTCTGCCATGTGAATAAGAGGTAACGAATCATCTTTAGAGCATTCAGTTTGCCTGTCTCAAAATGCCTCTTGGAATGCTTAAATTAGAGCCACTGAGTCTGAAGATCAACGTAATCATCAGCTTTCCAGAAGAATATACCTGAATGCTTCTGCATGTGAGGCTGAAAATGATTATCAAAGGACTCAACGGCTGAGGAGAAATGCCTCTTTAACTGCTGCTGTGTGTAAGGCTGAAACAAGATTGAGAACACAAAAATGGCACTTTTCAGGGCCACCCCCATTCAAATTGTTAATGCCCCATTTGAAGATGTGCCTCAGTTGCACCCATTTGTTACTAATATTGATTTTCTGGCTGACTTTAAACTTAAACTTCTCCAAGTGAACAGTAAAAATACCCAATAATGAAAGACCTGGTTGAAGATGGGTTATACTGCTAGTATTAAACTATAATTTAAAAAATGAGTAAATAATTTAAATTATTTGGATATCACTAATAATTTACTATTTCGTTTCTGAGATGAGTAAATGTCAATATACATTGATTAAAAAGTACACTAATAATTTATTTTGTAGATCCTTGGGTTGCTAACCAAATCTTGATCCATTTAGCAATGAGTTGAGATATTAGGTTGGTGCAAAAATAATGACATAATAATGTCGTTTTTTGATGTTAAAAAATACGTCAAAAAACGACATTACGTCATTATTTTTGCACCAACCTAATATATAATTTAGGATTTTTCTTTGCACTTTCTCAAAGAATGACTATTTTCCTCTAGAATTTTCTGATGTAAATATACTGCATCATTGTCTGTAGTTTTGCAATGAGTGACAAAAATACATGTGTAAAATGCCAAAGGTTATTTTCATATTCAGGTTAAAAAAAAAAAATCAATTGAAAGTATTTTGTATATATTCATATTTTTTTTTTTTTTTCATCTTTTTCTGTCAGAATTAACTTTTAAAAATATCTTGCTGAAAACACACAAGCTTGAATAAATTAATGCAGTTAACTTTTGCTTATTTTTTATTGTACAATATAGATAGTATCTGAAAAATATACTCGTTAGCTTTAGTGTTGCAAATATAACCACACTCTTGATCATTTGCCATAGGGTGATAGTTAATAAACTAGACTTATAAGCCATAAAAGAGTAAAAAGAACATGAAAAGTCTAGACATTAGTATAGAAACTGCCATCTTGCCTTGGTAAACTAACCAATTACTCTGATTTCCCACCCTAAAATATTTGATTTATAAATTAAGAATGCATTTAGAGATCTATACCTTTATTTAGCTGTTAATCTGGGACTAATTGAGGTGTAAACAAAATTGTGATTAATCATTTACATGTTGATGTATAAAGTAAAAAAGAGCCATAATACACATTATTATAAAATCAGTCAGTTATACAGGGTGCGTCTGACTTTGTACTAAGCTTAGTTAAAAAAAAATAATAAAAATTGTCTTAAAAGACAGACTGGCAGAACAATGTGAATTCATTTAAATTGATGCATTAACAATGTTTAAAAAGAAATTAAAGAATTTTTTTTTTTTTTTTTTTAACTGAAACAGATTTTAAACTAGTGATCTTTATGGAAAGTGCAAGTACTGAGTAGGAACTTTCACATCTTTTTTATTTTAATAAATTTACATCATAACTAGGTGTTATTATGATCTATAGATTTTAGTTTTACTGATAGTTTAAAATCAATAAACATTTATATCTTTTTGCCATTTGTACCAGGAATGGAAAATTACGTTTAAACAGCAAAAAAAAAAAAAAAAATCCAAAGTATCATTTTTGGAATTGGAAATTAGGTTAAAAATTTTGGATTGCCAGTTCTGATACCCCCAAAAGTTCTGATATTTCTGATTCTGGATTCCAATTAATTGTCCCATCACTATTTCTTTGTTTTGACTTTGTCCATTTCTTAGAATTTTTGTTATTGCACCAACCTTTGTCTCAATCAACAATGTGAATTATATACATTACTTAAAAATATTTATCAATCTAACAAAAAATAATTGCATTTTTCTTGCAAAGACCCTTATAGATTTTGTAAACACTTCAAAATTTTTATTTTGTTGATTCTTGAAAAAAATTTAGTTACGCTATATAATTCTCAACTCTGCATCAAATTTATAAAAAAAAACATAATTTAACATTTGATGTTTGTTTTATTTGTAATTTTTTAAAAATTTTTCTTTTGTTTTTCAGAACCATGGAATCAGTGCAAATGATGTGAAGAAACTAGAAGAATCTGGCTACTTCACAGTTGAGTCTGTAGCTTTTGTCCCAAAGAAAAGTCTCTTAGCAATCAAAGGGATCAGTGAAGCCAAGGCAGATAAAATATTGGTGCGTTTTTTTGTATCTCTCTGCTATTCTATGTATATGGATAAAATGTTTTTACCTTTCATTAATGATATTTTATCTGAATATTTAAATTTGCCCACTTAGCTGTATAGTCTGAATCCTACCTCAGCTGATATGTACATTGAAACACATACATATACAATTTTAGTGTTGCACTTTTTTGCACCTAAATTTAGCTCCACTACTTCATGTGTGAGCCATGAAAACTTCACAGTTGAACACATCCTTTCCTGCTTTGACTCCAAAATAACTACATGACTGGATATTATGACTGCCATCGGAAATTAAGAAAGAAATCATGAAGTTAAGAAAGAATATGAATACATTATTTATTGTATATGTTTTAAAGGAAAAATTACAATAATATAAAATGTTATTCAGTTGTCTTAAGTAATGAGCAAAAGTGAATTGTTTTTAAATATCATTCTACTTTTCTATAAAAAATTGTAGAAATAAATCTGTGTGCGACATCCTCCTAAGCTCTCCGCCCAACCTAAGACCTGCTTTGAACTCTTGTCTTGTGGCCAGGTGTAGTCATTAACTGCTTTCCAACCTCCCTGCAATGTTTGTGTAACAAAAGACAAAATCACCTACCTTGAAAAAGTGTTTGTCTTGTGTGTGGTCTGCTGAAGGAAAAATAAAGAAAATTGTTAGCAAAAACCTGCTACTTTAAGTATTAGAAGAACTATGCTAATGTTCTTTCTTCCCTGACCGGTGTGGCCAATCAGAAAAATCACTCTGTGAATAAAAGCTGTTGCTTTTGATCAATGAGGACACAACGATTTTTGAGCTTGGTGAGTGAAATTGTGTTTCCTCTGTTGTGAGTGGAAGGTTGGACTTTTTACCCTGTTTTCAGTACTAATTGGCCTGCAGGACTGTTTAAGACTACTTTGCCTTTAGGATTTTTTTTTTTTTTTTTTTTTTTAACACATTTGCAATTGAACTTATTGTTAGCCTGTGAGATAAATGTGAACTCCTCTGCCACTGGAGTATCATTGGAGATTAAACAATTGAAGATGTATGCTGGTTACATCCAGTGACTGACACTAGCTGAATTGGATGCAGTGATAAAAAGCATTAATCTTGCTCTCCAATGGCAGGCAACTGTAGTGAATTTGGAATCTGATGGCATGTGTGCTTTGATGGGTTTCTGATACTATAACTGGAAAGGCCCATCTACACACTAAAGCCACAATTGAGATGCTCATATGATGACAGCAGCTCAGCACATTCGTAGAGGTCATTAAAGAATACAGATTGTTTGTAAGTGTCCGATTGGTCAAGTCTGAGCACAAACAAACTTCGGTACCACAGCATTGGTTTGACACCATCAAGAAGCAAAGTGGACCTTTGAAGCATTTGTCTGCTGCGTCCATAGAAGTGTTAACTCTGAGCCAGATAATTACTGTCCACCACCAGATTAGCTATCCTAGAGTGATGTGGATTTGATACATTTAGGGCCTCCAATTTTCCATTTCAAATTTTCCTTGATTCCGTTTCCACTTTTGGGAAAATTCATTTTTTCATTTTTATAGTATTTTATGAGAAATTTGCAATACAATATGCTATAATTATTATTAAAACTGAAAACAAAAATATAATTCAAAGTTTTATTGCATATAAAGAAATAGAAAATATCTACAAATCTTTTTTTAATGTTAAAATCCAAGTCCAAAAAGAAATTATATGTAAAAATAAAAAAATGTAAGACAATAAAACAATGGAATGTTACAGTGCATAATTATATTTTGATGTAGAACTTTTAATTGGAACTTCCTTTAAGAACACATTCAAATTTTCATTTTTTAAAAGTATTCAGATTGATTTATAATTATTGATTCGTAATATAAAAATTACATTTGAAGTATCGACAGCAATTAACTTGAATTTCAATAATAAATATCTGAATAAAGTCACATTTAAAATTTTACAAAACAGTTATTAAACCATAATAATTGAATCTTTGTAACAAAATATCAAAAAACAAATTAGACATATTAATTCTGAATTTAAATAAAACAACTTATCCCAAGTTGAAATGCTGCTCAAATTTAAAATTGCTAAATTCTTAATTTGGGAAATATCTAATCTTCAAATCTCTTCTCTAAATCTCCATTGTAATACAACATTGCGAGTTGCTGTTCTCAGGGGTAAGACTTTCATGTTGTTTATTGAGTAAATTTTTATTGAGAAGATGAATGTTCAGCATCTATACTGGTAATAGGCATCCATATGACCTTATTGGTAATCTATACCAGAAGAGGAAAAATGATCTTATTTGCATTCCAAAATGATGGGATATTAAAAGTATTTGGTAAATCATCTTGGTAATTCGTATACATTTGGAATTCTTCAAGAAGATCAGTAGAAGGACATTGCAAGTCCTTGATGGCTACAAAACTGTCTCTAAATCATGGCCTATGTAGAGTAGCTGTATAGGATCAAACAGGTGAGCTGCCTTGTGAAAGTTATACACAGGATGGGTATCCAGGTATTTATTCAGTTTCAAAAAGATATACTGAAAATATCTTGGAATTTTGAGAACACTCTTTACCTCTCTATTTTTTAGTTCAGAGAGAAGATCAATTTCTAGGCCAAATGTTGATATTTTTTTATGTACCAGTATGCAAATACTGTTTTACATCCTCTATCATATTGTATATGACACATGCGAGCAGAGACTTAGTTTCTTCTAAGTTTGTTAAAGCTGTTATTAAATGAGTGCAGTTTTCATAAAATTCTGATTTAGGTACAAATTATGGTAAGAGGCATGATGTAGTTGACCATCATCTATTAGGTTGGTGCAAAAATAATGACGTAATAATGTCGTTTTTTGACGTTAAAAAATACGTCAAAAAACGACATTATTACGTCATTGTTTTTGCACCAACCTAATACTAATTCTAGAATCCTATCTACTGCAAGGCCATGGCTCTTTTCTTGCTTATGAGTGATATTTGGCTGAATTAAACCAGGAATTCCATCTGGCTGCTATTGTCTTAAAAATGAATGCACAAAATCGGAGAGACTGATAACAATCTTTATTCTGCCCAGCAGGTACAAAAGGAAACTGCCATACAATTAAAATCTCTATTTTATAAGAGTATAGAAATCAAAGGGTTAATGGTAAGTTATGGGTTTCAAATTATATAGTCCTTTAGGTAAGCTGGTGGTTTTCTTTGGCATCGTGGCCTGGAGTGTAGTCTCTGGACAAACCTAGGGGTTTCGGGTTTGGAGATCTCTGGTTCCAGCAAAGGGGTGATGATTGGTGATGTGGTTGTGGTGTCAGTACAGTTTTCAGCTGAAAACTGCATGTGGGCTGAATGGCATGGTCTCTCAGCATCTCTTGTGCCGTTCTCATTTTCTCCTTCCAAACAAGCAAGTGATAAACCTTTTATGGGTTTAAAATGAGATGAGTTCCATGTGATGCTATTTTGGCCACGTTGTACTGTTATCATACTGCCTTTCTTTTGAGATATTATGTAAGGCAGGTTGGGGGAAGGGTGGTGTTAGCTTGTTTTTTTGCTAGGACAACATTGCCAGGTTGAAGTGTTCAGGAACAGGTTTTTCTTTTCCTGTCAGCATATTCACACATCTGTTTACTGATGTAATCATTTTCACATATTTTATTTTGTCATGTGTGTTTGCAGTTGGGGCTTGAGAGAGTATGCTAGGTAGGCTGATCTTTTTTTCGAAGTATGGTTGGGTGCCCCTATACATACGAAGAAATGTGGGTAGTTGAGATTTCCATGTGTGTGTACCCTCATTTACACATGGCCTAATGTTTTTGTTAAGTGTGGCCATGAACATTCCACCTCCCCATTTGCCTCTGGCCAGAGAGGTGGTGTTTTTATGTGTTGTATCCTAAACTCATCCATAGCTTTAGAAAACTCTTCCCCATTAAATGGACGACCATTGTCTGTCTTGATTGAGGTAGGGATTCCTTGATGTGAGAAGATGGCTTCAAGTCTTGGCAGGACTGCTCTTGTTGAGGTGCATGAGATTATTTCTACCTCAGGGAAACGGCTGTATTCATCTATGACTACAAGTAAGTAGTCACCTGAGGGAAAAGGACCAGCAAGATCAATGGCAAGGGAGCTCCATGGTTATGGTGGTAGTGGTGTGGGCAGTAGGGGTTCACGTCGGCTGTGGCCTAGGTGAGATGCCTGGTATGGTATGCAGGATTTTACTGTATCCTCTACAAACCTATCAATTCCTGGAAACCACACCTTTTCTCTGATACATTGTCTTGTTTTGATTATGCCTTGGTAGGCAATAGCTATAGTCTTCTGATGTAGAGTTTCAGGTATGATTATCCTGTTTTGCCTGAGGATAAGCCCATTATAGATGGACAACTCATCCTTGAATTTTTTTTAAAGTCCTTTATGTCTGGGTCTATTCACTGGCCAGTTCATATTGCTTGCATTACTTTTTGGAGTTGTTGGTCTTTGCCAGTTGCAGACTTTACTTGTCAGAGATTTTGGGATTACATTCGTTGTTATATATGCAATATATACTTCTCCTGCATTGTCACGCTTGGGTATTTCGAGGGGATGTCTGCTGATGTAATTTTCATCATGTCCAGGTCTGTATATCAGATCTATGCTGTATGGCATTAGGCATAGATGCCATCTCTCTAGCCTGGCTGTGGTGGGTTTTTACTGTTCATTATTCCTATGAGTGGTCTGTGATAACTAAAATGTGCCCCAAACAGATAAAGGTGGAAATGCTCAACTTCATATACAACTGCTAGGTATTCTCTATCAGTCTGGGAGTATTTTTGTTCTGTTTCTGTTAGAGCTCTATTTGCATAGCAGATGGGGCAACCTTCTTGCATAAGAATTGCTCTTAGTTCTACAGGATTTCTGTTGGGGGTCAAAATATGACATCACCTTACTACTGGTAAGTGTCTCCTTCAGCTTATTGTAAGCATTTTGTTTGTTTTCCCCCATTTCCAGACTGGACTTTTTTGTCAGATTCCTTATAGGTTCTGTGATGGTGGTATATCCTGGGGTGAATCTGACAACATACTGTATCATGCCCAGATTTCAGTCACTGATGCTTGTGGAGAAGTTACAGATAGCTTGTACTTTCACTGAGTCTCCCCACGAATGCTTGCAATTACATTCAAAATGCTGTGGTCACAACAGTCAGTTATTTCATCTGTTATGATGCTGATTGATTGATTAGCAAGCTTAACTTTAAGGGCAACAAAGTTACAAGTACACAATTGACACTTGGAATAGCACCACCTTCTTTACAATCTTTTAATATGAATGGCCTCATTTTGTCAGTTTTGTGTAGGGGAACGTCAGGCAAAGTGCACATCTTCAAAAAAAATTAAGGACAAAATCATCTTGTACCTTGTTACTCTTCAACAAAGTTGTGATTGTTTTCTGTTTCAGTTGAGCCAACTTTTTGAAGACTCATTTGTCAAATGATTTGATGTGATCTTTGATTGTGTCAATCCTAAAAATGTCAACACTATAGACAGAATTTGAAAAATAACCTATTTTCTCCTGCAGGAAATTGCCCTACTCTGGCTTTAGTGCAAATTTTACATACTGGAGTCAATCTTTTTTTTTTTTTTTAGGAGCAGGCTAACTTTAGAGGTTTATTCACTATAATGGCTTGATTCAGTCTTGGCAATTTGTTGCTTATTCATACCACTAGTTTTACAAAATACAGTTTAACCCGGATATAAGAGAGATTTTCTCTGGTCCCAAATTAGAGTCATACCTACCTAAACAAAATAGACCAAACCCTGATACAAGAGAAACCCGGATATAAGAGACTGTCTCCAGTCCCGGCAGCTCTCTTATATCCAGGTTACACTGTATAAAAAAAAATATGAAAAAAATAATCATTGGTAGTCAATGTTATTAAAGGATTTTTTGTTCAATTCAAATTTGTTTACAATGGTGAAGCACTGAAAATGATGCAATTATTAATCCAGGAGAATCGCTGTGTGATGGTAAGCTTCAGAGTAGACAAGCTAGTCGTTTCATAGAATGGTGTTTTTTGGAGAATTGTTTTTCCTTACTTCTAAATTGTATGGTAGGCACATGATAGCATTTAAAAAAAATTAATTTGTTAAACTTATTGGTTTGATCTTTGTCTCTCTCTCAGTTTTGACATCAACGAATGTCTCTTTCATTTCCACTTTAATGATGGATCTCAGTGGCTACAAGCAATCTATGACCTTCTGACATTCATCTTGTTTGCAACATAGTTTCTTAGAAAAGTTATAAAATATTTAAAAATAGACTAGCCAACATATTCTCAGAAAAAGGACAACCTACTTTTTTATGTAAACATTTGTTATTAATTATTTTTCAGCTTTTATAAGGAAAATAATGACAAAATTTGTAAAAACAAATTTTAAGGAAATAACTACGTTATGTTATTATATTTTATTAATTTTTGAAAGAATTAAAAAAAAAAAAATCAAGTAATTTGTTATTTATTATTGAAAATTACGTTAAAACCCAGATTTCATTTAACACTAATGATTCTGTCCATGATTCTGGAAAATTTATTCCACTATACTTTGTAGGCCAGCCCAGCCCATCTGTTTCGAAAAGTGCTGTTAGGTGTGTGGTTGAAAAAATGTAAAGTGTGTCAGTCAGTTGACTCTTCCTCTGTACACTTGCAACATGTTCAGTTAGATGTGAGCAAGTCCTGGAGTAGTGTAGGTGTGGATATCATCCATTGCAGGAGCAAACATTTCTTCACTATTACTGACTGTGGTCCCACCCAATTTGAAGTCTGGCAACCAAGTGTCATTCACCAATTGGAGGTGATATTTTTGCACCAAGTTCCACCAGAGGAGATTCTCACAGATAATTACATCACTTTCTGTAGTAGGCAAGTCAAGCAGTTTTTAGATGAGTGGAGAGTTTACCTTCAGTTGCGATGTGCATACATGCCGTCAGGGAATGGCCTAGCAGAGAGGTGCCACTGGAATGTGAATGGGATTGCGGCCAGGAAAGCATGTACTGTAATGGAAGCAGTGTACTGACATATTGTGAGGCCAAAGAGGCAACATTTCAACCATAGTTGCACCAGTCAGCACTTACATGTACCAGGTTCAAATAGAGTTGACACCAGGAGGTACACAGACCATACACCACTGAAGATTCTGTATGGGTGAAGCCTCCCAATGCACTACAAAGTTCAGAAAGGAGTGTGTCATCCCAAAATTAGTAAAGTCAGGCATGTACTTCCAATGGATACTTTTTATCTCAATTTCAGGATGGTATACTTTTAACCTGTTTTTAGCCTACTATCAAATTCTGCTTTTCTGTAAATGATTTTTTTTATTGATGTATTAGCTTCATCTCTGTTGTGCTGTGAACCATAGCAATAAACTGCAAGGCATTAACTGTTGAAATAAAACTTACATGAACAGTCAAATTTTCCCATCTATGTCATGTTTTAACTATTTCATTTTTGAGAAGGCAATTTTTCCCAATGTTTAGGCTGATCTGATCTAATAATTATGATTCCATTTGTTTTTTCTATTTCAAGACTGACTAACTATGTCATTACATTTAATGATTTTTAACTAATTTGAAGCCTGCATCTTCAGTGATATATTGTTGAAAATGGCTTGTGATGGGATAACTGATGAACTTTGAATGGTCATATCTTCATTGCTAATTAAGCTTCCAAGATAAATTTGATAACATTGGTTTATCAAGTTCGATATACCTGTATTGAAAATTAAATAAATTGAAAATAAATTTTAGTTTGGGATATTTAGTATGATCCCTCATCTCACTCCCCACTATTGTTTCATGTCAGGCAATTCTTAATGGTGGTGGTGGGGGTTGGAATCCTCAAACAGTTTTTTTTTTTTTTTTTTTTTAACTAAATTGAATATTCAAGAATATTTTTCCAGACTTCTTTATTTTTTTTTTTAGATTGAAGCTACTAAATTGGTTCCTATGGGTTTCACAACAGCCACAGAATTTCACCAGAAACGATCAGAAATCATTCAAGTCACCACAGGATCCAAAGAACTTGACAAACTTTTACAAGGTTAAATTCTTTTCTATTTTTATAGTGAATTTCATTTACATAATTAAAAAAAAAAAGCAGAACCAGCATTTCCATCTTTATTTACGTTTTGTTGTCAGGTGGCATTGAAACTGGCTCAATCACAGAAATATTTGGTGAATTTCGAACAGGAAAGACCCAATTATGTCACACATTAGCTGTAACCTGCCAGGTAAGCACATCTACCCACTTTGATCAGTTTAATGAGATAAAAATGGATATATTTTTCATCAATGTGTCTTAAATTTGAAATTTACGTTACACATTAGAAGAAATGTTTAATCCACTTTTAATTATCTAAGGAGTCGGTTATCTTTACAAACGGCCAAACAGTTTTGAGACAATTTCTGGAGTGTCAATTTAAAGTGACTGCTATAAAAATTGATCAGCAGGTGCCTTTTTATTGCAGACATTGGATGTAATCTTACAAGGGTAAAATCACAATTTTTTTTTGTCTCCCCCCAGGCATTAAGCAAATTTTCAGATGTTAAAGTTGTGTATTTAAAGGCTCTAGGCATAATTTTCTTGATTTTGAAGAATTGATCTGCTTTATTGCTTGCATAGCTTCCTGTGGACATGGGAGGAGGTGAAGGTAAAGCCCTTTATGTTGATACAGAAGGAACATTCCGTCCTGAGCGTCTTTTGGCCGTGGCTGAAAGGTTAGCTTAACATTCTTATTTTTTTTTCTCGGATATTTTTAATAACTTAAATCTAAAAGAAAAATTTAAAAAAAAAAAAAAAAAATTATGTATATTTTTCATGATAAAAATCTATAACCAAAGTTTTTCCTCTTGTAAAGAAGTTACTTTAATGTTTCCACTATTAATGGCTTCCAGATATGGTCTGTCAGGAAGTGATGTGCTAGATAATGTAGCTTATGCCAGAGCCTACAACAGTGACCACCAAACACAATTGTTGATGCAAGCAGCTGCAATGATGGCAGAGTCTAGGTAAAGCTTTTTCTATTGATTCATTTATATTGATGTGTAGGAGATATATATATATAAACCTGATTTGTATGTACTCTGTAAGTAAATAATTAGTTTTTTTTTTTTTTCTTTATTGTAGATATGCTCTGTTAATTGTTGATAGTGCAACAGCACTTTATCGTACAGATTACAGTGGGCGTGGAGAACTCTCTGCTCGACAAATGCATCTTGCCAGGTTTTTGCGGACCCT
Organism: Acanthosepion lycidas; assembly: GCA_963932145.1. Classification (NCBI taxonomy): domain Eukaryota; kingdom Metazoa; phylum Mollusca; class Cephalopoda; order Sepiida; family Sepiidae; genus Acanthosepion; species Acanthosepion lycidas. Next base: position 139,577 of record OZ010574.1, on the reverse strand, counting down.
CCTCAGACTTGCTGATGAGGTAATCATCCCCCCCCCTTCCTTATTTTAAGTTGTGGGAAACCAAAATAATTGATTTCATGATTTTGTAATTTTTCTGATTATAGTTTGGTGTTGCAGTGGTAATTACAAATCAAGTTGTTGCCCAAGTTGATGGAGCTGCCATGTTTTCTGCAGATCCCAAAAAGCCAATTGGTGGAAACATTATTGCTCATGCATCAACAACAAGGTGAGAACAAATATGCAACTTTTCTAACATTATGACAGCATTAATCTCTAAAGTTATAAGCAAAAACTTAAAATTAATGAAATTTTCTTTCCAGGTTGTATCTGCGCAAAGGTCGGGGTGAGACACGAATCTGCAAGATTTATGATTCTCCTTGTCTACCAGAAGCCGAAGCTATGTTTGCCATTAATGCAGATGGCATAGGAGATGCCAAAGACTGACTTTTTTTTTTTGTACACATTTCATTCTTTCTGTATGTATGAAATTTACTTTTCTTTTCTCTTGAACTGCATTAAAGAAAGTCAAAGAAAAAGAAACTCCTACTGAACAATGGTAAACTTTATTAGTTTCACTTAAAAAACAAAAAAAAAAAAATACTTATATTCTGATCACCTGGGCAGCAATATTTTCAATGATAGAGCCATTTTGTGCAGGTTGTTTTTGCATAGTTATGTTCATGCGGGCATAAGTTCCACCAGATTCCCCTTTGGTCAAAGTTCCTGGATTTACACAGCAACAATCATCAACATCCTGTGAATGTGAAGGAATACAAAGATGATTTAGAAGGTGGGGGACATCAAGCAGGTGACATGCAAGAATAATAAAAAACTAAAAACTTACCAGAACAAAATATCGAAATTGTGATGGTACAATGAGAATATGTGGCTTGAGAGGAAGTTGAAAATACTCAAAGTGATCAAAACTGATCAAAATTTCTTCAGGTGGTGGGTAAAGCGGATAAAAACTGGAATAATAGCAATGGAAAAAGAAAATTATCACCATTAACTTTACATGAAGTGTTTCATGGGCATGGGGGGAGCATAATCTTTTAAAGGCCCTTAAACAAAAAAAAGAGCGAATGTTAAAGCGACATTTAATAAAAATTTATTTATTAATTTTATTTAAATTGTCAAAAGTGTCCTTACCTTTGTTGAGAAAATAAATGATGAATGATACGTTTGAAGCGGTTTGTATGAACTGTACTGTAAAAAAGAAAATCAATTGTTTCAATTTCTTGGAGGAAACTAGAATTTTAATAATAAAATCTGGTTTTATATTTTTTCAACCGGAATAGCTCATGAGAATTTACAGAAATCAGGTGTGAAATTAAGAATAAAAAATTGTCACACGAACCTGGAATGAACTTCCGAATTACTTATGTGGAAAATGACATCCGTAGATGTGATCCCAAACAAGATTCCATTGATCTTCAATAAACTTGGGTTAGAAACAAAATGCATAAACTGAAAAGGACAAATTTTATAGTAATAAAAATCTAAGCTAGAGAATGGATTGTTGATCATAAACCTCACACTGTGAATCATTAGAAAGTTTAATCATTTTTAATAAATCTCTTCATATTTTTTTTTTCTACATAAAGTAAGAGTTCATTTATTTTGTATGATTTCTATTTTTAAAGTGATGGCTAATAATTTAATCTGCAGGAAGGAAAAATGCAAACATCACTTTTTTTTTTTTTTTAATTAGCCAAATCTCTGAAATTAACTTTTCACCAGAACTATGATCATAGATATAAGCTAATGATGCTCTAAGTTAATTTCTCATCAGAATTTAATTTACAAATTAATGAAGTTCACCTTGCTCCGGTTTTCACTCTCAAATGGTGGTTGGGGATAAGTTGCAATACTGTGAATATCTCTGCGAGATGGAACCAAAATCATGTGACAACGAAGCCTGTAAGAAAAATAGTACACATAAACACATTTTTCACACCCAACTTAGACATCTTTTTCATTCAGTTGGTCAAAAGACTTTTTTTTTTTTTTTTGCTAGCTGTACAGAATTAATAAATTGTGTAACAGGCAACATAATCCATCAGTTACAATTACAACTCCAAATAAAACTAATTGAAGGCATATTCTATCAAGAGAAACTTTCACTCATCTTATTTCAAACTGTAAAAGGGCACCTTCAGAGGAAAGAAAAAGAATTATGAATTTTCCTTTAAAAAAAAAAAAAAAAAAAAAAAAAAACAGCAGAATAATCAAACAAAATGGTAACTACATTTTTTCTTTGTTCAGTAAATTTAAGAAAAACTTGAAGGGAATTAAACTAGTAATGGTTATACTAGCTTGTTCCATGACAACATTCTGTGATTTTTCTTAACTAACTTATTTTGGTAAATTTGGTTAATAGTTGAAATTTGTGACCTATTAAATTTTTTCCTGTGATAAAAATTAACTAACCAAGAAGACTTTCTACTTAAAAATAAAATGAAGTAATCACTAACCACAAATGCAAGCTTAATTGTGATAGAAAATTATTTGGATATATTGGTTTGTTTAATAAAAGAAAGCTTTTCATTAGGTTTTTATCTTTTTAATCAAAAATCAAGAATTTAAATTCATTTGACAACATTGAAAATTCTTGTAAATGCAAAAAAAACAGTAAAAATTGAAACCAAAATTCAACTTACTGCTCAGCAACATTTTGTATTCCTTGGGTCAATCGGTCAAACATTTTCTTGTAAGTTTCACCACTCAAATTCTAGAATTGAGAAAAACGTTTTTTAAACCATGTCAATGCTACCAAGTAACAAGCACTAATAAAAGATGGGGAAATAGATTAGTTTACTTACAGTAATTCCTTCATGTTCATCATCAATGAATGGACCAAGCTGGAAAACAAAATCATTTTTTGATTAACTAATATTTGTGTAATAAAATAGAAATTGTTAAATGCATCACCAGCAAACAAGTTATTGTAAGTTATTCAGTTTTGATTAATTGACATACAAGGACATTTTGTTAGCTGTATCTTAACACAAACATCTTGTAGCATATTGTTTTAAATATCAACTTATTAAAATCTCAGGATGGTGAGGTTTTCACTTCTGTTTTGCAAATATGAAAACCATGTGAAGGATTCATATTTCAATGTGATAATGTATCAGTCAAAATAAAATAAAAAAAAAATATGACTAGTGTTTTGAAAAAATTAAAAAGGTGAAGTACAAAATTATTTATAAGTTTAATTATCAGAAATGACATTACAAGTAAAATATAAAATTCATGTTAGAAAAAGTAAATTTGAAAATTGAGAGCCCATCATAGGCTAACAGCATACAGGCCTTGTGATATGAGAATAACTGACAGGAAAGACATGCAGACTTGCAAATGTTCAAGCTAAGGTAGAAGAAGGTCCCAATTATAGCAAGAAAAAAACAAAACAAAACTGGGAAAACTACTATCCAAAACAATCCAACTACTGTGACATGAACAGAGACCATGCATAAGTGGGACATACAATCGATGGAACGGATCATCATTGCCACCACTACCAAATTGCTATGAAAAACTGGAGATCTGACAATGAGATTCTTATTGTGGGATTATAGTGTGTAGGTGAAAGAAATAGAAAAGAAAATTTCATATGGAACAAGGATTTAACAGGTGGAAAGAGGATGGCAAAAAAAATGTACATAGCATCACCATTCTCATGCCATGCAGATTTAGCAAAGACTGCCTTCTCCAAACAGCCAATTATTCATAACAAAATTCATATCTACACTAGACACACTATAGTCATGGTCTTTTTTGTTTGATTCTCATATATAACTCATTCCTCAAAATAATCCAATCTTTCTGATCTCCATTTATGAAAGGTGAATAATACACATTTTGATTGTAATAGAATATTTTGTCAACACTAACTCTTACTAGGTGAAGTTTTACTACAACTTAAAATTTGTATAAAGAAAAACCTTACCAGAATGCAAACATGGGGTTTCTCCTCTCGACAGATGTTAAGAAGTTCGGTCAAAGGTTCAAACATAAGACTATCTGTGGTAAGGAATGGGCCAGCAGCCAACATCACATTCAGAGATGAACCTTAAAAAGAAGACATTATCAACATCATATATACAATAAATAACTTTTAACCAACATCAAAATAATGGACACAGATTAAGAGCCTAACCCCAGTCTTACTATGGCACAATGAACAATATAGTTTGATCTGAAGTGTACACTCCATATTTTCTAGAAATGGTTACATAGAAAAGAATCTGCTGCTATTGATATTAGCTATGCTTTAACTTAGGAGAAGCACCTAGTGTAGGTCACATAGGAGAAGCACCGAGTGAAGATCAAACTAGTAATGTTCTGTTAGACTAGCTGGCTCCATGACAACCAAGAATCTGTTTTGTTCTGTGATTGATTTTTTGTTTACTAAATAAAATACTTTTCAATTTCAAAACATTTTATTGTATACACTTTAAAATAATCTGATGTAAAAAGTCACATGAGGTGAGCCTTAACTCTTAAAATAATCAGAAATAGAAAGATTGTGAATTGATTCAAATGTAAATAAAATTAAAATCCTTTCCTTGAAAAAAATGTTCATTAAATGTAGTCATATATATATAAAAAGATCCAATATCTATTATTAAATCTTTTCAACAAAAAAGTTTTTAAGAATTTATACTGCGAACCTTAAAAACATTGAAAATACATTGTTGCATGAAGCAAATTGGAAAAATATATTTTTTTGCTTTTCTTCTAAAGTGGAATTTTGGGATTGGGTCTAGAGGAATCAGTTGCATTTTATGTAGAATCTAACAAGTGCTAGGTTTGTTTTTCTAGTTGCATGTAAATGCAAAGCCTTGATTTCATGTAGTTGAACCAAACGATAAAATGTTAAACTAAACTAACTGAATAAGGCTTAGTAAGTAACTAGCAAGATTTTATTATTATTCAACTGAAGCATGAAGACCACATTGCAATCCAAATGCTTAGATATCAACCCAAGCTCACCCTCAGATACAGTATGATAAAATTGGAGTATGATCTTCTTGAACTACTTTGATGACTCAAAGGACAAATGGAAATGATATTAGCTGTTTTCTTATATGGGAACTTAGCATTCTTTGACCAAGCAGTCAGTACTACTGTCAGTTGAAATTTATAAAATCTTACTATTAAAAACATTTTCAGGAAAATAGGTTTCTCACTTCCACTAGCTCTTTCCAGTATTGAGTCACAGTGTGGAAAATCAACATCTTGATTATATCATTGTTTCCTCTTCAAGTTACATGCACTATTTTAATTATTGCTGGTGTTGAAAGTCCTCAAGTGTGATGTGGTTTCTGTTATTTCATACAGTTTATTGTTTGTGATACTGTAGCCTCGGCCCATGTGGTTTGAAGAAGGATGGTCCTTCCTAGGATTACAAGGTTCATTTGCTGGAAACAATTTTTTAATCATTGATCAGAGAAAGTGTTTGTATAGTAGACAGGTTAGACATTTCTGAGCAAGTTGGGTGACATGCATGACATCCATATGAAAGTTTAGATCTGACTAGGTTACAGGACCAGATTTATTGTATTTCTGTTTAAGATCATTGTTATCCCAACTATGAATGCAGTTGAGATTTAAGCAACTGCCTACAATGTGAAATATATTTTGGCTTTAAATAACTTGCAAAGGGTTGAACATTTTTTTTGCATTCTTATGTTGTTTATTTAACCAGTGGATCTATTAAAAAGAATGAATCACTTATAGATCAAGTTGAACTTCTTGACAACTTATACAAACATCAGTTATCCAGATGGATTGGAGTTTTCTGTATCTCATGATTTTTGCACCTTGTCTGGAAACAATAAATCTCTTGCAAGAAAAGGTTTAATAAATTAGCAGTACTAATACCAGAAGAAATAGAGATGTGACATACCATAATGTTGAAACATGGTCTCAATATGAACTAAGTAGATCTGACTGTATCAATCGATACAGATTGGATAGTCCTATAAAGTGATGCATGATGCTGCTAATATCTTTCTTTTTTAGATGGAATTTAGTGGATTCCATACCTTGTGATTTATGTTTGGTGTTGAGAAATCAGTCTCAATTCACTTCACAAAGTATGTTGAATAAGTGACACCAAGTGGAAGTGCTGGATTTGCTTTGGTTTTGTCTATATGCAAAACCTTGTTTATCTATACTTGAACCAAGCAGAATAAATTCTTCAAATAATCTGTAATTTATACATCTAGGTTGAATTAAAACTTGGAAAGCAGTCACTAAATTTTTCATTGTCAATACACTTACCTTGAGCAGAACTTTTAGGAATCAAAGAAGGTAAAAACATTGTTACTCCCTACAAAAAAAAACAAAAAACATTATTATTGTTATCATGTCCACATAACACAATTTAATATCTTTACCTAGAGCACATATTTAATTACTTTTCAAAACTAATGGTGGATGCAATTCAATAGTCTACATATCTATGTCCCACAGTGGAATGATTTTTGTAACTAATATTTTCTCAAGACTTGAGCATTTCCCCTTATTTCTGCCCACCAAATCCAATATCGAGTCAGCAAGCAATACAGCACTACACAATTCAGCTAGTGAAGCTGAGGAATTTAAATGAGTTGTAGCCAAACATACAATCCATTGTCATTACAAAATGTCTAAAATTATCTCATTATGAGCTGACTGTGTGACAATTAAGAAGGCACTGATAAATTGGGAAAAAGGCTTTAAAAATAAACTGGAAAATGTGAAAAGAAACGCCGTTTTTCAATAGGATGAAAGTATATTGATAACAAGGAAAATGAAAGGAAAGGATATTTGTTTTCTTTTCTCTCCCCACCTCATGGGAGAGATGCTATTTTAAGTGTCCAATCAACCCCACATGGAGAAATAGAGTGCCGATGAAGGAATAAGATAAAGCGTTAGTAGGTCATGCGTTAAATGAAGTGGGCAATGGGAAGGACACTCATGAAGGTTAACAGCAAGTCTCTTTGGTAAGTTGATAAGATTTGGATTTTAAGACCGACAAGTTTCTAAAGAGAAACAGGAATGTAATTGTAGTTATATTTCTTTTTTGTCTGCCTATCGATGCAATAAAATTTACTTAAAAAACAAAAAGGAATTGTCTCTTTTTGTCACTTGTTGACCAAAGAGCTGACGAGGGGAAGCAACAGGTGAAAAATACCTGATGGAACTGACCCCACAAGAACGCAATAAGAACTTCCTGCTGATAGTAATTTTGGATCTCCCCAAATTTGGTCAGGCAATCAATTTCCCAACTACCTCATGCCCTGCACCAGGTCTGTGTAAGGGTCCATAAATACAGTGAGGTGAGAGACAAGAAGCTCAAAGTGTTGCCAGTTGGTTCAAGATCCACTTTATCAAACCATGTGCAGTTTCTGCAGACAGGACTTCAACTCTGGCCTTGTCCCAGACTACCAAATACAACTGAATGGTCAGCTTGAAGAAATCACAGAATAGAAGAAATCAGACTTCAGCCTTGTACCAATTTACCAAACATGGTGAAACAATGACACAGAGTATTAAGCATGAACGCACTGAAAATATGCATGTTAATTTAGCGAATAGAACATTCATTGTATGAACCTTTGATATAAAGTTGTTGTGTTACAGCTGTCTCTTACTTTGTTCCTTGTGACATCATCTCACCAAAGCTACTGGATCAGCGACATTGAGTATACAACTTAGCCTTTGCTGCCCTGTGATCTAAAACAAACATGAGCAGGGTGGGATTGGGGCAACCAAATCCAAAGCTGGCCATAAGGATTGATCACAGTTCTGTCCAGTGACTGAGGGCTGGATTTTGACATCAACTGAATACAATCAAATTCTATTAAAACTGCATTGTTGTATATCTGACATTTAGGAAATCTAATTTTTAAATTTTCTATTTATTTATATTGAAATTTTCGTTAAAATATTCTTGAAAAATTTACTGTTGCATTCATTTCAATAAATAAAGGATTTCTCTAGCAAACAAATTAACTGTAATAGTTTAGCATTATAATAGTTGGAAATTAGACACCCCATCATATTTTGGTTTACAGTCTCTTTCTCGGGACATAATGGCCTTTTGTGTCCTCAATTCTGAGATCACTTATTGGATTAGAGCTGTTTGGAATAAATAACATTTTTAATTCTTGAAAAGAGAACTGCAATCCTGTGGTCAATTTAAGTATAAAGTGAAAACTGATTTTTAGAGATATTTAAACTACTTTCACAACAAATTCATTTTTGACAAATTCTCAAAATCCAGAAAAAAAAAAAAACGAGAATTATTCCAAGAACAATTTCAAATATGTTGCCTACCTCATGAATTTTTTTTACCAAAAACCTTTTACCAGTAAGATTGACTCCATCCACAGCTACAATCTAAATGAAAAAAAGAAATTCTCAATTCCAACTGTACATTATCATCAGGCTAACCTTTTCATAAGGGTTTTCTTATTTAATTCAATCCTAACATTCAACTTCAAGTCTTTCTCAAGAAACTGTAATGTGTAATCTGACTGCTAAATGAAATTTAAGTCATTGTTTATGTGAAAAAATAAGAGAAAAAAAAAAAAAAAAAAGTTCAATTTCTATATTTTCTCTCAAACACACAATATGGTTTATATTCCAGATTTAAATATTTAATAGACTTAAAAAAAATTGAGTTTGTATTTTGAACAATGAAAAACAAACAAGTAGACATTGAAGTTAACACCCAGTAAGTCAGTTGGTGGCGAGGTGTCTGATGATCTAGATTTTGTGTGACATGGCTGAAGTGTTGAAGCTGTCATTGGCAATGAGGGCCGTTTTTATATCTTTGTTAACAGGTATAGGCTCCCAGTGACATCTTTTTTTTTTTTTTTTTTTTTTTGCTGAAATTGTTCATGATTGGCTATTGCATTTTTGGATTTTTGTGAGGATTTGAATCTCTGAGCAGCTGCATAGAAGGCAACTTCTTTTTGTTTTGCTTTCTTAGTCCTGACATCTGACAGACATGCCTAGTGAAATGTATTTGTGAATCAGAAAGAGAAAGTAGTATAGCAGTTTCCCCAGATCTCACTCTGATTCATATGTATTTATTGAGTGTATGTGGGTATGTGTGTGTGTGGGCAAAGGGGATTATTGCATAATGAAATCCTTGAAATGCCCTTTTCAGAATTTTTGTTTTGTATTTGGGTGGTGTTTGGGAAATATTGTTAGATCTGGAGTCTTGTGTTGTTCCATGCACCACAAAGTGGAGACTATGGTGCCTGACTGGTATGATGTGTGTGACATGTTGGAGAGGGTAGGTTGACACAAGAAAAAAAAAATAGTGTAAGGCAATGAACATGTGCATGGTGGATCCAGTCAGTTTTGACATCTTTGTTTCTGACCTGAATTACCCTATTGTTAGTTTTGGTGACGTCGAAGGTACCAACCCAAGGCAGGTGAGACAAAATGAGCAATGGCTGCTTAAGGATGGTAAAGTATTAGGTTGGTGCAAAAATAATGTCGTTTTCTCACATATGTTACGATGTGATAAAACGACATTATTTTTGCACCAACCTAATATTTTGTCATCAACTAGTAATAAGTCCTTGTACACGAGTTGATTCAATTTGAAATTCAGTTTCTGGTCAGCTTCATTGTTAGTCAAAGCAATGTGTAGGGACTGTTAACACACTGTGAGCTCATAGTGGGTTGTAAATGTGGTTGGCAGATTTCAGGGTGATTGACATGTTGTTTAGGTCTGTTTGATTTTGTATAATGTGGCATAGTGTTGAAGACAAACTGCTTGTCATTGGTGATGAGTTCATTTTTATATCTTTGTTTTAACAGATATAAGTTCCTAGGGACATACTTTGGAGCAGTAATGTTCATGATTGGCTACTGCATTTTTTTTTGTGTGTGTGTGTGGGGGGGATTTGTTTTGTGGACCAGATCCGATGCTAGGAGCCTCTGCGTGAAGATGACTTTTTTTTTATTTTGTGCATTGCTTTCTTTGCACTAACATCCAGGCAACATATCTTTTGAAATGTATTTATGAATTAGAAAGAGATCTTGATTAAGTAGTATAACAGAGCATATGCAAGTATAAAAATTAACAAACAACACTATAAAAATAGCCACAAAACTACATTGAGATCAATAATTATTTCCACTTAATAGAGAAACATTAAAATATTTTAGAAACATTTAAATTTTCCAGTCAAATTATATAGAAAGACATGTTTGTGACACTAAGATGCTGAAAGGGTTAAGAGATAGCCTGATAGCTATACTGAGAAATGAAGCAAGATTTTAAATTCAGAAATTTTTTCTTCTGTGAATAAATCCTAAAAGGAGGAAGTAGGGCTGACTTCAAGTACAATGGCTTTATTATTTTGAGGAATTTAGGCAAAAAGGCCATCTGGATAATTTGAACACAAGGAGTGGAGAGAGATGATGTAAGAGCTTTTGAAGTCGCCTGAGAATTTTGTTCAAAAGGGCAGAATGAAGACATTGATTTATGACCACTTGCTTTAGTTATGGTTTATGGAAAGTCTTCTGATAACTACAGGCATATAAAAGAATTGATCCAGAGATAATATTTTTAAGGTTTTGAGGAATGAAGGTGAATGGATTTATTTCACTTGTCAAAAAGTGTGGAAGGCATAGATGACTAAGGAAATGGGAGTTCTTTTGACAGGATCTGAACCAAAGTGCCACAAATTGAAACTTGCTAAGAAAGCTGTCAAGGGGACAGCTGGAGTATGTCTGACTGAGAGAATGAGCTTTGGGCCAAGGAATTCTGTTGATGAAAATTTTGAGCAATAATTAAAATTAATCATTTGGATCTAAGCCCCGCTTATTCACCTACACAGTTTAAAAATCAAGTTTGTCAAAATGACAGCCAAAGTGAAGGGCTAAGGTGAAATATCAAAGGGGACAGAGGAACTGCCTATGCCTCTTGGGTAGTATTGGCATGAGGTACCAATATGAGAAGGAAGGAGTTAGGATGCCTAGATATTCTGCTACCACTACTCTTAGGAGGGTGGATCACCCCAAAATTGGGCATGCAATTAATTTTCTAGAGTCAGACAACTAAGGACTCTTTGTAAGGGCCAGGGGAGGGTTAGGTCCCATCAAACTCCATGACACTTTTGAGTGTGAGTCCATATAAGCAGAAGATCAAAGCAACCAAAGACAGTTGTTGCTCGAATTGCTGTTGGTGATGAGAGACGACCACTTTAATCTCCCGTAGACTTGCTGCCTGAAGAAAACATTTGACTTAAGCCTTGTTTCAAACTTAAGAAAAGCATCACATCAATATATGAAGCAGGAAGAGTTGCTAATTCTGCACAACGAAATTTCTTTATGCATGAAACTTATTCCTGTCTGAAGACTTGATAATTGTAATACCAGCACTGTACAAAGAATGTTATATGAAGATATTTCAAATTTTTTTTTTTTTAAAAACTAGTGACTTCACTCTGCCCAGACCAAACCAATACAATGATTCCTGTTGACGATTTGATCCTTGCCAGCCTTGTGATCAAAATCGAACATAATGTGGGACAAGGTAAGGCTTGGATCAAAGTGATCAACTCAATGATCAGCCACAAAGATTGGACAGATTGACAAAGAAGAAGGCTATAGGTGAAATGTTACCTTTCAGAATATGTATATTTCAGTCATGTGTGAAACAAAATCATAACGAAATGCCACCTATTGAAAAATGCTTCCAACTTTTTGTAGTGTTTTTCAATAGGTGGCATTTGGACATGATTCTGTTTCACATGACTAAAATTTATGATATTTATACATATTCTGAAATGTTTTATTATATGAACAAGTAGCAATTGGTACAGCTTGGCTGGGATTTTAATTATAATCTCCTGAGCATACACCTTCATATTACTATTTATTTTAATCTCTATGAAATTCTCCTAATGGAGAGAACTTTAATCCTCTGGAAGGCTGTAAAACAACTCTGATTTGTTCATCAACTATGCCAATTTCTGGGACAATGGAATCATGATTCTGCCTCAAAGATAGAAAAAAATGACATACAAGACAACCCTGCCACTGGGTATTAGATGTATGCTCAGGCTGAGGATTATCTGGGATTGAGGTAATGCTCTGTTTTTAAGAGCCCGTTGCAAGATTTAATGATCAACTCCTTTTTCTCAAACACTTTACAACCATTTACAATTTTCTTCCACAAAGATTGATTCAACATTTCTCAGCCCTCTGCATCACTATCAAGATAGACTTTTTTTTTAATTATTTTTTGGTTCATGTTTCGGACATTTAATACATGATGGTTTCTCACAAAATAACTGTTTACGTATTTTGTTATCTTCCATTCTAGCAAAAGGTTCTGCCCATTTCATTTGGTTATGAATGACAAGTTTTTCTATATTAGATATATTTTACTTGTGGTTCTGAAGCATAGACACCAGTCTTAGAAAGCATATAAGAGAGTTACAGCAAAATAAATAGAAATGGCTGGTGCCAGAATGTTGCCTCTGTTATTAATGAGTATTTGTTCAGAGAGTGAACAAGCTTTCCATGTCATAATGTTATTGTTTGAACATTGGCTCTCTAGGTTGACAAAACCATTTTGTAAATTAATTTTACTAAGTTTTATAAAAACTTTCCTAACTAAATCACACCGAGAGAAATTAGACAGAAAAGGCAAAATTTAGCAATATCTCCTCTCCCAACTACCTAGCCTCAATTTAACATTTAACACTATCAAGAAGTATTTTAAAATATCATTGAATGACATCATATCCTAGTGGGATTTTAGGTGGTCCTTAAAGAAAGAAAAATAAATAAAATCTTACTTGTCCTGGGAATAAAGAATAATCTTTGATTTCACTAAGGTCGAGTGGAATACATTTTCCAGCTGAAGTCTCTCTGGAACCTTCCAGAAGAAGAGTATGTGCATTTGCTCGGCCCTCATTATCACAACAGATTCGTCCAGCAACAGTGACAACTTCCTGAGTAAATTTAAAACATTTAGCAAAATCATTTCTCCTGTAAAAAATGCATTTCTCTTAAACACAAGATTTAAAATAGGTGCAATTTTAAGTTTAGAAGATTATTGACATTACAAAGACATGGCACATCCATTATATAAATTAGAAAGTCCATCTTTGCATCACAACCTAAAAACATTTATGTGTACACACAATTTAATCTGATTCCAATTTTCATCTTGTAAGCAATAATACATTTATAGGACCCCAATTTTTAATAAGTCAGTGTATATTAAAAACAACAATAAAAAATCCCCCCCCCCCACACACACAAAAATGGGGGTTGTCTAATATTAGGTTGGTGCAAAAATAATGACGTTTTTTGATGTATTTTTTAACGTCAAAAACAGTCATTATTTTTGCACCAACCTAATACAACAGTTGCAAAAAGCTAACCTTAAATCCTGTGGTGTATCGGTACACTGTTGGCAGGAAATTTGCAAAAAATAAAATTCCTACACTACTCAAAAGGACTTCATTTCCATAAACTAGAGAAAACTTCCAATTCCAAAAAGGTGAAAAGCTCTCAGAAAAGTTATTCTTAATTGAAATTTGTGAAATCACAGATGTCGGTTAGCTTTTCTAACACTATCAGCTGATTTATACAAATTTTACCTGATCTGTTAGTTGAAATTGAAAAATGAAAAAAAAAAAAAAAGAAAAGAAAATCATAGAAGCATATTTCTTTCACTTACTTAACTTTAAAGATAGTAGTTAAAGGTATAATATTGAAGTTAATTATGGACTATCAAAGCTGAAAATATGAAATTAAAAAAAAGCCATTTTTGGGGGAACTTTTGAAAGAAAAACTATTTTTAACTAAAAATAGTTCTTTTGACAATTTCTATGGATATCAGAAAATATTTCAAAATACCAAAGTCAGACATATATAACTATGCATTTTCTGAAAATATGAAATGAGGAGGCACAGAAAAACTCCGTTTCATCAAATCTGATCTTTGGTATTTCAAATTAATCGATTTCAAAGTTAGGCACACTTAGTTAAAAGGTATCAGCACTCTTGAAATACGAGAATTTATCTGAATAGTCATTAACAAATTTTTTTATGCCAAATATGCCTCCAAAACTTAACTGAAGGGTTTATTGACCTAATTCTTACTTAAAAGAATTTAAAAATGTATTTAATTAAAAAGAGGAAAGAAAAGATTCGAAAGCTCAATTTATGTGAAAAAAAAAAAAAAAAAAAAAAAAAAATATCACCAGAAAAATCCTCAAAATTCAACTGACTTTACGCCAAGATTGTCATAAATCTGTTGAAGAGAAGATTCTTGGCAAAAGATGGGATTTTCCTGATGGTACAGGTAAAGGAGGAATGCCCACAACAGGAAACACTTCTCGGTGCATCCTTCATTTTGGTGGAGGAGATAGTGCTGCCCAAATGGTTGAGGAGTGTTACACACAAATAATACAACAATTTGACCAGCATATTTCCTTGGTATTACGTCTTTTCTGCTCAAGCAAACAAGTGAATGTGAAGGAATACAGGAAACTTTGTACAAACTTGTACCTTTTTCTCCTCAAAAGCTTTCCACACCAAGGCCCAAAACCAAAGTCTAGTACTTGGGTTAGCATCACACCAGCAGTCCATAAACTTCTAGGACAATCCTGGGAGTTGATCAAGATGCATGGGTCTTTGGATTGGGATGAATCATGTTTGGAAGCAAACAACAAAATTTTGCAATCCATTCATTTGAAACTTGTGAGAAAAACCTCACAATCTTCTATTCTAGATGATGTGAAGAATAGATTATAGTTGGGATCCAATCCAATGGTTAACACAGTCCACTTGAAAGCCCAACCATACTGCAAGCATTGTAATGAATACGGTCATTCACCAGGTACTGTTTGAATCAAGAGCCCAATGTTATTCTATTAAAAATGAAGAGTCATGAAAGTCTGGAAATATCTGCCCTAACATGAAAATTCAGTCCCAAATCCCAAATGTTTATCTTTTTTGAAAATTTATTACTTTGTTGTAAAGCGCTTATAAAAATGCTTCTAATGAGCCTTCATTGATGTCTGTGTCTTTTCCCATAATTAAATGGTACCCAATTATGTGTTTTCAAGAATTAATGCCCAAATATGGAAATCCAGTCCCAGATCCCCAAAGTTTTGTCTTTTTTGGAATGTTCTTATTTTACTGTAAAAGCCTCATCAAAATACTTCTAACAAGCCATCAATGATGTCTATATCTTTTCCCAAAGCTGAATGGCACTCAAATATGTGTTTTTAGGCCTTAATGCCCAAATAAGGAAATTTAATCCTGGACACCCAAATTTTTATTGTTTTTGTAAATTTCTTATTTAATTGTAAAGGCCTCATGAAAACACTTCGAACGAGCATTCACTGATATTTATACTTTTTCCATAAGTTGAATCTCATCAAATTATGTGTTTTTGGATCTCAATGCCCAAATATGGAAATTTGTTTCCAGCTCCCACAAATTTTCATTTTCACAAAAAATTTTAATTTTATTGTAAAGGCCTCACCAAAGCACTTCTAACAAGCCCCAAATCACTCTCAGACTATAAGTTAAAGGCAAGTTATGACTAAATTTCCCCAAAAATGGTTCCCCAGCCAACTGTGCGATACTGGTAATTAGGCTAGTATGCTTGCACCATGTATTGCGGTAGTCTAGCATCTGCCTTGTTATGATAACTACCAATGCAAATATTTCTAATTGAAACAATTCCCATTATAATGTTATACTAGTTACAAAAGTAATAAAACTACTTTTACTTCTTGATTTCACATTAAAACAATATTCAAGAGATTGATTTCACAATTTGCAAAAGTTCTTAGTAAAACACACAAGTAAATTAAATAAATCTTTTGTTCTTGATTTGTAGAGCTATGAGTGCATTCACACCAATCATTATTTCTCATAGTAGTGTTAAACAGTGAGATTTAGGATAACATACAATCTATATTTCTAATTGAAATTCATTACCATTGTTGGGTTGAATAACAAGATTCAGTATAACATGTAAGTTTTCTTTTCCATAATATGCAACTTTTGTTTTCATTCTTACAACTTGTAAGTATGAAATCATTGTTATTTTCATAAATATTCATGTTAGTAGTTAATACTAGCAGCAGTGGTTGATTCAAAAATAATACGACTCATACAGCAATCGCTATCACTTGACTTAAAATATTTTTGCCCTTCCTTCCCTTTGCCGTGCTGATGTTGCTACATGCCTTACTTCTTGCCTATCTCACACTGTAAATTTTTTCTAAGCTCTATACTAAACATTAAATCTGTTACGAAAAAAGAACTAAACAAAATGAACACAAAACAATCAGCTTTAAAAAAGGACTTGTAACTGGAAAAACCGAATGAAAAAAGAATGTTAACAACAAATACTTTTTCACACCCAACTCAGTTCTGCAGAATCAACGTTGAGTTTAAGCAAGCAATGAGCCAATTGGAGTAAAGTGCCATGCAGATTTAAATTTTTCCTACTTGTGACAAATGCAGCTATCGATTTTTTTTTTGCATGCTAGTTAACATTCGTGTCAGTCAGCTGTTGACTCTCACTCTGGCCAGTAGAAAATGGCCGCAAACTATTAGGTTTGTGCAAAAATAATGTCGTTTTCTCACATAGTAACATATGTGAGAAAACGACATTATTTTTGCACCAACCTAATACATGAAAACTGCTGTAGAAGCATGAAAAAAATTGAGTTGGGAAATGCAAAGTCGGTCTTGGCCTTCCCGTTAACTTGGAGCATATGCATGTAAATTTTGGTGCAATTCTGTCGAAAAGTGCAGCTGTGCATTCGTTACACACACATATCCTGCCTTTTATAGATGAGATTATTATACTCCTCTTGATTTGATAATGATAAAGGTAAGCAAAATAACATTTGTCATAACAGCTTTATTTTATACTTGTAAGAATCTTTATGATAGACATAATTGCTACTGGTGGCCTATGCTAGCCTATATTTTTGGTTGTCTTATACTACAGATATCAGATATGAAAATTTACTTAGATTCTGGTTCTTGTCTTGTCTGTAGGTCACCTTATTTGTGGAAATATATAATAACCTGTTAAATCAATTAGGTTCTTTCATTTAACAGTAAAAATATTTTCCTACAACAATATATTTGGGAAATAACACATAAAAAGGAAGAAAACAAAAACAATGACAGAACAAATATTACAAAATGGCAAGCAGAAAAAATTATTTTAGTTATTTGTAGAATAGTAGCTTATAGGCAGATTAGGAATTCTTAATTTTTATTGGTACTATAACCTATTACTATTTGTTGCATTATTTGAAGAGGAAGTGGGAACTGTCACTTAAGACTCACTTACCCTGCAGATACTATAAGTCAAAAGTATATAAAGGAAATGTAACTGATTGTTGCAGAAATAAAAAATACAGCTGTGCTCCCAACTAATAACTGTTTTACTGATAAAGAAAGTTTGAATGATAAACATTTTGATTTTTGAATAAAAATGAATAAAATCAGACTTAATTACACTTTGAATTTGAAATACATTTTGCAGCTGCATGTAACTATGCCAGTTGCAAAAAGTTTTTCAAATTTAATTTATTAACAGAAAATAGTAATGACTTTCAAAAATGAATAATTTTTATGCTATTTACCTGTGTTGGGCATGAGACATGTCCGAGAGATTCAAATCCATGCAATTCCTGAAGTTTTTCAGACATTTCTTGTATTTGATAGTTAAGAGCTACAAGGGAAATAAAATCTCAAATTAAAAAGAGCCATTCTGAATGTTATAACTTTTTTCCCAACAATCCCAATTTTTTTTGATTTCACAGAAATTTTCTTAAAAATACAAGTTAAAAATCATCATCATGTTTTTTGATTGAGGAAGGAAAAGAATTAATCTTGCACAAGGCAAGGTGGGTCCTGTCTAACAGAGTATCTCAATTTACCTCTCAACACACTCTTGTCACTAGCATCAGGTAGCTATTAGCCCAATTTTCCTGTCCTTCTGAAAACCATACATCCAAATAATCTTGAGCCATCCTCTTCTACCCTCAACCATCACCTCACAGACCCTGTTTAATGGAGGGTCTTCTCCAGGTCCATAAACACCATGCAGACAGGTATTTCTCTTGCAGTTGTCACATGATAAAAATGGCATCTGTAGTGTCACAACCTGACATAAAGCAAAACTCCATGTCAGCAATACTGTTCTGTTGCCAAATGAAACTCCATGCCACATATTCAAGCCCCTTCATAACTCTGTAGTTATCTGGCAAGAGAGCAACACCTTTTCCTTTGTGGATCAATGATATTTTCCTCCCAGTCAGAGGGAATTCTCCCATTTTGTATAACTGAACCAATGAGATCATGAATGAGAATGGCACCAGCCTCACCAGTTACCTTCAGCATCTCTGCCACTCAGAGGAGTTAGCTGACTTCCCATTTTTCCTACTGCCAATGGCCTCAATGACCCACTTTCAGGAGACAGACCTTCAACAGGAGGTTCCTCTGAAAGATGGTCAGGATTCCAAGTCATATTCCATATTAGAAAATTGCTCGTAGTGCTCTTTCCAAGTAGCCTTCTTAGCTTCCTCATCCAAGGCAGAGTAGCATTTTCAATTTTGTGGACTGCACTGCCCATAACTGCATTCTACAACCATATCTGCTTATGCCACTGATATGCCTTTGAGAAGCCATATACCTTCTAAGTGGTGTTGATCATATCAGACAAAATCTCAGACTGTGGTAGGATCCACTGTGCTTGAGTCAGCACTCCCACACTCAGCTGTGAATGCATCATGGAACTCTTGCTGAACAGCTGGGTCCCTGAGTCTCCATGTCTAAGTGGAGTATAAACTTCTTTTTAACTTGTTGGTTATGTTGACCTTGAATTTGAATTTCCTTGCTTGGCATGTGTGACATCCACCAGAAGCTACTGCCCAACTGATATGTGATCAAGTGGCTTGCCATCTTCTTGAAGCATGTGTCGCCAATGACTAGGTTGCATGCAACAACTCCAGGGACACAATTACCATCCAGGTTTCTGCTGCCCCAGCCACATCTACTATGCACCATCCCGTAACCTGTAGCTAATTCACCGACATGACTATTCAAATACCCACATGGTATAAGGATTTCTGAGGCAGGGATTTTTGCAACTGCATCCCATAGTTAGTCATAGAAGCAATCCCTATCAGCATCACTTCGATCAACCTTAGGGGTGTACACAGATATGAAGGAGTGGACAGACTTGCAAATCACCATCTTCAGGATGAAGATTCAGTCTGAAAAGTGTTGCACCTCAAAAACCTTCTCCACCCATTTCTCTGTCAACAGGACCCCAACAGTCCTGTCTTTGATTCCATCCCAGTAGAATTTATAGTGATTGCCCTTGCCAGTGATCATTTATTCTGACAAGTATTAAGGTCACCTTTCAACCAAGTTTGTTGAAGACAGCAGAGGTCAATACACATACAAGAGGCAGCCTCAACTGTCACTGTGGCTTTTTTGATCAGGGTGCCAACATAAGGCTGACACTAACCTCCAGGAAAGTGACTTGTTGCACCTTCTCAGGCTAATGTTCTCATCTGACATGAAGTGGAAAGACTATTGAATCAATTGCTAGGTCAGCTGCTAATAAACTTAGTTCACAAAGTTTGTGCAAAACAATTTTTCTTTCCAGAATATATCATACACATCTATAAGTCTACCATTCACCCAGGTTTACAAAATTGCTGCCACATATGGTCCAGTGCCCCTGCTATTTACCTTGCTCTACTTGATAAAATCCAAAGATGAATCAGCAATATTATTGTTCCTGATTTGATGGTTCTGCTTCAGTTAATTTCTAACCCCTGTAAGGTTGCCTCCCTGTGCCTTTTCTATACATACTTTTATGTTTAGATGATCTCTTCGCTATAGTAGCTAGACTTTTTTAATTTAAGCCCAGTACTAGACTGGCATAGAGTTCTCACTAAGTTACAGTTAAGCTGGCTAGCTGTAGCCATAAATTCTATGTTAACAGTTTCTTTTCTCACACTTCTCACTTGTGGAACTCCCTTCCAGCTCCATGCTTTCCAGCCAACTTTAATCTCCAAAATTTTTAATGCAATTTCAATCAATATCTACTAACCTCCTGATTACTCTTATTAGTAAGGTTTCTGTTCCTAATTCTTCCACACCCCATAGCCCCTTGTGTCTTAGTGGCATTATTGCCTTACTTGGAATGAAATCAGAAATTTTTTAAAAAATCCTTAAACTGGATAGGGTTTTACTCCATTTCTAAGGAAACCTAAGAGGGTTATTTAAATTTTCATGATCATAAAAATTACACTTGCAAATATGCAAAAAGGATTAATGTCTCTTATGAAAATTTTGCATAAACTTACAAAAAGAATATAAAACTCACTTTCAGCCTGATTAAATTTCTTTTGGAACATAAACTTGAAGGAACCATTTAATGTCAATGAAGGATCAAACGGTTCCACCAAACATTCATTGTTCAAGTCAGATAAAGTGGCAGCTGATATGTCTCCAAAAGTAAAAACAGATTCCCCAGCATTTTTACGGTCTTTGAATATTCGTGGGGGAGTGGCACTGGAAAGGAAAATATTTAATCACACAAATAAAAACAGACAAATGAAGAACACTAACAAGTTAACATTTTGAAATTAATTTCATGTTATTATAAATCAAAGTGAATATTTGAATTGTAAAACAAATTTTCTTTGGAGAAAATCTAATGTATAACATTGAATCCAATTCAGCCAATGATTTGCTGTACAAACTGCATAAACATGCTCATTGATGTAGTGTGTTGGCAAAGAAAGTGTTCTGATTTTAATTTTCTGGTATGAATGGTCAGTCCACAATCCCCTCAAATGGAAGGAAGGGGAAAAAGCAGTGTTATTGTTGTCATGAATTCTGGTTGGATGCAAATGGCTAGTGAACACAAGTATCACCAACAATGCAGTATTCAACTATGACCACATCAAAGATAATAACGAGCAAAAGATTAAAATTCTTATTTGAACTTAATGGTTTAATAATTGAACCTGATTAAGCTTTTCATCTTTTATTTATTACTTCTGTTGTCAATGCAGAAGCAAAAAGATGTCCTTTTGGGGAGGTAAGGGAGTTACAAACAAAATTGTACAGAAACTAAGCAACTAATTTGAAAATGCATGCCTTTTCTAACTTTGACCAACTACCCTATACTTTTAAAATACATCTACTTTCAATGAAATGAAAAATGATTGACAACTGCTAAATCTTGCTGAAAATGTTGCAATGTAGAAATTTAATTATAGAAAATGAAAATGATTTTTACCTTTTGGGCGAATACATTTCAGCTCGAATCACTGAGATATTAACACTCAAAGATCTTTTACCAACAGCACTTTCTGGTGTATGTGGCTTTTTCTTGTCTCTTGGTACCTAAAAAAAAAAAAAAAAAAATTACAGGATTTCTACATCATCAGCACAGAATCATATTCTAAAATATTAAAACCATAGCAACACACATATTTGAAATTAAGGAAGCATGTTTCTGGCAATTATTTTAGTCTCTATAAAAATATGTATATCATTCACTTATTTTTGATAGTTTTCATTTATCATTAAAAAAAATAAAGAAAGAAATAAAAAAAAATTAAATTGTTTAGAAAAAGAAAATATTTTAGTGGAGATTACAACTGCAGAACAAAAAATGAATGCTCACTTAATGGCTAATGCCTACAAACCTACATAATATATCAAGCTATTTCAAAAATCAAAGGAAAACCCCACAAAATATATAGAAAGAAATAACAGAGGCTCCCAGGAAATAGAGATGCTACTGATGTAAAACATCATTAAACAACAAAAACATGAAAATAGCACAACACTTTCAAAACGCACAGAAAAACTCAAAAACATACCAATTAACATGAAAAGTAAAAAAAAAAAGTCATTTCAGTGTTAAAGTTGATGGCGGTCTTCTTTTTGTGGAATGCATGATTGCTCATCTTCATTACATGAAAGAGTGATAAAACAATTCCACTATGATCATCAAGGTATTAGCCATATGAAATCCCTAGCACACAGCTATGTTTATGGACAAGCAGTCGGAGAAATTGGTACACAGGTTTCAATTGCCAACTGGCAGCAAAACCCTAACCATGGAAAACTACACTCAGTTCTACCTGGCCTATCCCTGAATCACCCTAGTCACATCTTCACATTGATTTCACTGGACCCATCAAGGGGCAGTATTATCTTTGTTGATGCTTGTAGCAAGTGTTCAGAAATTTTTCAGATCAATTATTAGGTTGGTGCAAAAATAATGATGTAATAATGTCATTTTTTGACGTTAAAAAATATGTCAAAAAAGGACATTATTACGTCATTATTTTTGCACCAACCTAATACATCACCTTCAGCTGCATTTTCAACTTTCTGTGCATAGAATGGTATTCAACACATTAGGACACCACCATTTCATCCAAAATCAAATTGACAAGTGGAGTGTTTTGTAAATACATTTAGGAGAGCTCTCCTTGAACTTGAAGGGGAGGCAACCACACAAGAAATATTAAAAAAATTCCTTGGAAGTTACAGAGCTAAACCCAATCCAAACGCACCTAAATGGAAATTCACTAACAGAATCACTGATGAACCGTAGAGTTTGTTTGCACATATGTCATCCATCCAACTATAAACTATTCCTCGAAAAGAAAGAACAATTTAACAATCATCATGGAGAAGTGAAATGCAAAGATGTACCAGGACAACCTGTACTTGTAAAAGATTACCTCAATGGTAAGAGAAAATGGACCCAAGGACACATTATATACATCACTCTGGAAATGTTAAAATGATGTAGATATACATTCTTCAGTCTAGTTTTGACATGCAAACCAATTACAACCATCAAACCTTCCACAGACCAAATTAAACTTCACTTTACTGCTGGACATTCTATTGGACACCTTTGAACTGCCTCAACAAAGTTCCCAACTAATGCCAAGGGACAAAGATAGGACTTCAGCAAAAAGTGCACCAAAGAAATCCTATCGGCTACGAAGTAAGCCATACCTACTGCAATTAAATCACCAACAAAAATCATTCAAGCACAAGGTTAAAAAGCAGGTGTTTTTTTTTTGGGGGGGGGGACTTCTTTCCCCCTATAAAGGATGATAACTCAAAATACAATGGAGTTACATCCATTGTCTGCCAGTGGGAATGCAGCACTTCTGAATCTAACATGGTGATAAGTTGATATGCACATGGAACTCATGGTTTAAATCCAAACAAGCCTTGCTGTTCTCAGGCAGTAAATGAATTAAAGTTATTTTATTACATGTTAAAATACACTTTTCTATTATTTTCATTTGTTTTTGTTCATCCCAACAAATTGGGATATAATATTACCTATAATCTAAATCTTAATAAAAAACAAAATAATTAAAATAAGCAACCTCAAGGTCAAGACAAATCCAAGACATTATCCATAAACAAATAAATGGGAAAAATGTTTTCCCCCTTCCTATAATTCCCTATGGTTTAAATATAGAGCTGGTATATACAGTAATAACATGATCTGATGATCACTTGAGGAAACTAACAGTCACCATGCAGTGTTTACTTGTATAAAAAACACTTCAATATACAATCCCCTATGGATAAATATAACTTATTTAATGTTGGCTGTTATTCTTTTATGAAACAGCCTACAGATTTTGGAGTTTTTATTTTACTTGTCATATGTTTATCTATGTGTTCGAATTAATTGCACTAGATTTTGACAAATTAAATGTCAACAGATAATGTGGTGCATATGTGACCACTGTAAGAATTTAATGTTGTTTGTCGATTTAAAAATAATGTTGTTTATAAATTCTTATGTCCTTTGAGAGATTGTATTTGTAACATTAAATTCTTACATTGGCCAAATGTTTCTGCATAGGGGACCATATATTAAAGCATGTTTATTATATATATATATATATATATATATATATATAAGAAGGAATACACATAAAAATTTCATTTTAACCATTTAAATGGTGTCACCTTGAGGGACTTGAAATTGGTTCAATCAAATAAAAAAAATAGTGAAATTAAAAAAACAGTTGTCTTAATATACACAGAACAAGCCTTGAAAATGAATATAGCAAAAATTTGAAAGTACTTGGAAAAAATAAATAAAAATATGAACCTTGGTAAAATAAAACAACTTATTTGCAAATTTGAGAAATTTAATAAAAATTGATAGACGGAACTTGTGAATTTTATTTACCAAACATGTTTGAAAGAATTATTGCTATTTCCTGTGTTTTTATTTTAACCATAAAGTGCCTTGAAGTCCAGGAGAAATTTTGTGGAGTTACTTTCCTTTTCCCACCCATAATATCCTATCAAAACTCTGTGAAGGCCTTTAGTTAAGTCATAATGTCTGCAGTTTAGTGCAGTCTCTTGGCTACTTAAAGATCTGTGAGCTCCCAGATGCTGACAGATTTCATGAAACATTGTCTATTAATTTGTACTAACCTAATTTGTGCTTTGGACAAGTTTTATCTTTCATTTAGTTGTAAATTAAATTAGAATTCCTCTTTACTTAATTAGATTTAATCCAATATAATACTTACATGATTTGGAGTCTTCACATTGTACATACTCATAATATCTTCTCTGCAGTCACATTAAGGAAAAAATGTCTCTATGTTTAAAACAAATGGGTATGAAAAAGAAGGAAAAGAAAAAAAAAAAAATAGAAAAAGTACCTATCATGTAATCCAGCTATACAAAACCAAATTATGGTGTGAAACTGTACATATATTGGTTTAATCAAATAACATTAAAAAGGTCCACTTCTTTGAGAAATTTATCCTTGATCTGTTCACAATTTGAAAATGACAAAATGTTGAACATGTTCACCATAGTCTATGAATA
The DNA here is from genome assembly GCA_963932145.1 of Acanthosepion lycidas. Classification (NCBI taxonomy): domain Eukaryota; kingdom Metazoa; phylum Mollusca; class Cephalopoda; order Sepiida; family Sepiidae; genus Acanthosepion; species Acanthosepion lycidas. Next base: position 114,635 of record OZ010574.1, on the reverse strand, counting down.
TAGAATACAGCACAGTACATAATCTGTTCAATGAAACAGCGTTAAAGATTAACACTCACAAGTCAGACACTCTACTGAATCTGACTATCACCAATACCAGCAGCAGCTATTCTGTAATTCTTCAGACTTCGATATCAAAGGCTGGAAGTGTATATTCCGGGAAAAACATGGCTGCCTTTATACATGTCGCATTGAATATTTCAAGCCTTCTGATTGGTTAATCCTTCTATTGGTGAACTATAAAATGAGTCAGCTAATTTTGGTTGGCTCACTAGTACACCAAGGTATCCAAAAATTCCAACAGAACAAACAATTTTAGGTTAAACAGATATTAAATATGTGGGTGATAGAGGTATAAAATAAAAATAATAATAATAATAAAAAAAAAAAAAAAAAAACATTTTAATCAGTAGAAGGTAGAATTTGGTTATGAAGGATACAACCCTGAAGGATCAGTCATAAACACTGGATCAGGATCTTTCTGGATTTGGCTTTTGGGTGGAGCAGATGATTTCTTTGCCAAAACCTAAAAACATAATTTCAGAAATATTGAAATTATCAGAATTTGGGTAGTATTATGGAGCAGTAAGTAAAAATGTGATAAAATTAAAATGTAAAGGAAAAGAAAAATGACTCAATGTTTTTGAAATTTCAAAGAAAAAACTGTTTTACAAACTGATTTTTTGCTAACATTTAAAGTATTACAATAAATCAATTCAATAAATCATCAAATTAAATGCACAAATTCTGCTGAAAATTCCTCTCACCAGTAATAAAAATATTTACAAGACCTTTTTATTGTATAGAATTTGTCAGAAACAGTTCATTTAAAAAAGCTAATTTGTAAATAAAAATGCTATTTGAAATGTAACATCCATAGATAAAAAAACATAACAGTAAAATTATCTTTATATTATAAACCTTTATTTGGAGTTTACAAAAGATAAATTCTTTTTTTGTCACAAACCTTACATTTTGCTTTTAAAACATCTAGCACATTTCAATCAGGGATTTATAACAATATTTTGGCTCTAAAAAGAGCTAGAATATCTCAGGGGTATCCAAAAATCAGTCTTTCTTAATACAGTTGTCAAGAAACCAAATATCTTACAGAAACCATATATCTTACATAAAAGTTGCCTCATATCAGGAACTTTTATTCAGGATGAATTGGTTGTTTTTCTTAATGAAATTATCTGCAGTCTGGGATGTTGGAAAAGATTAATTCACATCTGCTTTCTTTGAAATGGCAAAGAAATTAGTTAAATTAAACCTTTAGAAAAAAGTGGATGGGGGGGGCAAAAGTTTAGCAAGTGCCACAATTTGCACACATACCAAGGCATAGCATCTGCTGTAAGAAAATTAAATAAACAAAACTAATTTACCTCCCTTTGCAAGATAAGCAGCATCTCAACAGTTGGTTCTGTGGTTGGATCATGATTTTTTGTCATCAGGAAGGCAAGCCAGTGATCATGTAGATCACTAGCTTGAAGATCATATTTCACTGCCAATTCTTGTACTGTAGATATTTAAAGAAAATAAATAAATAAATCACAAGAAAGTTTCCTAGAAATCATTTAGAACAGAAAAAAGTATTAGATACGAAAAAGGGAAATTTCATTCTACACCTAAAATGTCATAGATCTTCATAGGGTGTGTTAAAATGCTACTTTAATCTCACTTGTTTTATGATGTTAGAATTTTCTATCAATTTATAGCCAATCTTAATTTGATCAATAAATTCAGAAATGAACATCCAAAGTGGGTAGAGTGAACTTGGACAGACACTGGTGATTCGTATTTGGTGCAGCATTCTAGCTATATCAATTGTGTTTTAGTTAGACAAGTTGACTCAGAACTCCTAGTTTGTCAAAGTTCTCATACAGTATTTTATTCAAACCATAAAATTCAAATTAACTTAAGTAATCCTAAGTCTAAGGTGGTTGATTATTGGATTACTTTGTTTATATGAATCTGATGAGGTTTTACTCTTCATCTAGCAACAAAAGGGAAGAAACTTATGCTGCTTAAGAGGCATGCCCAGGGTAAAGAAGCTACAGGAACAAAAGGCAGGAACAAAAAAGTATGGTTTCTAAATCTTTGTATCATATTTTACTGCAAGTGGTTTTTCTCACCAATTTAAGGTAGCTTTGTACAAAAAAGAATGATGCTATAAAATATGTCCAGGATGATGCCCAGTACTGCAATATTTTACTATGGTAGACCAACTAGTATCTGCTCAGAAGCTAAGGTCACATTACATGAGCTATATGAAAAAAATCATGTTTTTCACAAAAAAAATTTAGGGGTTGTACTGTACATTAAGTAGGCTTCTACAAGAGTATATACAGTATGTCAAATGATGGTTATCTTGGATTGTTCTACCTTTCACAACAAAAGTATTTTCAGGGATTATAAGAAGATCCATCACAGCCTGCAAGCAGTTTACTATGACCTTCACCAAAACTTTTAACTGTGTCTAATATAGTTAAGGGAGGAAAATTACTAATCTTGCCCTCACTATATTCTTGTGTTAGAACTTCACCAAACCCCTGGGAAAATGAATAACTACCAGTTTCTTGATAAGCATGGAAGCCAGTTTTGTACTACTTTGCCTATATCTCTTCATTTTACAGCCCTATCTACTCTAAATTCAAGCATGTTTTGTGTCAATATTTTATCCAAGTTGGTGGATATAATTGGCAGCAAAAGACCTAATGGTACTTTTGAGATAGCCCCACTGCTTATTCCCAACAAGAGCCCTATAACTTCTGCTTTAGTGTATGTATCAGCTAGTCCCAGAAATACTCCTCACCTCATCTGGTTCAGTCCCAGCCTCAAGCTTCAGAAGAATTGGTTAAAGGTATAGAAGAAGTCGAAAGTCACAGTTAATCTGTGATTTCAAAAGAATCTTTCTTTAAAGAAGACAGATGTTACAGAATGTGAAAGCCAGGGCCAGGATGGTCAGCAATTGGTCAGAATACATTCAAAATGTGGTATTCTGATAGTAATGGATTTGTCTGGGTTTTGGTTATAAGTCCAAAACAGCACAAATTCAACAGAGATCTGCAAGAATTCTGAAGCATTGATATGCTTCTCAGGTCCAGGCGGGCTAAGACAACACGTGGAGGTATGCTAAGCCAATGAGCGACATGCATTCCCTCAAAGTCCTTCCTTCCATTGCCTCTTAGAATCCAAGCTGCAATGTCTGTCCCTCTCCTCTAATAAAAACAAGAAAAAGAATGTCTTTTTGTTAATATCATCTATGCAGTAGCATTGGGATCCAGTGATGACACGAAATGCAACAGTTTTGTGCACTTTGCATATTTACTCCCTCATCCTTAACTGGTTCTCAGTACTGGTGATTCAAAGAGTGCTCAGAATTAGAAAAACATCTTTCACAGTGAGATGCTAATTTTTCAGAATGTATCTTGTGAATATGATTAACAGAGTGGCATCTTTAGGTAAATGGGTAGGAATTTTGCTTCCCTGTGAGGCTTGTTACAGTACAATCCATTTAATCTTACTTATAAAACCCAGGTTTTGTGTGTGTGTGTGTGTGTGTGTGTTCGTTTATATATTGGATCGAATTTCCTACATTTTTCAACCGATTTCAACAAAACTTCACAGGACTACGTAAAATTACCTTGCGGTGGTTCTGACAGCGCCAAAAATTGGAAAAACAATTGTTTTTGCATGAAATCAATTTGAAAACACAATTAAGTGGCATCACTGTTGCCAGGATGAAAGGGGGACATATCGAGTTATACTTATTATAAAAACCCAGGTTGTTTGTGTGTGTTCGTCCTTATATGAAATCGGATTTCCTACATTTTTCAGCAGATTTCAACAAAACTTCACTTTTTTGGGGCAGATAGTGTTTCTTATTGTCGTGCACACTTTTTTCTTTATTTTTACATTCAGAGTGCTTTAAAAATTCCATTTACAAGACAATTGTTTATAATAAAATGCTATTCAATCGGTAGACTCATAACGATTGAAAACAATGTTTTTGTTTGGGTTTGACCAATTTGTAAAAAAAAAAAAAAACTAATTAAGACATGCGTGTCCGCCAACCTTAAACAATACTTGATCTATCTCTTACCGTTGCAACGCCAGGCTCTACTGCTAGCCGAGTATAGATTTGTTTTTCTTTTGTTAAAATTAACTTAGCTAGCAAATGTATGCTCACTGTTACTGTTTTAATTTTTTCTAGTTTCACACATTTCCATTTTACCTCCTCTGTTAAGTAGAGTTTTTCAGTGATATGGATATACCAAAAGAATATGACATTTTGGTGACTGCTGCATGAAAAAGTTCAAATAAATGCAAAGTTATAGTGAAAGGAATAATAAATAAATAAATAAATAATAATAATAAAGAATGGTTGTGTCAGTGAATGCAGCAAGCTATTTCAGGATAGTGAAAATCTGAAAAAGAACATCTCTTTCCACCACTTTTCTGCCTTGTGCCACATATTTTGTGGTATATAATCATTTTTTATTTTGTGGCAATAAAATTATTTCTGGCAAGAAGCAAAACAAATAATTTGCAGCAAACTAGTCATTTGTGTCAATGATCCCAAGTACTAATACTACAGGTGAGGAATTTAACTACTGCAAAAAATTACAATTAAAAATCTCTAGATTATTGAAACTACATATCTCACTTATTAAAACACATTTTAATTTAATAACATTTCAGAAGCAAGCAAGGAGAATAATAATAAAGAATTTGAAAATATTAAAAAAAAAAAAAAAATTTTTTTTCATAAAGATTTTTGAAAATAAATGAATATGTTTTTCATCATCAAAGTCTACAACACATTTTAATTAAAAAAAAAAAAAAAAAAAAAAAAAAATCACTAACAAAACTCCAAGCCAAATAATTTACTTTCATTTTATTTTTTCTATTTTTCAATTTGGAGTAAATGAGACATTTATATTCTCTCACAAGTTTGGTTATAGAGATTAGTGGCAGCTCTACAAAAGCGTACTTAACAAGAGTATCTCCTCTCTTCAATCAATTTTAAGTGTTGCATTTACTACAGATAAAGCAGAGTGTTTTGCCCAGAAATTATCTTCCAACTCCACTCTAGACTCATCTGGAGTATCTCAGACTGATTTTCCCCCCTAAAATAGGGTCTCTACTGAATGACATGAACATAACTCTGTTCATGATTTATGCTATCATTTCTAACTAGATCCTAGCAAAGCTTGCAGATTCAACAGTATTCCTGCAATTGTGCTAAAGAAATGTGCTCCTGAACTATAGCTCTCTCTCCAAACTTTACAATGCCCCACTACTTCTTGTTTTCTAGTTTGTTTGAAGTCGTCATCTCTAGTTCATGTTTTTAAGAACTCTGAGAAAACATCTGACTCTTTGAATTATCTGCCTATTAGGTCTTTTTAGCAAAGTATTAGAAGCTTTAATCAATGCCAAATTGGTTAAGCCTCTTACTTGACACAACTCTTTTGGATAAACAATACAGCTTCCATTTCTCCAGGTCTACTGCTGATGTTTCAACACCAACACAACTTGTCTATAAAGCTTTTGATAAGAAAGGTGAAACTTGGAATGTGGCCTTAGATATCTCAAAAGTGTTCAACAGAGTTTGGTGTACTGGCTTTCTCCACAATCTCAAGGGCTACAGTTACGCTGGACAAATATTTGGCCCAATACAATACAATCATTACTAACAAATTGTGTAATGAAGGTTGTGCTGAATATATATGCTCATAGTTCATTTTATATTGATGCAGAGATCTCCTAGGGTTATACACCGTTTCTGATCTTCATCAATGACCTTCCCAATATCATCACTTCCCAACTAGGTATCTCTACAGATTAAACAAATATTTGCTCCTGTTTTAGCAGCAAGTCTGACAAAGTTAAACTGGCAACTGCTCTCAAAAAGGACCTCCAATTAGTGATTAAATGAGACAAGGAATGGTTTTTAAATTTGAATGCCTCCAAAACAAAACTGCTTTCATTTAATTACCACAGAGAAGTTTTACTGCCTGCCATCAGCATGGCTGATAATCCATTTTTTCAGAGAAAATAAGCTGTGACAAAATAACTTTTGTCATTTTTGTGATGATTTTTACTTGGGATAGAAAATTTTTTACCATAGCAAACTTGAATTAACTTTATTTAAGTTCAGTGGGGCTATAGGAAACCTCAAACAGCTGTGCTAGGTCTACAGCTAGAAAAATTGGTTCACTGTGTCATGCCAGACAATTCTTCTTGTCAGAATTCTTCTTGCAGATTTATAAATCTATCATTTATTGGTGCATTGAATACTGTTACCATATCTGGTCTGGTGCTCCTACTATATGTCTTTAGATTGAAAAAATTCAAAGGATCCTAATGTGAAATCTCAACTTCAGTTACTTTCTTAAAAATAATTTCATAATTTTTTCTTATAAAGTACCATAATCCTAAATTCATTCATAAATACATCAAATACACAAGTGAAAAATGTGTTCAGGTTTTAAATAATCAGAAATGATTTCTAAAAATTATGAAAATATTTATTACTGAAATCATAAAATGCCCATTTCCAACATTTTATCTCAATTATATTAAGAATTTTACAAATGTACAAACATTTTTTTACTTTGTCTTTTTTAACACCATTTTCATTATCTTCTCTATCCAAGTATTTTTTTATACATCACAGCTTAATTAGATTTGTTTAAATTAACTTTCCAAGAAAATTAATGAAGTTAAAGCTACTTTCTAGTGTTATATTAAAAGAAGTACCACTACAGAAAATACAATACCTAAAGTTTAAAATTAATTTTTAAAAAATGAAAAATCTTTAAAGCTTTTTAGTTTTAATTTCAAGTTAATAGATTAAATTTAATATTTCCAATAACCAAAATACTTTGCTGATTTGAAAAAAAAATTTTTTTTTTTTTTGCTAAAATAGCTGATTAGAACCCTTTTTTAGTAGTCTTTCAATAGAATGTAAGTCACTTTAAAATTTTTTTTCCAAAACTTAAATATACTTTTCAGAAATTTTATTTGAGGAATATTAGCTATAATCTAGTTACTTCTGAAAGATAGCTGAAAAAAAAAAAAAAAAAAAAAAAAAAAAAGTATAGCATGAATAAGGGCCTTAAACTTGATGAAAATAATTAAGTGGAAAAGTCAAAGCATTTTGAGGGTATTTTTTTTTTCACTTTTTATCATTCCTAGCAGGTTCGAAATTTTTGTTAAAAATCTTGTTTTTTCTGAGTCAGCAAAATTGACAGATAATCATGTCAACCATTTTTTTTCCATTTTATAAAAAAAAAAAAAAAAAAAAAATATAAAAAACTCAGTTTCAAATTCTTTTAAAAATCAATTACAATTTTTTCAAAATTTATTTTAAGAAAATTAGAAATTATAAAGTTTATTTAAAATATTTTGAAACAAGCATTGCTTAGTTTCTGCACCAAAACATTTGGTGTCACTTGATGGGTGATGACTGTTGATTTCATCACATATTGACAGCTTACGTCAGGGGAAAATTACCATACGGAAGAAAGGAAAGACATGGCATAATTATTTAGTTTTAAGTGAACTAATTTACCTTGTTATTTTTAAGGAAAATTTACACTTTTAGTTTTTACCTTTATGTTTACGATGCTTTATGGAAAATATATTATAAAAAAATTAAAATGAGACTGTTGAGAGCGAGATTAAATTTCATAAGAAAGGTATCTAATTAATTCATAGGTACCTTTCTATGAAATTTTATCAGAAGTATACATAAAATACTATAATTTTTTGTACATCTATTACATTTTACTGTGTTATTTGTATTTCCATTCATTTTATTATTAACTTTATTTCATTTAGGGAAAAATGTCATAACTGAGATTACTATAAAAATAAGGTCATATAAATTTCATAAGATGATACTAATACTTGTAGGTACCCTTTTCAAGGGAAATTGAAAAATCAAATTAACTTCTCCACACGTTTTGCAAAAACAAAGGCCCTAACAGCGGAGAAGAATGCTTAACTCAACTAACGTGACTTTTTTTATTGTTTTCATGTATGGTCTTCCATACATTTGAATTACAGCTGTTTTATGGGCACAAAAGACATCTGCAATTAGTTTTTATAGCGTTTGGCTCTTCTGATTGTTTATAATGCTAAAAGATAGATCTATTTAATTACACCATTGACTAAACTGAATGCCGTTTTCACTAATTTTAGAATATTTAACAACTTTGGTGTAAAAATAATAAAATAATTTAAGAAATAACAAATAATTGTTTTAAAAATTCATTTTTCATGGAAAAAGTTTTTTTGCTTTCAGACAATAATATCCATATTCATAAAAGCAACTAAAGCAGGTAGGGTGGGTCCAATTAGAAAAAAAAACAAAAAAAAAAAAAAAACATGATTTGCCTTCCACAAAGCTTTCTGCTTTTAACTAATATAATCACTAAACTGAATAGTATTGAATTTCTAGAGTTTTCATAAAATTAGTTATCGGGGGGGAGATGGGGGGATTAAATATATATAAAAAAATTTTTTTGCCATGACTTTAAAAAAAAGAAAACATAATAATTTCCATCGTTTGTGAATAGTTTCTAAAAGTTTCATTAACATCCAATAATTATTTTTGCAAATTAATGTCTGTACAAAAAAAAAAAAAAGTATGTGCTAAAATTTTATGTTATTTAGTAGTTCTGCTGATACAAAGAGAAACAAGTATTTTTTTTTTTTTTTTTAAATCAAAAGTTAGAATTTTCTAAAAAGAAGGAAAAATTGTTAAAAATAATTAAAAAATACTTTGTTTTTTCCTCTTAATAAGAAATATTTAGACCATAAAATTTTGTTTTTGTCAAGTTTGCCATTTTTCTTTCATCATGCCATGTTCTGTTTTTAGCGATCTCTCGGAGGTACTTAAATTAATCTGATTTGAAACAACTATTATTTACTTTAAGATTAAGATATCGCAGAAATGCATTTTTTTTAGCCTGACAGTAGCTGTTTATTTAAGCTGTTGACAGCTTGATGACAAATGTTTGTTTATCTAATGTTGTTCTGGGGGGAGTCTTTAGCCATTAAAATAATTGAATGTAAATGTGAGCAACCTTATAGGTACCTCCACTTTTTCGCGGGAAAACAGCATAGCGTAATAAACAAATGCCACAAACTTAACGAAAATAAATTTTTATCGTCAAAACGCTTATGTTATTATTAAGATGAAAGACCAAAGTATATTTTAATTATTTTTTGATATTTTTTAACACGTTCGAAATTTTGGTTAAAGTTTTCTTTTTTTTACGTCATCGCGGTGCTGTAAAAATAACATTGTTTTTTTTTGCGCTTTTTTCCCGTTGAAAACCCATTGATTTGGAAATTCTTGTAAAATTAAAGTAATTGTCCGATTTTAATGAAATTTTCAGGACTTATTCACAAATGAATGAAATTATTTTTGAAATATTTCTTTTTGGTAAATTTTAGTAAAAAAATTTTTTTTTTTTTAATATGTTACACCCCACTTACTTATTTTCCCGAAATTTCGTTCAATCCTTTTTATTTCCTTACAATTTTTTTTTGTTTAAAGTAAGAGTCATTGGAGATGGTAAATCACCTACTTTTTATTTTCAAATTTGTTCCAACTCACGGAAAATGAGCTCTGAATAGAAAAATAATGAATCCAATAAAACTATGATATTACTTAATTAGAAAAGCTTTTAATTGCTTTTGTAAATAAGTAATATTAAGGTCATTATCGCCTGAAGAAATAAATTTTTTCTGATGAATAATTAAATTTTACAAGAATTTTTTATTTGTTTTACATTTTGATTATAATAATTTATAATAGTTTAAAAATCGTGCAAAACTCTGTATTAGCTTATTTCCTTGTGATAATTAGTAATTAAGTAGAAACAAAATTTACGAGTTCAAAATTGCAAAGTTTAATAAATTTAGTGATTCCACTTTTTTTTCAAATAATTTTTTATGTTGTATTTTTCTACTTAATACATTCCTTATTTCCATGTACGGTAGACTGAAATTGCCATTATTATAAAAAGAGTTTTGTCCCTTTATTCTAATAAATAGACATAACAGTAAAACTAAAAATAAAAGGGTTCACTCAGATTTCTAGTAATTTTCATTTATGGTCATCCGTAGTAGCTGTCATCACTTGTCAATCAACACATGGATCAAGTATCGGATCAAAATTACGGTACCAATCGTTAATAATTCGTTGTATATTTCTTTTTTATGCTATAATTAAGTAATATTTTTTTTAAATCAGATTAATTTAACATTAAATTTTCTAATTTTACTAAAATGACGTGTCAGAATTTTTTTTAAATATTTTTAAAATCGATAAATTTGTGTTTGTTTACAAATTTCTTAAAATTAAGAAAATGGCGGGTTTTTTGAAAATTTAAAAATTTGAAATTAAATTTGACATTCCAATGTATATAGTTTCTATCTGAAATATACCAGAATTGTTTATAGTTTCTATCTGAAATATACCAGAATTGTTAATGGAAATAATAAATTTAATGATTCAACTTTCAAGTAAAGCTAAAATGAAATATTCAAGCATATTTTTTCATTTTAAAAAATGCATTTTAAACTTAGGTATCGATAATTTATGCCGAAAAAGTGGAGGTATAATTTTTAAAAGAATGCCGAAATCTTAAAAATTTAGGAAAATAATCTACATCTGTTTCACTGAATTTTACAAATTTTGGCTTTTTAAATTTACTATAATTACCACTCTTGTTTTATAATATCGTATATGGGCGCCTGTATCTACAAAAATCAGTACGTTTATAAACATACAAAAAAAAAAAAAAAAAAAAAAAAAAAAAAATCAAAATTCTTTTAAAAATATTTGTGTTTGTAGTTTGTTTGATGAGCTGTACTAAGCTTTTCCATTTAAATGTAGTTTTTACAAGGGTCGAATACAGAATTTTTAAACTATTAATTTAAAAAAAAAAAAAAGAAAAAAAGATTTTCTTAGGTGTCCTAAAAAAAAAAAAAAAAGAAGAAATTAAAAGCTTTTCTAATTAAATCTCAGTTAACGTGTCATTTTTAACGATTCAGAGCAAATTTTCGGTAAAAATGGGTGTTTGTTTCTGCTTGACAAAAACAGAGGATTTTTAAATACTCCAAGGAGTTCTGCTTGTAAAAATTTTAACTAAATTTAAACGAAGGAGAAATTTTAATTTCTCGAAAAATATCATAAAATTAAAAAAGAAAAAATTTTTACCAAGATTTTCTAAAAAGAATATCAAACAAAATGTCATTCATTTGTGAATACGTCCTGAATATTTCATTATCCAACAATTATTTGATTTTTTCAAGAAAATCCAAGACAATGTATTTTTTTACTGCAAAAAAAAAAAAAAAAAAAAAAAGACACGTCCTAAAATTCTTGTCTAAACAAAAAAATAAAATAAAAACAAGGTTTTTTAGTTTTAACCAAAATTTCGAAAGTGCTAGAAAGCTGAAAGCATTTAAAAACTTAAAATAATAATAAAAAAATACTTTGGTCTTTCTTCCTTTAATTTTAAACATTTTGACGATAATTTTTTTTTCTTTTTTAAATCAAGTTTGGGACCTTTTTTCATCATGGTATGCTCTTTTGTAGCAAATTTTGGAGGTAACTAGATTAAAAAACATCTTATTCTCTCAAGCTCTACATATCCTACTTATTTTGAGTTTGACAAAAATAGAAATCACATTTTTAATGCCCCCACTTTTTTTTTTTTTTTAAATTGAACTGAAAGTAAATCCCTTAAAAAAAAAAAAAAAAAAAGGGTACAATTTCAAATTTTTAAGTAAAAACAAAAAAAAAAAAAATTATTTTTAATTTTAAACTTATAGATTCGTCTAACAATAAAGATTTTTTAATTCAAATTTACATGTTTAAAGTTTAACTGTTGTTTTGACTCGAGATTAGATGGTTACTTTCCTTTCAAAGTTGTAAAAAAAAAAAAAAGAATATTGTAAATAAAACTTGTAAGTTAGTTTTAAGATTAAAAAGAAATGATATCGTTTTCTAATATTTACATTTTCTTTTAATATTTGAATTCAAAATGTTTACTAGTTTAAGCAAAATAAAAAATAAAAATCAATTTATTATTTTCGCGTTTTCTGAATCAGAAAATCCGAGAAAACAAAGTATTCTGAGATTAACTTACATTTTTCAATTACATCCAAATTTTTTTCTGACAGTTGAAATTTAGATTTAAAGTCCTCGAAAATAACTTTTTCTTCCAACATATTTGTTACCAGTAAAAAAAAAAACAAGAAAATGTATTTAATGGCGTGAAGTTCAATCCAATTTCCCGCGTAATTCACTGCGGGTTTATCGTCAGTTTGAGTTGAAATAAATATAAGTGGGATTAACATTAAAAAAAGCAACGATTTGAAATACTAAATAAATTTATTATAATTTAATAAATCGATTTCTATTTTCTCTCCTGTATAAATTCGATGTTTATTTTTCAGTCATGTTATGCAGCAAAAATGACTCGACAGCGACACGTTGATTTGAAGTGCACTCGTTAACGAGACGATTTGATGTTTATTTATTTTTTGTACCTTACTGAAAAAGTAATACCTAAGGTTTAAATAACATTTTAAAAACGGAAAATCGGTAAATTTGCTTTTTAAGACCTGCGCTAAATATCTATTAAAAAATTCTCAAATCATTTTCTGTGTAAAAAAATTGACATGCTGAAGCAGTGAAGCTGAACTCGAAAATAACAACTGAATTTTGATAAAATCTACTGTTTTGGAGTTATCGACAATAAAAATTGGGGCTCAGTCGCGTTCAGCCGTCGGCCATTACTGACGTTGTTAAACTACATTCACTGCGAAACATTTTGCGCGCGTAGGCTTAATTAACGGCCTTTTTACTGCTCTTAAAAGTAAAACTGATCTTACTCGTCTAAATTACTGCGCACTTAAGTTGTGTCGAAAAGCAATGACAGAATTGCTCCACAAAGCGAATCAATGTAAATTTGGGAAAATCTCATATTAAAAAGACGTGTTAGTATGTAGCGTCAGAGACAGTGCATTATATAAACACATGATGCAAGAACAAGAATTGAATTTACAAAAAGCAATAAAAGAAGGTCAAAGTGTGGAAGAAACCAGAAGACAGTCAAAAATAATAAATATTTCATCAGAAACACAATATCTCTGCAATATATGACTGGAAGAAAATGGCACCAAAATCAAAACCAGATTCCAAAATAAAAAAAATGGCTGCTACAAGGCAAGAAGATGAAAAGCCTGTGAAAAAACAGCAACTGGATAAACCTCTGCAGGTACTGTTCAGGTTCACACAACAAAAATAACTATGCATCATTTTACAAAATATGTAAGAATTACAGAAAAAAGGGGCACTTTGCTAAAATGTGCATGTTGCGGCCGCCTTTGGCCACTCCCTAAAGTGAAAGAGAACAGGGCATTTCAACTTTGACGTTTCTATCTTATTCCCTACACACTGGTAATTTCGTTTTAGAGATGAGCTAATTACCTTTTAGTTTGTTGGTATTACGAACCTAGTCGTAATATACTTCTAAGCATTTTTAGACCTTAATTTTTGCGTAGCAAATCTCAACTCATTTTTTAGAGAGATTTTATAGCATTTTAGCGAGACCATTTCTGTTATTAGTCTCCCTTAGAATAACACAGCGACTTCTCACCGAATTCCTGGTAGATGCCTGAACAGTCGGTATGGAGGCTCCTGGCCTTTTGTGGCCAGGACACCAACCAGGGCTGCATATTAATTTATGCTCCCATTTTCTTTTTTGTCTGCCAACTGGAAGCAAGTTGGAACTACCTTTCTTTCTCTCTTTACTTCACTTTCTTTACTTCTGGCTCCTTGCCCATGTTTGACTCTTGGCATTCCGTCCCTACTGGCTGCCTGCACATCATCTGTAACCTTTCTCATACACTACAGTTATGATTATTACAGGAGGTTTTGATATCGGACTTGACTAGCAGACACACAATGCCAGTACTGGATATTTGATATGTCCAACAACATCACAATGCCAGCTACCTGTTCCTTCCCAACACATCCAGTTCAAAACCAGACCAGCGGTCATCTGAAACAACCAACATCGATCACCTGCTACGACCAACCAACCTTTCCCGTATACTATCAGTTGTAATTACTACAGGAGGTTTCGACACCGACCTTGACTAGCAATGCCTGCACTGCAACGTCCAACCGTCGACACGACCGGAACGTCTGACCACAAGGTGTATGACATGGAGACCATTCAAAATAAAGAACATAAATTCAGTAGACCAGAATTGATGGACAGTCAATCTTGGAATGAATGAATCATCAATAACATTTAGAATAGACACAGGTGTGGAAGTGAACATATTACCTAGGAGAATATGTAAAAATATTAGTCCAAAACCAAAATTATATAGAATATCTGTAAAACTAAATGCTTATAATAATATGAACATTCCAGTCATAAGAAGTTATACAGCAACACTACACAACAAAAAATCAAAATTATTAACACACTATATAGTGGCAAAAAGCAATTCAAATGCAGTCTTCAACATGAAAACATCTGAAAAGCTAAAGCTAATAAAAAAATTTCAAAAATAAATAAAAAAGACTTTTATTAGAGGAATATGAAGACTGTTTTGGAGTGATGGGCAAATTACCATTTACGCACAATGCACCTCATAATTGTAAATCCAGAAATAACACCCTTATAAATCCTCCAGGGAACATTACATTTGGTATGAAACCAAAAGGAATTGGAAAACATGATAAAAATGGGAATAATAAAACTCCTTAGTAATAGTAGAAAAAGCAAACGGCAAATCACAGTTACGCTTAAACTCGAGAGACTTGAATAAAGCAATAAAATGAGAGCACTTCAAGCTACCTACAACAGAAGACATATTTGTGGAAATTAATAATCTGAATTACTTTACAAAATTAGATGCATTGAATGGATATTGGCACTTACTTGTGGATGAAGAATGTTCAAAACTCCTAACATTCAATTCACCATTTGGAAGATACTCTTTTACTTGCTTGTCATATGGGATACACAGCTCAAGTGAGGTATTCCAAGTTCAAATAGCAAAAATAATAGAAGGAATACAAGGAACAAGGAATTCCCAAGACAACATAATAATATGGTCGGACACCCTTGAGGAGCACATCGAAATACTAAATCAAGTCTTCAGTCAACTACAAAAGTCAGGCTTAAAACTAAGTAAATCAAAATGCAAGTTTGCACCTAAACAAATGATCTACGTAGGTCACTTAATTGCATATGAAAGAATAAAACCAGATCCATCAAAATTAAAAGCAATTACACAAATGCCAAACCCTCAAAATAAAAATGATCTACAAAGATTATTAGTGATAACAAATTACCTATGAAAATTCATACATAAATATTCAGAAATAACTACACTGTTACAAGAACTCCTTTATAATAAAGTTTGTTGGCCATTTGACAAGCCTCAGAAAAACTGCAACAAATGATTACAATCAACCCAATCTTGCAATTCTATAATTCAAAATTACAGATAAAATTTACTACAGACACTAGTAATAAAGGATTAGGCTGGTATTGCAACAAAAACATCATAACACCAATATTGTATGTGACAATGGTGACAGAACAAAATTATTATCCTATTGAAACTGGGATCTTAAGCATAGTATTTGCTTGTAAAAAATTTCACCAATCTGTATATGGAACACATTTTATTGTTGAAGATTTCAAGAAATCTGTCACAAAAGTCCTCTGAGAATTCAAAGAATTCTATTAGCATTGCAGAAATACAAGTTTGATCTCAATTATATACCAGGCCATGCATCAGTAATAGCAGACACACCATCACAAAGATCTCTATCAGATGACACTCAATAAATAACAGATACAGAAATGAACACATATATTCATACTATATTAAATCAATATCTGATGAGTGATCACAAACTCAATATATAGAGAGAAGAAACAAATAAAATTTGGCTGGAGACACCATAACTTTTCAACTTGTAAAGAAGACTTGTATGCTAAATCCTGTCAAAATCTTTCAAGATGTCCAAAGCAGCAGCCTGAGCTTCACTGTTCTTATCTAGAGCTTGATAGACTCTTTCCACAATTATTGTTAGTACATCAGCAGTTGAAATAGAGAAATGAAAGCCATATTGTTTGAAAGAAGCCCCTGCAACATGAGATGCATTTATATAGTTTGTCTTAGAGATGCTAATTAGGCATTCATTTATATATCACTACATAAATAAAAATAATTTTGAACATAATATAGCTTTGAAACAGAATGATATTGTAGAATCGTAATTCTATACATCCGTGCCTACACCATAAAAAATGGATCACTACGAGATTTTATTAAAACCTGTGCAGAAGCCAGCTAAAAGTGGATCACAGTGATATTCTTGTATAAAACCAGTTCCATACATATTTTCCAAGAATTTGCTTGCTGATTGGTTCATAAACAAGGAAGTAGGCATTGCCATCCACCGATGCACATCTATTTTTCATCTCATGATCGAGTTAAATATTTTGGCACCAATTTCCTGGAGCCTGTCATGTGTCCACTGAAGTAAATAAATTCAACAAACTCATCTCACTAGTGAGCATTGTGACCACAAACCAGTTGCTAAACAAATCCATGTCACTTTATCATCTGAAGTTTTCAAGTTACTTTTTAGAATAATTCAAACATTCAGACATTCACTCACTCAACTTCATTTATTTCACAGCAAAGTATTGCTTATCACTGCAAGTTCTCAATCACAGAACATTTGATCATCTTCTGATTTATCATAAACAGCCCAATATTATTTTTGGACAAAAATACAGCCAAAGGAAGATAACTTTTACCACAACGTTATTTACGCAAAAATTATATTTGAATTTTACATCACACAAAACTGTTTAATTTCCGCATAAACTTTCACTGACATTGTGAAAATTTTATCTCAATGAATTCAATGCACAATCTTTCACTTGAACTCACAAACTACATTCCACAAACATAAAAAAGAGTTATCATTGTATTTCTTATGCTTTATAAATGAAAAGTTGTTTGTTAATATATCATATTGTTGTGTGTTTTTTCTCATTTTGTTCATTGTTTTGTTACTCATTGGAGAAATAACTAAAAGTGTTGAGGATTCATGTTACTTTGAACACACAACCAATTTCACTCTACAAGTGATAAACCCCAATGTTGTATTGAATAACCTATCTTCTACAGTATATCTAAATTAAACAAAAAATGTTTTCTGTAAATGTGTAAAATAGATACTGCCATGACTTTCATGAAGAGTAAAGAGAATAAACAAAAATACTTTTCCTTTCTACAGGAAGAGGCAATAAACAATTGGCTAGATAAACAATTGGCTAGATCTGTGGTTCTCAACCATTTTAACCAATGCACCTTTTCACTTTAAGTTAGAATGTCATTCCTTCAAGATTGTCCAATTCAAAAGGTGCATTCCATATATTAATGAAAGTCTTCCATATTAGTAAATATGCATGGATTATTTTTAGTGAACCATTTTTATAAAGGTTGCTTCAACTTTGTTGGTTCCAAAGCCTTGTAATAAAATACACACTGAGGCCTTTCTTCTCCATTAATGATGATGAATGTGAATCTATACTGAATATAAAATTCATCATACCATCTTTTTTTTATACTCATGATGGGCTGCAAATTAAATAAAAATAAAGAACAAATAAAACAAAAAAAAAGTAAAATATGCTTTCCTCCAACCTCTGGTTGAGAACCCCTGGGCTAGAGACTGCAGATTCTACTACTGATCAAATCAGTTATATTTACATTGATAGAGATTTGGAGGTGAAAGAAATAGAAAAAGATACAATTAGTGAGAGAGAATATCATTTCAATATAATGGGGGTTTGGCTGAGTTAGCTTATCATTTTAAGCAAAATTCTAATTTCTGGAATTATGGACTCAAATGGTGGATTATCAGCCTGTTATCAATCTTGTCAGTAGTTTAGATTTTTGAGTTATGATAATGAGAAAACTCTTCATTCTGAATTTGAAAATTCTGAGATTAAAATTTGACGCTCTTAGTGATACTCCTAATGTAGTTACTGAAGAATCAAATGATGTCACTGAAAATTTGAATACTTGTAAAGCTTTTAATGAAGTTTCTGAAATATGTCACACTTGGCAACACTCAAGGAGCTTTGAATGATAATGTAATATCTAAGAAGTATTTAAATGAAATGGTTGAAGCATCAGATTGTATTCCTGAAAAGTTTAATACTGGTCAAATATTTGTCTATATTTCTGAGTTGAGGTATTATGTACACTATTTACATTATTCGGACTATTGTTCTCATCTTTGGCACCATATTTATTACGTTTCATCACTATAAGTAGTAACCTACAACGTAACAACTACCCTGGATACATGGCAACAGCCCCAAAAAACTGGGGTAGGCGAGTACAAGAGGAAGACAACAACACTCAGAAAACAGTCTGCCTGCATTATGTGAAGGGGTTATCAGAGAAAATATAAAGGAACTGCAGTCCAAATAACATCAGGACAACCTTCAAAAGTTGGATGACACTTCACAGATATCTCTCCCGAGTAAGACCCCCCATAGAGGAAAACATGACTAAAGACTGTGTGTACGCTATCCTGTGCAGCTGTGGAAAGAAATATAAAGGGGAGACAGGCCTCCCCCTCAAGGTAAGGCTTCAAGAACACCAGAAAGCTGTAACACAAGGGGAAGTGGAAAAATCAGGCATGGCTGACCACATATGGAGAGAGAAGGGAGATCACCACCCTCTGTGGGATCAGATTGAGATCATAGACAAAGAACACCATTGGAAAATTTGTAAACTTAAGGAATCAACACATATGCTAGGCCACAAAAAGCTCCTGAGCCGACCAAGCATAGAAATAAATACAATATGGGAACCAGTAATAAGGAGTGCCAAAGAAAAGCAATGATAACAAAGTTACAATATGAGCTCTGGTAAAAACATTAAATGATAACGGCAAAATTGCAATATGAGCGCTGGTAAAAATGGTTGCTGAAGACATTAGGTTTATAATACCCAGAAATTCATACCCAGATGTCCTCAAGGACACATGGCACAGTGGATAAAGGCGTTGGTTAGAGATCCAGTGACAGGACCTAAAAAGTGTGAGAACTTTCAGAGTTAAATTAGCAGGAGATAACTGATAGCTGACATCCATCAAACATGGCACGTGGAACTAGAACAGTCTACCCCGGTGAGCGAAATAAAGGGTTCAGTTCGAAATTCCAACCACCTGAAGAAGCCCAGAGCATACAACGGCCGAAACGTGATAAATATGGCGACAAAGATGAGGACAATAGTCTGAATAACGTAAATAATGTTGTACATAATACGGTAATACCTCATCTCAGAAATATAGACAGACTCTGGTGTAGAAATATTTTTTATCTTTGCATCATTCTATGATGCAAAGATAAAAAAAATCTTTGCATTAGAATGCATAGAAACTGGTTTTCTTGAAAGATAATTCTCTTGAAATGGTGACTAGTCAGTGATAAGAGAAAGAGTAAAATTCATGTTTTACTTCATTTATTAGTCACAAAAAGGGAGGTAATTATTCACATTCAGGGAAGATAACTGTGGTCATAAATTGGGTTTTAAAAAAAATTAAATAATATGTAACAAACTATAAACATATCCGTTTGTAGGCGTGTTACTGTATGTCATAACTCAAATAGATAAAATGAATTGACAAAAATAGCAATAAAACGTAAACTCTAGTGGAAGGTCCACCAGATCGCGTAAAAAACTGCATATGAAAAAAGGCCACAAACTGAATAAAAAACAAAGTTTTGTCATTTAAAATGTTTATTTAAGAGGAAAGACCAAAGTATTTTTTGAAATTTTGTACTCCTTTAAAAGTTTTACACGTTCGAAATTTTGGTTAAAAATCTTGTATGTCTTTTTTTTTTTTTTTTTTTTTTTTTGTGACAGTGGCGAACTAGAGAAAAACAAAAAAGGTTTGTTTTATTTTGCGCTTTTCCCGAGGAAAACACACATTAATTTGGAAATTGTTGCAAAATTCAAATAATTGTCGGATTTTAATGAAACTTTCAGGACATATTATTCAGAAATGAATTAAATTATTTTTTAAATTTTTATCTTTAGAAAATTTTGGCTATATATATATATATATATAATATATATATGGACATGGTAATGGTAAATGTTGGTTTTGTATCCCGAGCGCTAATATCCTTTCAATTTTTTCCAAAATCGTTATAATTCCGTGTAAATGTACATGCTGAACTCGAATTAATAATTACATTATGAAGAAACCTTACCGTTTTGGAGTTATCGACAAGAAAAAATCGGACTTCTTCTTGGTCATTCGTCCCCCATTACTGCCATCATGAATTCTCATTCGCTGCGGGATACTTGCGCTTGCCTTTGGCCTATTTACTTCTTTTACAGACTTTCCTTGCAGAAAATCACTACGCACAACCGTAAAGAAATGTAAATTTTTGTTTTTGTTTTTGGTAAGTGTAGTTTTTTATTTATAACAAAAACAAATTAAATAATACAACAGAACCATTTTTTCCGTTTCGAATGGCAATGACAAATTAAGAGAACAAATTAAATAATAAAAATAAAGCATTTTTTATATTTTAAAATTGAAAATAAAAAAATTAATGCACAAATTTGGTAAATTATTTAATGTTTTTTATTTTTAATTTGTCCCCTTTTCTACACAGAAAGAAAACCCCACCCTAACCTTAAAAAAAAAATGAAATAATACAATCAACCCTTCTATTTTACCTAGTTTGAGCATTAATTTTTGTTTTATTTTCAATTTTACAATATAAAAAATGCTGAATGGGAAATGAGAATTCATGATGGCAGTAATGGGGGACATATGACCAAGAAGTCCGATTTTTTTCTTGTGGATAACTCTAAAACGGTAAGGTTTCTTCATAATATATTTGTTAATTCGAGTTCAGCATGTACATTTGCACGGAATTATGACGATTTTGGAAAAATTTGAAGTGATATTAGCGCTCGGGGAAAAAAAACATCTACCATATATATATATATATATATATATATATATATATATATATGACATTATGTAAGTGGGTGGTAACATACGTTATATATATATTACATATGTTACCACCCACTTACATAATGTCCATGATAATTATGATAATGTCATGAAATTTAGAGAAATTAAATTTTTAAGAGGGGGATTTTTTATTAGTTAAATTAGTTCTCTTTGGAGAAAGTAAATCATCAATTTTTTTTGTAAAACAGTTAACTGCTTTATTGAAAAACTCTGAATTGTAAAATAAAAAATGCAATAAAACTATGACGTTATTTAATTAAAAAAGTTTTTAATGGCTTTTGTAAATAAGTTATATTAAGGACATTATTGTCTGAAGAAATAAATTTTTTTCGATGAATAATGAATTTTTACAAGAATTTTTTCATTTTTTTAAAATTTTAATTATAATAATATAATAGTTCAAAAATCGTTGAAAATTCTTCATTGCTTTCAAGAATGCAATTTGATTATATCGTTAAGTGAAAAGTAAATTTACGAATCGAAATTTGAAAAGCTCATAACAGTCGTTTGAACCCGAATATTCTTAAAATAATTTAAAAAATAATTTTTAGTGAAAAAAATGTTCCTAATTTCTACCTATGGAAATCTATAGATGACATAATCCTTAAAAAGGTCACGTGATTTAAGTGTTATCTGACGTACTGCAATTATTTAAATTTTAATTCAGTTCTGTTTAACGTCTTTGCAAATCATCCCTTCAAAATATTTTTTAAAAGTTTTACTTTTCTTAATTGCTATTTCACTAAATATTTTAATTTTTATGTATTTATTTTAGTTTGGGTCATACCTCAATTAATTAATTTTTTGTTTAGTTTAAGGTAGTAAATTTAAGAACCTAGAAACGAAATGCAAATTTCATAAAGCTTCTTAAAGACTTAACTAAAAGTCAATAAAATATTAAATAATTGCTGAAGATGTAAATGCTTCTTGGGTTTATGCGTTGAGGTTAACAAATGTAATTGCATGTTCTAAGAGCATTTATCTATTATACATTTAATGATTCAAGAAAAAAAAACAACGAGACTCCAATTGTACATCAACAATAAAATATATATTGAAACAATAACATACAAAACAATCATGCAATGGTGTGTCGTAATTAAGGGCGATAAAGTTGCTTCCCTTCAACTGTATTCCGATTAAGATTTAATGTTCAAAAGAATTTCTCTTGAATAAGAATGTTCAGGATTCTATGTTGAATAGAGTTTGGTGTTAGAATAGAATGCAGTTAATTAAGAAGTGTGTTGTTTTGAGTAAGTAAGAGAGAGTTCTGGTTCATGAACTTGGCTTAGTCACAGAGAGGAAGAATGTATGTAATGTGATACAAAAATCTGTGTGTGCGTTGTGAGTAATGTCGTGGATTTGTGTAGACAGGCGTAATAGATGGACTCTACTGACGACTTGCGAGAAAGTCGGTAAGTGTTGTTGGCAATGATTTTTAAAGTCTGACCGCACGGTTAAGACAGGAGCTCTTGAAGATTACATCTTGGCAGCAAGGAGAAAGATGAATGAAGAGAAACACGAGGGAGGCTTATTCGTGTTTTGTTTATATAAGGCTGTATATCACGTGATCGGCTCCGAAGCTTGTGCGCGGGAAATTTTTTTCCTCGCGTGCTGGCAATTTGATTGATCGGAATTGACCAATCAGCAAGCTAGTTTTGAGGAGATTAGCCAATGAATGCTTGCCGTATGATCTGTATGTATGTATATGTGATGTGTGATGGCGATGATAATCGCTACACTTATTACCCCATCCCCAGATTGAAAAAAGTGGTGAAAGCATTTTTTTAATATGTTACATCTTGTTTGAATTTTGAAGGCCAGTGAAAGCCTCCTTTCTTTTTTGGTAACTTGCTGATCAGGTGTTTCAAACGCTTGTTGTGTACAACTCGGCGTCGATGATGATCCCTCCAAAGACATATTAATCTGTAAAAAATACTAGTTAGTTAAAAACTAAAAAAAAAAGAAAAACGCGTTCACTTAGTTTTCGTAAATATGTCATTTCTGCTCATCCATAAGAGCTGTCATCACCTTAAGTCGTTAAATCAATAAAGATCAGAGGAACCCATCGTTAAGAAATGTTTGTATATTGGTTTTTTATGATATAAGTTGTAAGTAATATTTATTTCAAATCAGATTAATTTAACTTTAAATTTTCTAATTGTTACGTAGTACAAATAAGAAAGCAAGGATAGAATAACCTTTTCTTAAGGCTTTACTGAATTTAATTCACAGCAGTCAGTAATCAACAAAGGAAAGAATTCAGAATGAAAAGGAAGAAGAACGCAGCTTTTAAAGAGGAAAGGGAACGTGTGAAAAGTCACGTGGACAAGAAAGCTAGTTTCCTTTTTTATTCTTTTTTTTTACGAAAATATAACATTCTCCCCCACTTGCAAAAGAGATTGAAAAAGTTTTATAAATCCAGTCGTTGGATTGGTCTACGAATCCTGCTAGACCGGCGTGGAGGTAGTTCACCACTGGAAGAGCCAGACCTCTGAGAAGGCTGACCTTCAGGATTCTGGCTATTATTCACAGATTCATTTTCTGTATAAGGTGAAGAAATATTAACGGGCCCTGTATCAGGCAAAAGGGTTGAATCTGCATGGTCCACGTCGGGTTGAGTATTTTCAGGTCCATTTTGAGGTCCATCCGGGCGTGGAAAACGTGCCAACCGTCTCAGCGCCACCGAATCTTCCCGGCCATCATTGTGACGTATTTTGGCATGCGTAGGGTTGGCCTCAAGGAGTTCCACTACCTCAACGATAGGGTCATATTTACCTTTGCCACCGAATCGTTTTAATAATACCTCCCCAGGCTCACAGAGCCAAACAGGCAACGCAGTACCGGAGGAGGACCGTCTTTCAAAATTGAACATTCGTTCGTGGGGGGTTGCATTCGTAGTGGTGCATAGCAGGGAGTGGATAGCATTTAACACATCATGTAGAACATCCTGCCAAGCACTAATTGGTAACTGTTTCGATTCCAGGGTCAATAATATGGTATTCCAAATTATGCCGTTGTAACGTTCGCATTGGCTATTGCCTCTAGGGTTATAAGCAGTAGTATTACTGCATCCAATTCCAAGTCGTGTTAGAAATTGTTTAAATTCTCCCAACATAAACGAAGTTTCTCGATCGGAGTGAATGAACGAGGGAATCCCGAAAATGGAGAAAATACTTGTCAGGCATTGAATAGCAGTTTGTGAAGAGCAATCGCGGCAAGGAAAGGCAAAGGGAAATCGACTATATTCGTCGATAACAGTAAATATATATCGGTAACCTGTCGGAGATACCGGGACAGGCCCTTTGTAGTCTATGGAAAGACGCTGAAATGGCTCAGTAGAACGGAGCAGAACATTACTAGCAGAATCGAAGAATTGGGGTTTTATTTTGGCACAGGTCGTACATTCAGAAGTCACACGTCGGATTTCATCAAGCGAATACGGCATATTCTGAGACCTTAGAAAATGCCAAAAGCGCTGTACCCCAGGATGTATTAAGGAATCGTGTATCGATTTAAGTTCCTTGAAGGAAGAAGCAGCAGCACCACATACTCTGGATAAGGTATCCGCAACTGTGTTTTCATTTCCAGGACGGTGTTTTATGTCGTATGAAAAGGGAAGAAGTTCCATTTTCCACCGTATAATTTTATTGTTTTTAATTTTTCCGCGATTAGCAGGTTTAAACATAAAAGATACGGCTTGTTGATCAGTAATGATAGTAAAATGTTTCCCGGCAAGGAGGTCTCTCCATTTACGAACGCATTCGACTATGGCATATGCTTCTTTTTCGACTATATGAAGTCGTATTTCAGAGGGGTTTAGCGATCGAGAAAAGAATGCTACAGGTCGCTCAGCTTGTAAAAGAGTGCCTCCACTAGCCTTTTCTGAAGCATCGGTTTCAATAGTAAATGGCAATCCATCATCAATAACTTTTACAGATGACTCGGCAATGTCTTTCTTAAGTTTTTCGAAAGAATTTATAACTATAGGAGGCATAGGGAATTGTTTATTTTCGACCAGTGGACGAATTTTGTGTGAATATTTAGGTATCCATTTCGCATAGTAAGCAAACATACCAAGACACCTTTTTAACGAATTTGAGTCGGAAGGAGGAGACATTTGCAAAAGTGGCTTCAAACGCTCAGGATCGGGTTGGATAGTTCCGTTACAAATTTGATATCCAAGCACGTTAATAGAACGAAGTGAAAACTCTGATTTTCCCCGGTTTATTTCGACTGCTTGAAAATGATACGCTAACTCTCAAGGAGGCTACTCAATGTGCTAGAGCCTTAGAACAGGCTCACTTTCGTGCTGAATCATACGCCTCTCAGATTGGATCAGCCGCTGCTACTACCACTAGGACTAAAAATGTGTTTACTGATTCTGCCGAGGAGGCCACTTCCACTACTATTACTAAAAATATGCTTTCTGACTTAACTGATTCTCGTACGGAGTGTGACTCTGTACAATTGTCTGCTGCCCTTGCTCGTGGCAAGTGCTACAACTGTGGAGGGAAACGTCACTTTAAGGATAATCGTCGCTATTGTCCTGTCCGTGATAAGAGATGTCAAAACTGTGGCAAACTCGGTCATTTTTCTAAAGTTTGCCGTTCTACCATGCCGGCGCCTTCACGTTCTACCTCAGCTATTATAGTAGCCCGTGCTAAAGACGATGATAGGTCTCCTCCAGTTACTAAAACTTTAGAATTAAAAGGAAAGAGATTAACTGCCCTCATAGACACCGGTAGTTCTGATAACATTATCAGTGCCCGTACTGTTAAAACAATGAAACTGTCTACTTCTAAACGGAATTCCGTAATTTCCATGGCATCATCTGCCATTTCCCTCAAACTATCTGAATATTGTACTGAGTATATTATCTTCAATGGTTACGAATATAAACAAATTGACTTTACAGTACTTCCTGATTCCTGTATGGATATTATACTCGGAGTGCCCTTCTTAAAACTACACCAGAGTATCACTATTTCTTTTGGTGGATCTCAGGATATTCCAAAAATCTGCGCTTTAACCAAGATCAGTTGTGCTCCTGTTAAGTTGTTCCGAAACTTGACCCCTGACTGCAAGCCCATTGCTACTAAATCCCAAAATTACCGTGCGGAGGATGCTCGGTTCATTGAAAAAAAAATTCTACAACTGCTTGAGGATGATATAATTGAAACAAGTTACTCTCCGTGGCGTGCTCAAATTGTTGTAACTTCGTCACCTAATAAAAAGAAACGATTGGTAGTCGATTTCTCCCAGACTATTAATCGGTTCACCTTACTTGATGCCTACCCCTTGCCTCGAATTGAAGATCTCGTAAACCAAATAGCCCAGTATCGTATCTATAGTATAATTGACTTGTCCAAAGCGTACTATCAGATTGAAATTTGCCCCGAAGATCGCCCCTATACGGCCTTTCAAGCTGGAAATCGTCTGTTCCAATTTAAACGAATACCCATGGGTGTTACTAACAGGGTTTCTGCCTTTCAGCGATTTATGAATTCTTTCATTTCTGATAACAAATTATCTGGAACCTTTTCGTATATAGATGATATAACTGTTTGCAGTAAAACCCAGGAGGAGCACGACGTCAATTTGGAATGTTTCTTAAAGGCTGCCTCGACATACAACCTCGAAATAAACCGGGAAAAATCAGAGTTTTCCTGCTGCAGATATGTCGACAACAAATGTCTAGCATGAATAACACTTGGAGACTTGTCATAAACACTTTTCAGCAATTCAACAGTATGTTCAAATCCAGAACAACCCTCGATAACATCAGCAACGGTAGCACCGATGTTTAAATAATACCTCCCCAGGCTCAAATAACGTGTCACAAATCTATAATTTAATTTTTAAAGAATTTAAAACCCGATAAATGTGTTTGTTTACAAATTTCTTAAAAATTAATAAAATAGCCTCTTTAAAAAAATTAAAAAATCGTGCACTTATTTGACATTCCAATCTATAATTTCTATCTGAAATACACCAGAATATTTTACTTGAAATAATAAATTTAATTCTTTAGCTTTCAATTAAAGCTAAAATGAAATCTTCAAGAATGCTTTTTCATTTTACAAAATTCATTTTAAACCTTAGGTATCGAAAACTTATGCCGAAGAAGTGGAGGTACCTACATAGTATATACCCTTCCACCTTTTATTTTGCAGCTGAGTTTCGTTTAAAGCTTAGTACTTTTACTTCTGTTCTGAGTTTTGTTTTACTTACCACAATTTATTTAGCTAAGCGAATACAAAAATGAACATGAAAACGGCGTGGAAGCCAAAACACTTGGATATTGACCCCTGTTCACCAACAGCTGCCAGAGATTATTGCCATTGGGGAACCAATCCTGTTGAAATTTTTCGACGATTACAAAGAAAGTTAATTCCTAACAAGTACCGGGCCTTCTTGAGCTGTATGAGTTCCATTGTGTTCGAAGATATAGGCTGTACAGATTTCGACATGGCTATACAAACATTGGATAACTTTTTTGTTAAAACACCGAATGAGGTTTTCGCGTTGGTTAGGAGATGACAGAAGCCGGGAGAGTCGCTCGACGAGTTTTTCAGGGAATTGGAAAAGTTAAGGAAGAGCTGCAACTTCAGATACCATACTGCTGAAGAATGAGCATTGACTCTATGCGAGACGCAATCATTACAGGCATGGGTTCGCATCCCATACAGCAGCGTATCCTGGAAAGACTCTGAACCTACAAATAGCTTATACTCAAGCTTCCAACAGAATAACAACTTGTTTGTACATTACTTCAGAAGCTCAAAGGCAGCAAGAGTCGTCCAAACATTCGTCAAATTCATTAGCAACAGTGGCTGGTCCTCATATACTGACCACGATTACTAACTGTAATAGTATTTGTTTTATTAATAGCATACTTAGTGTTATAGACAAGCGTATGGTTGCAAGAAAGAAATACAACAGCAGAAATAGATTTACGTGATTTATTTCAACAGGAACGTGTGGGTTTGGGACAGCTACCTTGTGGTATAGTTCATAAGCCGGCTTCCGATCTGGGTTGATTTCTCATAGTAGTTCTCACTGGTTGACGTGGCGCTCCTACTGCTGCCGACCGCTCAGTCTGACCGTGACAGGTCTCTTCCCTGGCCTCTTGTTGACTGCTGTTGTACTTCCCCGTGTGACACCTTTTATGGCGTTTATTTCTGGCTTAACAGGTTCGTAAAACGACGCGAGTATAATTAGGAGGGAACCATTTTTATTGGTCGAAAAATAGAAACACTTTAAAATATTATTTTATTTTTCGACCGGAACTCGTATGTCGGGCTTATGAGTAGACGACGACAATGGTCATTTTGTGACGGGGCCTTGTCCCGTTCACATCCGGCCCTCGCTCTTAAGTATGTTAGTTTATTTGCCTGCAAATCAGCCGAGATATGTCATATTTTATCTTATAACATTACTAATAAGTTAAAAGAAGAAACAAGGACGCATGTGTCAGGGCTGGATTAAGACCTGTTATGGGAAATTTGTCCCGGTTTTCCCACATGAATAGGTTCAGGTTAAAAATGCGACAAAATTGAAAAAAGCAACAATGGCTTGAAAGGACAATTCCCTATTTTGAGCAAAATGTGGGAAATTTATCCCAGTTTCCCCACATGAAAGTGTTGAGGTTAAATAATGCTACAAAATTGAATAAAAACAGCACCTACGGCTTGAAATATTAAAGCGGACAAACTCTCTCTTTTAGACGGAAGAATAAAGAAAGATTCAAACTGTCTAACAATAAAAGAAGAAAATGTTTATTTACATGTACAAAAAAAGGTAAAAGGATATACAGAATTACGAGAGAAAGAAAGGGAGATGAAAATTTTTTTAACTTTAAAGGAAGAAAAAATGATCATAAAAAAGAAAAGGCTTGCTCAAAATATTTTTCTGAGCACCTAAAAAAGTTCTTTAAGCGTGTAGTAGGTTGTTGTTAAAGGTTAAACAAAACACTCACGTATTTGTTCAGAGTTATAAAGATGGAAACTGTCTGAAGATATGAATTTCGTAGTTGAGTTCGTAGGCCGGCGACATATATATCTTCTAGGTGCGAGGAGGCAGATCTCAATTGTTTTTTCTTTGTAGTGGGCCGACGTTCTTTCTCGACTGCCCATAATAGGTAGTTCTTCCTTGAAGATGACTGCCTTTCTGTCGCTGACCTCACAGACAGTGATCGAATACTCACTATATTTATTGTACGTGAAATATACAAATGCGGCACAAGGCCAAAAAAGGGGAAATGGGGAAAAGGACGGTCAGCAACTGTCTTAAGATTAAACTTATCTAGTCACAATCACTGACCCAGGCATACAAACAATATTCCTTTCACCAAAACAACGCATTCTTACTTACCATTCTTACCTCAACGACCATAATGCCTCAGAAACTCTATGAAATTCTAAACTAGTCCCCATATTTACAAGTCATTGTCTGTGGTGGGGAGGTGGAACAAAAATAACAATTCAAAAGTTTAAAAACCCCAATGAGTATTTACGTATGTATACAAAACTATATACAAGAAACAAAACAAAACTTTTCTTAGTAGTAACCCCCGCCAGTCCTAAATGTGGCAGAAACATCAGTTAACTGGACGAAATCAACGCAGGACTTAAAAAATATAAAACATTCGTACAAGCCATGCACTCACTACAAACACACGCTCATTCAAACACAACAACAAATACGAAAGACACACTCGAAACGAAAGGCATCACACATGGGAGAGATGGGGAATTAAACGAAGAAAAAAATAGGGCCACAAATAAAAGGGGTCAATGAACATACATACCCTAGCTAACTTGAAAAAAAGGGAAAAGAAACTAAAACAAAACCGTCCTAAACTAACCTATACACGGGAAGAGTTGACAATGTTCAACCCAGCAATCCCAAAATTCTTAATGCCTAACCGTCATCAAAATGCCACTCCAAGTCAGCACCTTTCACTCGACAGAGACGCGTAAGACTCACCCATCTTTCGCCAAATTCCAATGGATGGAGTCGTTTCATTTCCGTCCTGATCTTGACTTTAAGCTGATGATCAAAGAACAAGATCAGTTGGGAAGAGGTAAACTTCTCGCGCCCATGAAATTCCTATGGGTCGCGTCGTCCATATCACGACTCGCATAACCCCCACTAAGCAAAGGAATACATAGTGCTCAGCCTTAGTCAACGGCGGTACTATATTGCTACAGACGGAACTGGCCTCGAGGAAAAAAACTTTCCGCGCAGCATGCGAATCATGATGTCTTTAACAAACTTGCACAACGGAGCTACGACACTACACTGAAAAAAGGCGTGACCTAGGGTCTCCATCTCCCCACTGCAGCGAACGCCGTTTGGCGATTTTACCAAACTCGCAACACAAAGTCCCCAGAGGGCCCCTCGAATCATCAGCCAGGTGAGTGATGCCTCAGTGTTAGTGAGACATTTCAGCCTGGGCGCCCAAGGCCATATGCAGCGAGCCTCCCGCTTCGTCAGACCGGTCTCGCCTATCAAGGCATCCTGAACGTTCACCCTAACACCTGATATAATGCCTTACGGGATAACGGCTGGACGTCGGAGAGGCCATCCTTCGCCCGTAAGAGTCGCTTTAGGGCAATCCAAAATTCACAATAGAAAGAGCCCTCGCCTCGAGGCGTACGGCCGGGTCCTCCTCACACGAGCGCACATTTCTCAAGGATGGAAAATTTTACAGACGTCTTCCTTCCAGAATTCGCCGTTCTCATCCAGTTGCATACATATCCGGTCTAGATAAGTAATGCAAAGCGTATGTCGACGAGTCTCAACGCAAGGCACCTCCAGACTGCCATCAGAGGGATGGAGGTAACAGATCTTGCAACTAACAATGGTGGCCTTGCCTCCCCACAAGGAAAGATTCCTCCGAGTCCATAGACGAACTGCGACCTCAGCCTTCTCTCGTACCTCCGACCAATTCATTTTCAACAGGTCAGAACCGAACCAGACGCCGAGTATCTTGACCGGCCCGTCCGCCCAGAGGAAAGGTCTGGGAAGAGAAACTCCCTTCCACGAGCCCAACCGCAAGCCAACAGACTTATCGCGGTTGATCTTGGCCCCTGTCACCATCTCATAGCCTTTGATTTCTTTGCTGACTTCGTTAATTTCGGCTCTGCTCGACACAAGAACCGAAACGTCATCAGCATAGGCGGAGTACCTGGCCGAAGTGGTAGCACCAGGTAAGAAAATTCCGCTAAGGACCGGATTCGTCTTCAACTTACGCAGGAAATGTTCCAGCAATGGAGACAGCGGACCACCTTAACGAATGGAGCGAGACAAAATGAAAGGTTTCGATCTTACCCCATTCACTTCTACCAGCCTCTCTTGTCTCATTGTTGTTCTGTTCGGAATTTTTATATGCTTTAATTGAGAAAATGAGCATTCAGTTGCACAGTTTGTAACCATTAATGTTTAAAATATGCGGAAGCTAATCTCTACATTTGGAAAAGACAAATTACTGGATAGGCATTGGTTGGTTTTTCACAAAACTCATAATACTGTATTCTCTCTTCAGTGGATGAGCAACTTGATGTTTCTGGTATATAAACCAAGCAAGAGAATCGGTCTGCTATATTATTATACATCTGTTCTCTCCATCTAATCTCTTCAAGTTTGTCAAAAATGACGTAGAAAGTTGATATACGAAATTTATCTCTGGCATTCAGGGATACTTCTGGTGCATCCCCATCATTGACCACTTTCTTTTTTTGTTTGCTGGTATCAGTTGCCTTATAATCCACATCTGGTAGTATTTCTTTTGCAGCTTCTTCAAATCTTTAAAATTAATTTCTAGAAGTATGCAAATGGTCTACCAACGAGGAATACAAATCTGCACACTTTTTCAAGTTCACATGCTCATTTTGTAGAGCTTGGCTGACTCTATGAAAATGCTGCAAGATTTCTTCCCAGAAGATAAGCATGAAAGCAAATTCTAATTCTTGCATCTTATTTGCAATGTTTTCTGCTTCTGGTGTCCCCCTTCTGTGAATGGTCTTCTTGCAAACATTCTAAAGTTTCTAAAATATGAGGGAAAGACTTTAGAATGACTTCAGTTGCAACGGCATGTGATTACCATCTTGTATCAGAAAGGAATTTTAACACCTTTTCATCCCCAAGGTACCCTTTGAGAATTTTCCATCTGCTGGTTGAGTCTGACAAAAATGTATATATCAGATGCACTATAAAGAAGAAATTAACTGCTTCTGGACAACAGTCAACAGCACTTCTGCCTACCAGATTTAGTGAATGTGCAGCACAAGCACAGGACACATATATGGTAAATTTATTTTCCTTTAAAATTTTTTGCTGCATGTCCTTGTAACGCCCGGACACGTTAGCTGCATTGTCGTAGGACTGAACCATGCATTTTGAAAAATTACGGTTGCAAACTTCAGATAAGTACTGCAAGACCTGTTTAGTCATCTTCACCAGTGTGACTTTGTAGCTCTAATAAGGTCAAAAACCGCTCAATGGACTCTCCATCTATCAAGTATCGAAGTACAACACTAAACTGATCTATATGTGATAGATCAGGTGTTGAGTCTCCTGACAAGCTTAAATAATCAGAAGACTTTACTTCATCCATAATAAGCATGTGGACCTTTTGAGCCTTAATTTCAATGAGTTCTTCACAGTTTTGGATAAAGGTTTCCTTTTCCAGAATGTCCATATTTCGCAATATGTGCTGCTAAAAATGGATGAAACTGACTGATCAACTCCAGCAACCCTAAATAATTTCCATTTTGTAGGGATCCAAATTTTTCATTTGTCACCTCTAAAATCCAGACCACGTTCAGCTCGTGTACAAATAGCATCTATTGCGCGCCTCAAAACCTTTTCCCCGTAATTGTACTCTTTATTAATTTGTTCTTCTAGCTTTTATCATAAACCCAAGTCTTGTCTACAAGTTAAATATGTTAACATAGAGTTTTTATGAGTAGCACTGTTTTCATGATTATCAACTATAATGTTATTTCTCCAATCACTGAAACCATCTTTGTCAGCCAAATGTCTGGAACCTTTAGCCGCGAAAAGTTTACAAACAAAGCAGTACACTGATCCCGTGGATGGTGAATACAATAAACATTCTCTTTAGTATTGCTCACCATTTGCTTTTGTTTCATAGAAGAGTGTTTGCGAACAATATCTTGTTGGTTTTCCACTAGCAAAAGTCCGGCAAGATTTGCCAAAGGAACCATCATGATGCTAACAGCCAGTGGGCCCACAATCAACCCAATAAGTCACATCATCAGCTGAGGAATCAATCCATAGTCCTGGATCTTTTGCTTTATTTACTTCATCTTCTACAGATTGAATTGTGTCATCACAAATTTCATTTTCAGGTGCCATTTCAATGTCAGGACTTGCAGAACAGCTTGCAGTAGACTTATCAAGAGGGTTAACAGGTAGATCAGTAGCAAGTATGCTATATGCAGTAGCTTGTGAAAGTTGTGATTTTTCATTGTCATCGAAGTCACCATAATATTCTGAACTTGAAGTAAATGAAGGGCTTACTAAGCGAACGAACTGTGGAAATGTCTTCTTTCTCAGACAGGGCTTGGTTTTGATCTGTATCTGGAAGATTACGTTGTTGCACTGGAACAAAATAATTAGCTAATTTTCCAGTCTTGCCTGCTACTAATGAAACTTTTGTTCTTTCTCTTTGGTTATTTTTTATTTTTTTTGTGCACCATTTAATTAAACACGTTTCATCTTGGGGTCTGAAAAATTTGTGAACAAAAAAGAGGAACGCTTAATTTTTGTAGTTTTATATTTATAAAATCATATTTATATAAACATGTGTTTGATCTTTTTCAATTTAATGAAAGTACATTAAAATAATATCTTATTCTTTGAAAACTTATTCGAAAAATGTTAACAATGTCATTATTTGAAAAAACATTTTATTTACAGTTTTAAAAATCAAAATTTATTTCAATGAGATTTTTTACTATAGAAAATGGTTTTATCACATTATTTTGAATATATTTTTTATAATTAAAAAAAGAAAAGAAGTGTGTAACCAGAATAGGCTAAAAATAAAAACAAACAATCCTAATTCTAGAATTACCCAAAACTTAATGATATTTATGCACAGTGACAGCCATCCCAAAAAATTAGAAGCCTGTAGATAGAAGTGATATGAAATTTTATGTTGCGTAGTGTTTCATTCACAAAGTATACTGTAACTTAGAAACTAGTTCTAAAAATGGTTACAGTGAAATTTTCAAAAAAATATGGTGCGCCGTGCCTCCTCCCATAATACCCTAATTTTGTAGTGCCCTTTTGCTACTTGGTGCCCTAAGCACGTGCCTAATGGTTAATCCAGACCTGGCGTGTGTACTCATGCAGGTGTAGCCCCCTTTCTGCGACTATCTATATTGTCAAACTTCCATCTCCGGTGAGGTAACTCCAGTTATACTATGACATCCCTCTTTTCATGAGGAGTGTTGTCAATAAAGAGTTCACTGGTAATTCTCATGTATGAAAGTTTTTTTTATAGGTTATATTGGGAGAGGGTACATTAAGTCATAGAAAACAGGACAGACACAGGTTTGAGGTTTGTGAGAGAGCCGACACAGAACGTGACTGGCCTTTATTGGGTACCTGAAGAAAAAGAATGAGACAATGGTTTCGGGAGAAATGGGACGTATCAAGGAGCGAGAATCATGTTCCTTAGGGAGCATACATTAACGGTAGTGCAAAGGGAGTATATATTAAACAATAATGTAACATCTCTCCTTTTGTAAATAGAGACTACGGTCTCACGTACATTTCTTGATCAGTTTGACATAGTCCAGATACTCTGGCTGTCGTATCCCTCGTCCAGCACGTGTGCGAATCCCAAGAATTAAGAGATTCGCATGTTTCTGATTGTTTTTGTGCTTTCGCTTGCAACAGCTGAGGCTGATGAGGATACTGTTAGAGATGCAAGGGCTCTTTGTGTTTTTGCCATGTCATGAGGCAAACTTAGAGTGTCTGCAGTGGTTGGTGGTGGCTGTTTATTTCTTGCATGCTCTGCTGGTTCAGAAGATTTGCGCAAATGACGTTTGTATCACCGATAGGTTCCACTCGCTGTCTGGACTTCGTAAGAACGTTCATCCAATCAATAGTTTATAATGCCTTTCTTCCATACTCAATCACCTTTCTTGTCTTGGCGCATTCATACGACATCACCATCACTCAGTACAGGTAAATCACGTGTATGACGGTCATCGTATTTCGCCTGAACCTTCTGTGTTCCAGTAGAATCTTGTCCCTTGTTTCAAGGCTCGCCGTACTAAGATTTAGCAAATTGCTACTCTTGAGGGTGCAGTGATTTAGTAGACGCTGAGAAGAGCTGCTTCCAATTCCTTGGGTTAGGGTGTTTCTAACATCAAGCAGTGCCAGAAACTGGTCCGTGTGGCTGTCTTTGTTTTTCCTCATTGCCGTTTTGCACTCTTAACTGTAGATTCGGCTTTGCCTGTTGATTTCCAGGGCTTCAAAATCCCACTTTTCAGAAAAGTTCCTGAAGGATGAAGACGTAAACTGTGGTCCTGTGTTGGAATTCAATTGACATGGAACTCTATATCTTGCGAAGTGTGCCTTAAATTTGTGGATGACAGTTGAGGCAATAGTATCCTCAAGTCGGTCTATTTCCCAGAAGTTTGAAAAATAATCGACAGTTGCGAGGTACTCGACGCTGTCAAATTCAACAAAGTCAACACCAACCTTTTGCCGCGGACGATCAGCTATGTTGTGTGGCATTAGTGCATCCTTAGGTTGTTCTATTGTGAACATGCAGCAAGTTTCACATGTGGATATGTACTCCCGTATCTCCAATGACTGAATATTTCTTCATATTTTTGGGGTGGCGCAGCACGATTCCTCATTTTCCAATGGACGCTAGTTCCGTCCCATTCTACATCTTGAGTTTCGTGGTAGACAGTTGCAGGTAGGTATTACGCACGTATTTCTGCGGGATTACATTGATGGTAGCTTCACAGTCCACTTAGAACTTCACCTTTCTTTTTTCTAGCATCACATTTGCATAGATAATCTTATTTGGCTGTTCTCTCTCCGAGTTTACACATAGCACATTCACTGTCACTGGAAGAATTTGAAAAAAAAAAAAAAAAAACACGGTTAATTTTGTGCTTAGACTTAACCGCTGTTTTTCCCCATAGAGAGCTACCTCGTGCATTTCAGTGAAAAATGGTTTCGATTGTTGCAAAATTTACATTTTTGGCCACACGTAGGACACATGCTTCTTTCCGTTTTTCGTATATCTTGCCACATAAATTTACAATGTATTTGTCCCTGTTTAGTACGGTATTTCTGTTTGTAGCTTTGTTTTTGCACTATTTCGTCTGTCACGTTCAAGTCTATAGCTTTCAATTGTGTAGTCGAAGCTTTACAACTTCGGCATATATGAATACATTGTCTAAGATTCAGTGTTGAAAGCTGTAGCATTCTTTTACGTACCTGGTTGTCTCTTACACACAGCACTATGCGGTCGCGTAAACACTCACAAAAATTGCAAGACTTCGCTAGGTTGTGAAGCGTGGTTAGATATGAATCCATGCTCTCACCTTGTTCCTGGTCTCTTTTGTGGAAGAGTACCGTTCGTACGTCTCGTTGGTTTGTCCGATAAAATGTTGATCAAACTTGGCTTTTACCGTGTCCAAGTGGTCTTTGTTATTCATTGAAGTGAATTGAGAACCGTTGTAGACTATCAACACGTCTGGTCCGAGAGCGTTTGGTATTCCTTATTTTTTTCGCACAGATTAGTCATGATGCTGTAACTGGGCAGCACCTATCCATATATGTCAGCATCACTCCATTTCCAGCCGGATCTGACTCGTGTAATGGTAAAGGATAGAAGATACTTGCTGGAGTGGTACAGGGAACCAACAATTTTTTTTCTTATTTTTCGGCATCTTTAGCAATTGATCATATGTACGAGTTCCACTTGAGGTCGGGACTGAGTTTAAGTCTCAATAAGTGCTCCCTGAGTGAACATCTATTCACCGTGATTCACCGTGATTGGTGATGATGCAACATCATTAGTTTGGTTTTCTATTTGATTTAAGTTCAAAAAATGATTGTTATTGAATTGTTTTTCTATCCAAGCTAAAGACACTGTTCAGTAAACACTGAAGCTTGAAATTGCATAGGAATAGTTTAATGTTTATAAGCAAAAAGCAGATAACCCTGGCTAAAATTTAATTAAAGGAAAATGTTGAATTTGACTTTCTTCCTCTTTTACTAAAGAGTACTAAAGCACCATAAAGATTTCCCATCAATCCTTTTAAAAGTTAAACTTTGTTGTTGATGACACAAACTTTCTTCTTCAAAAATTCCTTTCCATTCCCAAAGTTCTGAAAATTTTTTTCTTCTCTAAATGTTATCGATTTAATAGGGAAATCTTTGTAACAGAAGCTGAGAATACAAAGGATACAATAAAGGACAACCTTTTTCAGCTACAAAGTAGACTTCACAAATAAAGTTATTACTAATCTTTATTGAACCTTTTAATATAAATTGAAAGGTTCAAGAAAATTATAACAAATATTAGAAATAACTGAAGTCAAATTGATAAAAGCAATTAGAAATTGAACCTCTTTCTTTTTATCGGATTGTGTAAAAAAAAAGTTTTAAAATGTGCTTTTTAACGATTTGCCATGGTCGCAGTGGGATTTCATGTGGCATCAGGGTCTCGGCACCTTAGGACTTCTGGTGTTCTTGACATGTGGCACATTGCTATATTATCTTATCGTTGTCGCTATGTATGCCACTCCAGAAGACGCAGCTTTTTGCTCTAAGTTTGCATTTATCGCTCCCTTGGTGACCATACTGCATTTTCTCCATTATTCTGGGTTGCATTGATTCGGGGATCAATACCCTGTCACCTTTCCGTAGTATCGATAGAGAGCTCGTCTCGATACGACCAGTACGGTTTTACATTTTCGTGCAGTTCTCTGAGAGTTTCTGGCCAGCCTTGTAGAATCTGGTCTCTCAAATCACAAAATTTTGGGTCGGTATTCGTCGCTTGACGTTTCTGCGCTAATTTCTCAGTTGAGAATTGCACGAAATCTACTTTGAGGTCTAAGTTAATGACTTCTCTGTTTATCTTATTTTGAAGTCTAGATAGTCCATCTGCCAGCAGTATCTCTTTTCCTGGTTGATATTTGATGGCCATGTCGTATTCTTGGAGCCGTAAAAGTATTCATTGAAGTCGGGGAGGTGCTGCTGTCAAGTTTTTGAGGCAGATCATTTCCAGCGGTTTGTGGTCAGTTTCGACCTCGAATGAACACCCGTAAATGTACGTCCAAAATCGTTCGCAGCCAAAAACGACTGCTAAGAGTTCCTGCTCGATGTTAGCATAGCGCCGCTCAGTTTGGGTTAGGAATTTTGAGGCGAATGCTATGGGTTTGCTTTTTTGAATTAAGATTGCTCCTAAGCCTCTAGACGATGTGGACTTTTTAGACGGGTCATAATATTGGAGCAGAATTTCTTTGCATATTAGCTCCTTTATTTCTTGCAGCGACTTTTGGTGGCTAACACCCTACTCGTAGCTAGCATCTTTTTTAAGGGGTTCTCTAAGGTTTTTCGTAAGGTCAGAAAGGCTAGAAATGAATGGCGCCATGTAGGTGATGGTTCTTAGTATCTACTGGAACTCTGTAAAATTTGTTGGGCTGGGAAGTGATTTTATTTCCTCCACTTTTCTGGGATCTGGGTGTATCATATTCACGGCACCGAATAATTTTATTTGCTTCTGGTTGACTGCACATTTGTCAATGTTGAATGTGAGGCCTACAGTCTGCGCTGTCTCCATCAATTTCCGTAAGTTCTGGTCATGCTCCTCTCTGGTTTTCCCATAGTTTTCCCATCATCAATCAACGCCAATGCTCCAGTGCACTTCTCTATTATAATGTCCATCTTTTGTTGGAATACATCACGAGTTCGAAGAGCATTCTTTGGAAGCAGTATCTTCCAAAGAGTGAATTGAATGTGGTTAGCAGTTGTGACTCTTGGTCAAGCTTGACAAACTAGTATCCATTTTTTTCATTCAGCTTGGAGAAGAATTTAGCGCAGGACAGTTTGTGTGTGAGCTTCTCCATTTTTGGGGTTTTGTGATAGCAACGCATGATGTCGTTATTTAGGTCTTTAGGGTCTAGACATAGTCGGAATTTGCCATTATTCTTGCGGACATATACAATGCTGCTAACCCAATCTGTGGGATCATCGACCTTGCGGATTATTCCCTGGGATATCATTTCTAGATCCGCTTTGATTTCGTCCCTCATGTGGATGGAGCACTTCCTTGTTGCATGTACTATTGGATGGGTATTTGGTCGAAGTACGATGTAGTACTCCCCAGCGAAGTGACCAATCAGATCAAATTGTTCCGGGTATACTTCTATCAGATCTTTAGCGGAATTGGTTGGGAGTTTGAAGGAGTAACTGGAGCACACGTTTCAGAATTGGCTGGGACACACTTTGTTTTCTAAGTGGCACAATGTTAAGTCCTTAAGGGAGGGTAATCTTAATATGGTAGGTCCCTTGGAGATCACAACATAAAATTTGATGTATCTCCATTCACCCTTGTAGGCACATTGAATCTATATGGATCCGTGTTGTGGGATATTGGATCCGTTGTAAGCCGTCAGTACTGTCGTTTCTGTTTGTGTTGTGCCGGCGAGTGGTTGTCTATTCCGGTCTACACATTCCGGAAATATCTGCTGGAATGTTCGTAAGGGAAGTGTATTTCCCTCTGCACTTGTGTCCACCTTGGCTTTTCTCTTCCGTAATATAATGTCCAGTGTGGCGAATGCCTCAGTCCGAGAGTTCTTTTTTTTTCTGTGCTTTTCGATGGTATAGAAAGACATCTTCTCGAAGTTAACCTCTATGTGGTTCTGAAAGTGAATGGACTTCTGGTGTTGATTTTTATATGTATTGGGCTGTATGGATTTTTGGCGTCTCTTAGTCCAGTTTGTCTATCGCTGCCTACCAGTTTTTCCCTTGACTTTTCTGTTATGGCACATTTGCCATTTTGATGGGTAAGCCCACATTTAGAGCAATTATCTATATTTTCAGCTTTATTGCACTGATTTCACTGTCGCTTTTCCCCTGTAGTTCACCCATTTCTTTCATGTAGTTAATTGAAGCCTCGTAGCTCCTACAAATGTTCAGCACTTCTTGCATGGACATCTCGTTTTTGCTGAGTAGCTGTTTTTGTAGGTCTGGATATTTAGTTCCTGTAATAATATGGTCAATTATTCGTTCTTCTATCTCCCGGTCGTCTCTAAATTTGCATTTTTGCGGATGAAGCCTACATCTCGCCAGGAAATCGTCGATATTTTCTGTTTCCTTCTGCGAGTACTTTTGCAGGTAAAAACGTGCGACCCGGAAGTTCGTTTGTGGCTCTATACGTTCTAAAAACTTTCGTCAAATCACTGCTGGGTTCTGCCTGTCGGTATCGTTTTCGACGTCCATGAGTTGTAACGTCTTAAACCCTCTATCCCTGATAGTAAAAGAATGTTGTCTACTTGTTTGTTTTCTGGTATGCCCTTTACGAAGAAGTACAAGTTGCACTGTTGTTGGAAAAATTTGAAGTATTCCAGTAAACTTGACGTTTCCCAGCACATCAATGGTTCACTCGTACCGTTATACATTGTTAACAATTTTTCAAGACAATAAAAAGACTTAAAAAACAGGAATGAAGAAACTCACGGTTGAGGTCATTAAATATCCATCATGGCGATTGGCCTGATATTAAACGCATGTAGTGGCTTCCTTGGGTTTGCGAGCACGGGAAACTGTTGCCGGCTTTAAAAATCCTTATCCCGTTCTCCGTTTCAGTCCACTGTAGAATTCTGGATTCTTTTCGCAGTTTCGTCCACCGCTGCTATCATGTAATAGAATTTGTTCTATTAAAATGCTTAGTAATAAATTGAAAGAAGAAACAAGGACGCGTGTGTACTTATACAGGGGTAGCCCTCTTTCTGCGGCCACCTATATCTTTATTGTCAAACTTCCATCTACGGAGAGGTAACTCCAGTCATACATTAATGTACTACAAGGACTCTACCCCGCTACGATGCACGTAATTGTTAGCTGAAAAAAAATAAGCGCTCTACTCGATTCATGTGGAACTGAGAGTTATCTCAGTGAAAGAGTTGTGTGGGAACTAATGTTGAAAGTCCACCCGTCGAGTAAAGGTATCACCATGGCCCAGAAAACTTTAAACATTAATTCAAGGGGCTATGTAGTTGTAAATCTAACCCTTTGCCTTAACAACCAATCGTATGTTGACACCCGTTTGAGTGTTTTGAAGGATTTGTGTTTTGATGAGATATTCGGCCAGGATTTTCTGTGTCAGCATCAGAGGGCAACGTTCAAATACGGTGGGCCCTTGCCCGAATTAACTGTGGGCATTGCTTGTCAATTCTGTGCATTAAACGCTGCAGAGACAGAAGAACCTTATTCACTATTTCCTAATTTATCACCGAACTGTAAGCCCATTGCCGCCAAGTCGAGGCACTTTAACAAAGGAGATCAGGCCTTCCTCACTAAAGAAATTCAGAACTTGCTTTCTGAAGATGTAATTAAAGAAAGCATTTCACCATGGCGAGCACAGCTAGATACGGCATTTTTTCTACCTCAAAAGTGCCTACCACCAGGTGCCGCTTAAAGAATCAGATAAAAATACACTGCTTTTGAGGCGAATGTTCGTTTGTTTGTTTCAGTTCTGCAGAATTCTGCTTGGTGTCAAAAACTGGGCCACCTTCTCCAGAGAGCTATTGACAGTAAATAAAGAAAGAAAACTGTAGTAAAAATAAGTCTATTGCACTCCCGGCA
Source organism: Acanthosepion lycidas (assembly GCA_963932145.1). Taxonomy (NCBI): domain Eukaryota; kingdom Metazoa; phylum Mollusca; class Cephalopoda; order Sepiida; family Sepiidae; genus Acanthosepion; species Acanthosepion lycidas. The sequence goes on along the minus strand of OZ010574.1, from coordinate 72,601 downwards.
GTCACTTGTACAAATCACAATATCGCTGGTTCAATTCACCGTTCTCGCCGTCTTCACACGTCACTACCTATAGTCAACGTTTTTTTTTTCTCCCCTTTTTCATGGCTCCAGTACTCTTTTATCAGGCCAACACCGCGGTTCCCAGCCAATCAGCTTTCTTCGCTGTTATTCTCGGTTACACAGGCAAATTGACTCCTCCAGTTCCACCAATCAGCACACGACTTGCTATTGGTGGAAGCATTCCAAACTGTACAAAAAAAACCCTCATTCTTGCACATACTGCTAGAATGGCTGGACGGGAGAGTAATGCCATTTTTCACAAAGCAAACTTGATGTCACGTGCTGCCCGTTAAGGTAAGACCCTTATTCTCCTATATACCAGATGCAAGCCATTCTGGCTCGCTTGCTTCTACGGGACTGTTCACCACACTTCCCCCTGATCTCATGATCACAAAACATACAGTCGCGAGCAGGTCGTTTTTGCCGGGTACTTCGTCGAAGGAGTGGAGCAACACAAGTTTCATCTTCAGATGAACTGTCATCAGGGGAGCTAGCAGGATGTACCACATTATTATTTTGGACGCTAACAGTTGGGGAGTCGTCTATAACAGATTCAGTATCAAGCGAGTGATCAGTGTCTCCTAACGGGGTTGATCTCAACTGTACTAACCGCTCACTCTCTTCAGAATCCCTGTCCTGTGTATCTGTCGGGACCGTTCCTATAAAGGGACGCAAATCCTTCACATGACGTGAACTCCAATGTGCACTGACTGTGGGCTATTAACATGAGTCACGTGACCCATTCTAAATTTAGTCGTGCACCTCTCATGCGGAGTTTTCACCCAAACGACGTCTCCCACTTCATATGCTCCTTGAATATTCTGCGATTCAATGGGGGACATAGCCTCGATGCCCCAGACACGGGTATGGTACCTATAAAGTGCATCAGCAGGTGCAGTGCTAGGCGAATGATTATCTTTAGGTGTAACGTTATACCAGTAAACCGCCTCTGGTATAGAGCACTGCTTTCTAGCTGCAATGGTTTTGATGCTTCGATGACTTCTTTCTACTATGCCATTCCCGGCAGGTGCATAGGCGCACCGGAACCGCAACCGTACACCCCAATCACTCAAAAAATTCTTGAAATGTTTGCACGTGAATGCTGTGTCATTATCTGTCAATATCTCGAGTGGTGGACCCCGTTCATAAAAAATTGCCTCTAACTGCTGAACTACGCCAGTAGAATCTTGTTGACGTAGTGGACGCCATATTGCGAACCGAGAAGGCCCACAATCAATAATTGTCAGAAAATGCTTACCACCATGGTGAGTGATGTCTATCGCTAACCTATTCCAGTTGTCCCGCACGTTCAGCTTTCCTTTTCGCCAATGCACTGGAGCCGGGTCAATGGTTTGGCACGCCTCACATTCCTTGACAACGGCTTTTACCACTTCTGATGATACTGAAGGGTCTATCAACCTGACAAAGTACAGGGTCCTTTTTATGCCTGGGTGTCCGGTTTTTTGGTGGACATTAGCCACTTCGCGTGCGTCCATCTTGGTTGTTGCAGTAACACATACTGAATGCACTGGCTCCGTTTCCTCCTTGTGTAAGTTTAACCACTTTCTTGGCACCCTGGTCAGCCGGTCAGCCAGATTCATGTTGGATTTGACCAGTATTATGTCCACCGTCAAGCCATATTCAGCTACAAGCTCGCGAAGTGTGTTTAGCCGTCTCCGCACTAACATTTCACCAGACGCCTTCGTATTTATTCGAGCCTTGCCAGTTAAGGTGTTCGAAATCCACTGATGAACACATGCTGAATCAGTAAAAAGATGTATTGTTGACACTTGCCATTGAAGAGCCAAATTTATACCCTTTATCGTTGCGTCTAGCTCGGCCAAATTGATGTGCTTAGCATCTCCAACCGGGCGTAGCCACGATGCATCCTCAATAACGTTTCCATCTACCTCTAATACGACACCTGTGGCTACGGAACTCGCATCCACCCATACGTTCATTTCGCGGCCACTCACACACCAGTCTCCTCCTACTGGATCGGCCTCGCGTATTCTGGCTATGATGTCGGTTAACATGCAATTAATAGAGGCATTCTCAACTTCGTCATCCCATCCTGTGGTTAAAGCGCTTACTTGTCGTTTCACAAATGCAGTGGCCACTCGTAGCCAGCCGCAAACGGGAAAGTGGCCCACAAGTTTTCCACATAACGAGAATACGCGCCGGCGAGTTATCCTCGCAGGGATATCGGGGATTTCACCACCTCGACTCCATCGGAGAGTTCCATTGTCACTCCAGACCTGTAAGCCCAGCACCTTAGCTCCGTCTTCTAATCTCGTTGGTTCCTTGCAGACTAGTCCGTACTTGGACAGGGGCTCTCTCACACGTGCAACAGGAATGAGACTCTCGTTGACATAAATGTCGTCAACATATGCCGATGTGGCATTCGCAATGGTTTTGTCTTGCGATAATACTGCGTCAATTATGGCTTTCATAATGAGAGGTGCCACATTTAAACCGAAACCCAGTCGAGTGAGGCAATATCTTTCCCCCTTCACTATAACAGTTTGATAGGGCCATAGCGCCTTCTCCACATGTATCTGCAGATACGCCCTCCGCAAGTCCAATAAAGATACATCGGCCCCCAATCGTCGCCATTCTCGCAACTTATGTGCACAAACCTCTGCGTTAGCAGTATATGGTTCTACAAAACCATTCAACTCGCGGTAATCCAGTACTGGGCGGACCTTCTGCTTGCTCTCTTGTATCACTGCCATTAATGGGATTAGACACTTCGGTGGACCAAGTTCATCTTCGGGGTATGGTCGCAGCCATCCATTATCCAGCCAGGACTGCAGTTCCCTTTCATATTCGTCCCGTGCATAGTCAGGTACTGAATATTCTGCCACTCTATTCTTCAGGGTTATAGGTGGTTGTCCATTGGTCCACTTCCATGAGGCTGTCCATACTTTGTTATGACGGTCGAACGCCACACCAAAGTCGGGTTCAATGATAGAAATAGCAGCACATTGGGGCTTACTTTCTTCTTCAGGAAATTGAACTTCTCCCGAGGAATTTATGTGCACTCCTCCTAATTCTTTAATTGCGTCAATCCCAAGAAGCAGATCGAACCAAAGTAGTGGTCCGTCCACAATTAGGGCATCAATGTACACGGGTTGAGCACGACTAACATTCAACGCAATATTGCCCTGTCCACGGCATTTTAGTACCTTACCGTCGGCAGTTAAAACTTGCGTCTTCATTGGTCGCCAATTGCGACATGCGCATTTGCTCACCAACGTCCGTGAGCACCCCGAATCAACCAGGGCCGTGCACTTCTTTCCGTCTACGGCCACCTCAATGATAGGTAGCGCCGCGTTTTTTAGTTGCTTGGAGAAAAGACCGGCGCTGACGTCTGTTCCCCGGATCCGTTTCCCTGGCACTCTGAGGAAATGTGTCCAACCTTGTTGCACCGAAAACACCGTATCCCGCGGCGGGATCGTCGGGTCTGGGTAGCTGTCTTCTCCGAGTAGCCTTGCCTGCAATCCTTTGCCAGGTGGTTGGGATCAAAACATTTAAAGCACACAATGCCGTCCGTCCGTTGAGCTGCTATATTCGTCTGTTGAGCTGCTGCGGCAACTGACTCATCCGGCTCTTTGCTATCGGTCATAATGGCCCGAGCGAGAGTCAGGATCTGGTCCAACGTCATAGTGTCCATTCTGGATGATGCACGGAGAAGTTTCTTGACTTGTTGTGGCAGTCCAGAAACGAAGGCACACGTAATCCATCGTTCAGGCAGTTGGCCGCCAACCAACAAAGCTAGCCGTTTCAGCTCTGCTAAAAATTCGTCTACCGTTTCACCTGGCCGAAATCGTCGTGACACAAACTGATCATACGCAGTGAATGAATCCACTGCATATGCAGTTATAAGGGCCTGCTTAATCTGCTCTGGATCTGACCTCTGCTCCTTTGTCAGTTGCCGATATACAGAGAGATCCCCGGCTCGCAAGCGCAGTGGCAATACCCGCTCGACTTTCTTCATCCCGCAAAGTTCACAAACCAACTCCACATTTTCAATCCACTCTACAATCGGTAAATCGGTAGCAGCTCCACTGAATTCAGGTATCAGCCTGATATCGAAACTTCTGTCCGCCATGATTAGAGAAAAATAGCCGAAATAGCTTGTAGTAAAAATAAGTCTATTGCACTCCCAGCAGTCACTTGTACAAATCACAATATCGCTGGTTCAATTCACCGTTCTCGCCGTCTTCACACGTCACTACCTATAGTCAACGTTTTTTTTTTTTTTTTTTTTTTCTTCATGGCTCCAGCACTCTTTTATCAGGCCAACACCGCGGTTCCCAGCCAATCAGCTTTCTTCGCTGTTATTCTCGGTTACACAGGCAAATTGCCTCCTCCAGTTCCACCAATCAGCACACGACTTGCTATTGGTGGAAGCATTCCAAACTGTACAAAAAAAAACCTCATTCTTGCACATACTGCTAGAATGGCTGGACGGGAGAATAGAAAGTCATTGTAGCGACAAGTCATTATACATATACCCCCCACAGGTGTCTTGTTTCATTCATGGGTGGGTTGGACTAGCAGTTGGAAAAAGTACCGATAAGTGTTTAAAGTTTTTCATTTTTGTTTCAAAGCTATTCTTTTTTGATTTAGTTGATTTGCATTTAATTTTTTGTTTATTTGTATCCGTGTTTATTTTTTTGTTATTTTCTACCTTTTGTTCCCCTCCTCACTGTTTTTTGTTCGTTTGCTTTGGTTGCACTTTTGTTTAAATTTATCCTTTTGTTGTCCACCGTTTTCTTTATTCATTTTATGTTTGTTTAAAAACTAAAGAGACATTCGTTCTGGCGTGGTGATCGTCGCAGGCCGCCATGAATGAGAACGAGAAAAACATAACACCGCCGGTGTCGGTGGAAAATTCAGCCTGGTCTGAGAATAGGCGAAGGCCAAAAAAAGATGCAGAGTATTATGAGGCCCAAAGAAAAACGTACGAGTGGTCGTTCAAGGAGAACGAGTTCTTAACGATTCCCGAGGCCCTTGAAGCAGTGGAAACCAGAACTATCTCCCTGCTGACATCAGATATCAAAAGTAGAAAGCTGACAGGAGTCAGCAGAGAGACTATGGATGAGGTCCTCAAGACCTTAAAAATCTTTCCAAAAGTACTGGCAAGGAGGTCAAATGCCTTGTGGGACCTTCTCCTACCAACGGAACAAGAGGCCAAGCAGCTGGCAGGCAGCATACTAATATCAAAAAACTTAAAGCTGCAAACTGAATATATGGGCACCCGTAGGACGAAAATAACAGTTCACGGCGTGCCTGTAGACATCCCAAATGACAGGATGGGTGCCTTCTTCGCCCAATACGGGAAGGTCGAAGAGGTGAAGGCAATAGTGGGCAAATCCGGAATTGCCACCGGTGATGTCGAGTTGCAGGTGACTCTTAACCAGGAAGAGTTCAGAAGAGTCCCGAACATCCTGGTCTGCAGAAAGAGGAGGATGTGGGTCGTTGTGGAGGGTAGGCGGCCGAATTGCTGGGTGTGCGGTATCTCGGGACACATGGCAAGGGAGTGCCCGACAAAAAAGCCCCAACCGGTGATCCAGCCCACTCCAGAAGGTACAGACGCCAAAAAAACGGCAGAAGCCAAAAGCGCTGAGGGCGCCTGGAAGGAGGTGGCAAGTGGAAAGAAGGGGAAGAGTGCATCAGCTTCCCCGCAAAAGAGTGCACCAGCTCCCCCTCAAAACGAGAAGCAGCAGCAACCACCACCAAAGCAGCTGGCAGAAAAACAGCAGAAGAAGGAGGGGGAAAAACCAGAAGGGACGAAAAAACAGTCGCCCAAGAAGCAACAACAAAAGACGCAACAGCAGCAACCTCAGGCGGAGGAAGGCATGGAGGTCGACAAAATGCCTCCCCCTAGAACACCCTCTCTAAAGAGAAGCAGGGAAGAGGAGGAGGAGGGGGAAGTAGATGCGGAAAAAAATAGACATTCGGGGCGTAGTAGGAAGGAGGAGGGCATGGAAAAAACCAGGTCCACTTCCACTCCTGCTAACCCCAAAGAAACAGTGGAGGCCCCCAAAAGTAGGAGTCTACCCCCTTCCCCGTCGCGTGCCTCACGTGCACCGTCCCCTTCTCCCTCAAACACTTCCCGGGGTTCGTCCCCACAGCGATCGTCCGATCCCCAGCCCCAGGATTCCAAAACAACCAAGAAGAAAAAGAAAAAACTCTTCGCGGGGCCGGAAGACATTTGTAAGGTAGAGGGGGAAGAGCATAAAAAGAGCCAGTCCGGCCGGAAAAGGGTCCAACTAGGACTTTTGTATAAGAAAGTCTCGGTAGGGGGGAAATCAGTGGAAGATCCCCGCAACTTTCCGGGTGCCCCGGGGGTGCTTACATGCATAAGGGATACCGGTGGCCCGTTAAAGGTATGGAGTCACATAACGGAGGCAAAAGAAGCCTTCATCAGAATGGCGGAAATTGATTCCCCATACCTAAGAAAAATGCGCCAATACTGTGCTGGGAGGGTCCCTGTTATTCTTCACCCCTCACTATATAGGTGCCTTAAATTAATGTACCCCACGGACGTCGGCGGGATTGTCCTAGATGGACATATGACGTCAGAGCTAGGTGTAGGGAGCCTAGGACATTCCGTCGGGGTCCTAACTGACTCAGATTTCCTCCCCGTATGTGAGTAGGTTAATTCTGTCTCTTATTTTACAGGTCTTAGAAGATGTCAACCAAGATAGCGACTCTGAATGTGAGGGGCTTAAGGGATCGGGGTAAGGCTGCCCGCCTGCTCCGGGACCTTCTGTCCCTGGATGTGGATGTTGCCGCGATCGAGGAGACCCACTTTGTTTGCAGTTCCGATGCGTGTGTGCTGGACGATGACTTTGTCGTCTATTCAGCATATGGGGACCGTTCTGCCAGAGGAGTTTCTTTGCTTGTCAGGCGTACTCTTGATGCGAAGGTGGACCTTGTGCATACCGATGCCGAGGGCCGGTTGATCGTGGCCGATATTGCTGTGAAAAGTGGTTCGTTCCGAGTCGTTGCGGTTTATGCGCCCAACGACCGGGAGGAGCGGGTCTCGTTTTTTCGGCGGTTGGGGCCGTTCCTAGTGGATTCAACGCGTCTAGTTTTAATGGGGGACTGGAATGCCATCCTGGACCCCAAGTTAGACAGGGGGCGGGGAGCTAGCGGGAGAAGGGGCGATCGTAGCCTGGTTGATCTGATCGACGATTATGGTCTCGTCGATAGATACCGGGTCGATCATCCCGGGGGGAAAATGTGGACGTGGGCTCTTAATTGGCCTTTTGACAAGGTAGTTAGCTACCTTGACAGAATGTTAGTTAGAAGAGCCGACATAGATCTACTAGGTTGCCCTACGTTCCACTGGGTAGGCTATTCGGACCACAAACTCGTTTGTGCCCGGGTGGCGTTAGACTGTAGGCCTAGAATGGCTGGTTACTGGAAGTTCAATCGGTCCTTACTGGACAGGGAGGACTTTCGGGAACAGCTAATTAGACTAGTGCAGCGGGAGCTAGTGGGGGCGGTTATCGGGAATAAGTGGTGGGAACGCCTTAAGTGTAGGATTAGGTCCTTCACCACTGATTTCGGCAAACGGCTCGCTCTAGATAGAGCTGATAAGGTGAAGACACTCAAGTCTAGTTATTCCCGGGCGGTGGCTGGGGGGGATCCCCTAGAGATAGCCTTAGCTAAGGAGGCCCTGGATCGTTCGAATAGCGAGCGGTACATGGGCCAGGTAATTAGACATAAGTTAAGCAAGATGTCTTCCGAAGCTGTGAATTTGGGCGCAGATCTGCGCAGGGAAGAGGTCCGTCGAGGTGGCGATCGTTACATTCGTGAAGTCGAATCCCCGGAAAGGCGTACTCTTCGGGCCACTGACGACATGTGCGAGGCGTTTCGGCGCCATTTCGAGAGCCGGTTTACCAAGGAGCCTGGTCTCCGTGAGGAGGAGTTTCGTAGCTATTTGGCTGACTTTCCTCGGCTTTCGCCGACTGAAGCGGCTAGCTGCGAGGGAGAGATCACGGAGGGCGAAGTCTACGCGGTTTTGAAGAAGGTCGGCAGAGGCAAGTCGCCCGGTCTGGATGGTTTGCCCTATGAATTGTACTTGAGGCTGTCGCACATCTTTGTTCCGATTTTGACTGCAGTGTTCAACAACTGGTTTCGGTCGGGGTCCATCCCCAACCGGATCACCAGGGGCGTGATCACTCTGTTGAGAAAGGGCAAAGGTGGTAGGGGGAAGCTAGATGACTACAGGCCCATAACTCTGCTAAACACAGAGTTAAAGATTATGGCCAAGATCCTGCAGGAGCGTTTGCAGTCAGTTGCCGAGTCTCTGTTGGGACCTGAGCAGACTTGTTCTGTGAGGGGCCGAACAATTCAGAGCAACCTGCATCTGATCCGCACGATCATAGAGGGTGTAAAAGACGACGAGCAAGCCGCGCTGATCAATTTGGATCAGTCCAAGGCATTTGATAGGGTCGACCATCGCTACCTTGCTACTGTCCTGCAGGCCGCTGGATTCGCACCCAACTTCTGCCGCTGGATTAGCCTCCTGTATCGCTCCCCCAGTGCTGTGGTACAGGTGAACGGAAGGTTGTCGGACGCGTTCGTGCTGTCTAGGTCGGTTCGTCAGGGTTGTCCGCTGTCGCCTCTCCTTTATGCTTTGGCGTTGGAGCCTCTCCTTCGCCGGCTGAAGGACGAGACCGGCAGTCCGGCCCTACGCGGAATCGCCGTTCCTGGAGGGGCTCGAGCCAGGGTTTCCGCGTACGCCGATGACGTATCTGCTTTCGTGTCGTCCCGGGACGACATCGAGGCGGTACAGAAGGCGCTTGATCGGTACGAGAATTTGACAGGGGCCAAGATAAACCGCGACAAGTCTTCCGGCTTGCGGTTAGGTGCCTGGAAGGGGGTCGCTCTTCCGGGCCGCTTCGGTTGGACGGATGGACCTGTCCGCATTCTTGGAGTGTGGTTTGGACCGGACCTCCAGCTGGAGAAGAATTGGTCTGAAGTACTTGCAAAGGTCGATTCTGCCGGCAAGACTTGGAATCGACGGCGGTTGTCCGTGAAGGGCAGGGCGGAGGTGTGTGCTACATACATTTTCCCCCTGATTCTTTATCGATTGTCTGTACTTCCTCTCTGTGAGACCCATTGGAAGGCGCTCGAGCGATCGCTATCCTCCATTTTATGGAGGGGACGCGTGAACAGGGTCGACAGACGAGTCTGCACTAAAAGTCCGTGTCATGGGGGGCTGGGAATGCCGCACCTCTTGAGTCACATCCGTGCCTCTAGGTTGGCTTTCCTACGCCGCGCATTGACTGGGAGAGATCCGATTCTGGAGGGGATAGTTAGGGACGCCTTCCCTAGCCTTACCATCAGTCCCCCCATCTCGAAGGTTGAGCGCCGTCGTAGACCTCGGGACGAGTTGGATTTCATCCGCGAGTGTCGGTCGGCCTTGAGGGCCATTCCCCGGTCCAGTGACCTTTCACGGCCTAGGAAGGTCTTCTATCGTGGATTAGTGGAGGGGCCCGCGAAGGATTCCCTACGTGATACGCTCGGCTTGTCGGAGGAGGAGTATCGCTCCTACTGGTCTTGGGCGCCAGCGGCGGATTACCTCAGTAACCCTGAGTTTTCGCTTACCTGGCGATTGGCTCGGAATCGGCTGCCTCTCAACGACAAGGCTTTCATATGGGGTTTGGCGGATTTGCCAGACTGCGAACGGTGTGGTCTTGGCTAAGAAGAAACGGCTCCGCACGCCTTCTACCATTGCCCCCGGGTCCGCTCCTTATGGGACCATGTCGGCGAGCTGACGGCTCGTCTCGCTCCCGAACAGCTTGTGTCCATTGATCGCGCATACGCGTGTGACAATGTGTCGCCCCCGTATTCCGGGGTGAAACGAATGGTGTTTCTGACGCTGCTGGCCACGGCTCGAATGGTGATTTGGACGACGCGAAAGGAGGAAGTCTTGCGGGGCAACCGTCTTTCTCATCAGCATCTAATCCAATTCTTTGAGCATCAGCTCAAGATGAAGATTAGATCTGATAGAAAACGATTGCATTCGACAGTCTTTAGCGAAAGGTGGGTAAAAGAGGCGAGCTTGGTTCGTGTGACCGGGGCTAGCCTTGATTTTCTCTTCTAGGTCAACCTATTGCACATCGGGGTGGCTTCCTGTGGAACCCTCCCCTTGGTTAGGATTAGACAAGCTTAAGTGTACCTAGTTAATGTGAGTAAGTGTTGTTCCTGGCCTGTAACCCGGCTACTCTTTGGTTATGATCCAAGTCGAGATTCCCAACCTCCCCAGTTTGTTTTGGCCTCCATTTATCTCGACTGGGTCAGCTTTACATTTTCCCATTCCCGCATAATATTTTATCCATTTTCCCACTCCCTTAGCAAGAGTTGCCTCTTGATTCTGTCCCTTGGGCAGAATACAGCGGCCTCTCTATTTTGAGGGTTGGACGGTCCCCTACTAACATCTGTTATGTTTAGTTTGTATTTTGTGTTTATATTTATTTGATTATTGGGTTCATCTCCCCTCCCCTCTCATTCTATCATTGTTAGAATTTTAATGTATAGCATTTATATCATCATCAAATTTTTATGGTGTGGGGCGCGTTTTTACTAGGTTCCCCTTGAGAGGATGCGGTATTATGGTGGTTGGAGGATTGTTTGGTGACGGACGAGTTCTTGTGGTGAATGGGTAAATTGTAATGTATGAATGGGTCGTGAGTCAGATTAGCTAGGTATAAGATAGTTAGTGTTGACCAGTCTCTACCCCTCCCCTTTTCGGCCTCGTGCCACAATTTTGTAATTTTACGAAATAAATACCTAGAATGGCTGGACGGGAGAATAGAAAGTCATTGTAGCGACTAGTCATTATACATATACCCCCCCCACAGGTGTCTTGTTTCATTCTTGGGTGGGTTGGACTAGCAGTTGGAAAAAGTACCGATAAGTGTTTAAAGTTTTTCATTTTTGTTTCAAAGCTATTCTTTTTTGATTTAGTTGATTTGCATTTAATTTTTTGTTTATTTGTATCCGTGTTTATTTTTTTGTTATTTTCTACCTTTTGTTCCCCTCCTCACTGTTTTTTGTTCGTTTGCTTTGGTTGCACTTTTGTTTAAATTTATCCTTTTGTTGTCCACCGTTTTCTTTATTCATTTTATGTTTGTTTAAAAAACTAAAGAGACATTCGTTCTGGCGTGGTGGTCGTCGCAGGCCGCCATGAATGAGAACGAGAAAAACATAACACCGCCGGTGTCGGTGGAAAATTCAGCCTGGTCTGAGAATAGGCCAAGGCCAAAAAAAGATGCAGAGTATTATGAGGCCCAAAGAAAAACGTACGAGGGGTCGTTCAAGGAGAACGAGTTCTTAACGATTCCCGAGGCCCTTGAAACAGTGGAAACCAGAACTATCTCCCTGCTGACATCAGATATCAAAAGTAGAAAGCTGACAGGAGTCAGCAGAGAGACTATGGATGAGGTCCTCAAGACCTTAAAAATCTTTCCAAAAGTACTGGCAAGGAGGTCAAATGCCTTGTGGGACCTTCTCCTACCAACGGAACAAGAGGCCAAGCAGCTGGCAGGCAGCATACTAATATCAAAAAACTTAAAGCTGCAAACTGAATATATGGGCACCCGTAGGACGAAAATAACAGTTCACGGCGTGCCTGTAGACATCCCAAATGACAGGATGGGTGCCTTCTTCGCCCAATACGGGAAGGTCGAAGAGGTGAAGGCAATAGTGGGCAAATCCGGAATTGCCACCGGTGATGTCGAGTTGCAGGTGACTCTTAACCAGGAAGAGTTCAGAAGAGTCCCGAACATCCTGGTCTGCAGAAAGAGGAGGATGTGGGTCGTTGTGGAGGGTAGGCGGCCGAATTGCTGGGTGTGCGGTATCTCGGGACACATGGCAAGGGAGTGCCCGACAAAAAAGCCCCAACCGGTGATCCAGCCCACTCCAGAAGGTACAGACGCCAAAAAAACGGCAGAAGCCAAAAGCGCTGAGGGCGCCTGGAAGGAGGTGGCAAGTGGAAAGAAGGGGAAGAGTGCATCAGCTTCCCCGCAAAAGAGTGCACCAGCTCCCCCTCAAAACGAGAAGCAGCAGCAACCACCACCAAAGCAGCTGGCAGAAAAACAGCAGAAGAAGGAGGGGGAAAAACCAGAAGGGACGAAAAAACAGTCGCCCAAGAAGCAACAACAAAAGACGCAACAGCAGCAACCTCAGGCGGAGGAAGGCATGGAGGTCGACAAAATGCCTCCCCCTAGAACACCCTCTCTAAAGAGAAGCAGGGAAGAGGAGGAGGAGGGGGAAGTAGATGCGGAAAAAAATAGACATTCGGGGCGTAGTAGGAAGGAGGAGGGCATGGAAAAAACCAGGTCCACTTCCACTCCTGCTAACCCCAAAGAAACAGTGGAGGCCCCCAAAAGTAGGAGTCTACCCCCTTCCCCGTCGCGTGCCTCACGTGCACCGTCCCCTTCTCCCTCAAACACTTCCCGGGGTTCGTCCCCACAGCGATCGTCCGATCCCCAGCCCCAGGATTCCAAAACAACCAAGAAGAAAAAGAAAAAACTCTTCGCGGGGCCGGAAGACATTTGTAAGGTAGAGGGGGAAGAGCATAAAAAGAGCCAGTCCGGCCGGAAAAGGGTCCAACTAGGACTTTTGTATAAGAAAGTCTCGGTAGGGGGGAAATCAGTGGAAGATCCCCGCAACTTTCCGGGTGCCCCGGGGGTGCTTACATGCATAAGGGATACCGGTGGCCCGTTAAAGGTATGGAGTCACATAACGGAGGCAAAAGAAGCCTTCAACAACATCAGAATGGCGGAAATTGATTCCCCATACCTAAGAAAAATGCGCCAATACTGTGCTGGGAGGGTCCCTGTTATTCTCCACCCCTCACTATATAGGTGCCTTAAATTAATGTACCCCACGGACGTCGGCGGGATTGTCCTAGATGGACATATGACGTCAGAGCTAGGTGTAGGGAGCCTAGGACATTCCGTCGGGGTCCTAACTGACTCAGATTTCCTCCCCGTATGTGAGTAGGTTAATTCTGTCTCTTATTTTACAGGTCTTAGGAGATGTCAACCAAGATAGCGACTCTGAATGTGAGGGGCTTAAGGGATCGGGGTAAGGCTGCCCGCCTGCTCCGGGACCTTCTGTCCCTGGAAGTGGATGTTGCCGCGATCGAGGAGACCCACTTTGTTTGCAGTTCCGATGCGTGTGTGCTGGACGATGACTTTGTCGTCTATTCAGCATATGGGGATCGTTCTGCCAGAGGAGTTTCTTTGCTTGTCAGGCGTACTCTCGATGCGAAGGTGGACCTTGTGCATACCGATGCCGAGGGCCGGTTGATCGTGGCCGATATTGCCGTGAAAAGTGGTTCGTTCCGAGTCGTTGCGGTTTATGCGCCCAACGACCGGGAGGAGCGGGTCTCGTTTTTTCGGCGGTTGGGGCCGTTCCTAGTGGATTCAACGCGCCTAGTTTTAATGGGGGACTGGAATGCCATCCTGGACCCCAAGTTAGACAGGGGGCGGGGAGCTAGCGGGAGAAGGGGCGATCGTAGCCTGGTTGATCTGATCGACGATTATGGTCTCGTCGATAGATACCGGGTCGATCATCCCGGGGGGAAAATGTGGACGTGGGCTCTTAATTGGCCTTTTGACAAGGTAGTTAGCTACCTTGACAGAATGTTAGTTAGAAGAGCCGACATAGATCTACTAGGTTGCCCTACGTTCCACTGGGTAGGCTATTCGGACCACAAACTCGTTTGTGCCCGGGTGGCGTTAGACTGTAGGCCTAGAATAGCTGGTTACTGGAAGTTCAATCGGTCCTTACTGGACAGGGAGGACTTTCGGGAACAGCTAATTAGACTAGTGCAGCGGGAGCTAGTGGGGGCGGTTATCGGGAATAAGTGGTGGGAACGCCTTAAGTGTAGGATTAGGTCCTTCACCACTGATTTCGGCAAACGGCTCGCTCTAGATAGAGCTGATAAGGTGAAGACACTCAAGTCTAGTTATTCCCGGGCGGTGGCTGGGGGGGGATCCCCTAGAGATAGCCTTAGCTAAGGAGGCCCTGGATCGTTCGAATAGCGAGCGGTACATGGGCCAGGTAATTAGACATAAGTTAAGCAAGATGTCTTCCGAAGCTGTGAATTTGGGCGCAGATCTGCGCAGGGAAGAGGTCCGTCGAGGTGGCGATCGTTACATTCGTGAAGTCGAATCCCCGGAAAGGCGTACTCTTCGGGCCACTGACGACATGTGCGAGGCGTTTCGGCGCCATTTCGAGAGCCGGTTTACCAAGGAGCCTGGTCTCCGTGAGGAGGAGTTTCGTAGCTATTTGGCTGACTTTCCTCGGCTTTCGCCGACTGAAGCGGCTAGCTGCGAGGGAGAGATCACGGAGGGCGAAGTCTACGCGGTTTTGAAGAAGGTCGGCAGAGGCAAGTCGCCCGGTCTGGATGGTTTGCCCTATGAATTGTACTTGAGGCTGTCGCACATCTTTGTTCCGATTTTGACTGCAGTGTTCAACAACTGGTTTCGGTCGGGGTCCATCCCCAACCGGATCACCAGGGGCGTGATCACTCTGTTGAGAAAGGGCAAAGGTGGTGGGGGGAAGCTAGATGACTACAGGCCCATAACTCTGCTAAACACAGAGTTAAAGATTATGGCCAAGATCCTGCAGGAGCGTTTGCAGTCAGTTGCCGAGTCTCTGTTGGGACCTGAGCAGACTTGTTCTGTGAGGGGCCGAACAATTCAGAGCAACCTGCATCTGATCCGCACGATCATAGAGGGTGTAAAAGACGACGAGCAAGCCGCGCTGATCAATTTGGATCAGTCCAAGGCATTTGATAGGGTCGACCATCGCTACCTTGCTACTGTCCTGCAGGCCGCTGGATTCGCACCCAACTTCTGCCGCTGGATTAGCCTCCTGTATCGCTCCCCCAGTGCTGTGGTACAGGTGAACGGAAGGTTGTCGGACGCGTTCGTGCTGTCTAGGTCGGTTCGTCAGGGTTGTCCGCTGTCGCCTCTCCTTTATGCTTTGGCGTTGGAGCCTCTCCTTCGCCGGCTGAAGGACGAGACCGGCAGTCCGGCCCTACGCGGAATCGCCGTTCCTGGAGGGGCTCGAGCCAGGGTTTCCGCGTACGCTGATGACGTATCTGCTTTCGTGTCGTCCCGGGACGACATCGAGGCGGTACAGAAGGCGCTTGATCGGTACGAGAAGGTGACAGGGGCCAAGATAAACCGCGACAAGTCTTCCGGCTTGCGGTTAGGTGCCTGGAAGGGGGTCGCTCTTCCGGGCCGCTTCGGTTGGACGGATGGACCTGTCCGCATTCTTGGAGTGTGGTTTGGACCGGACCTCCAGCTGGAGAAGAATTGGTCTGAAGTACTTGCAAAGGTCGATTCTGCCGGCAAGACTTGGAATCGACGGCGGTTGTCCGTGAAGGGCAGGGCGGAGGTGTGTGCTACATACATTTTCCCCCTGATTCTTTATCGATTGTCTGTACTTCCTCTCTGTGAGACCCATTGGAAGGCGCTCGAGCGATCGCTATCCTCCATTTTATGGAGGGGACGCGTGAACAGGGTCGACAGACGAGTCTGCACTAAACGTCCGTGTCATGGGGGGCTGGGAATGCCGCACCTCTTGAGTCACGTCCGTGCCTCTAGGTTGGCTTTCCTACGCCGCGCATTGACTGGGAGAGATCCGATTCTGGAGGGGATAGTTAGGGACGCCTTCCCTAGCCTTACCATCAGTCCCCCCATCTCGAGGGTTGAGCGCCGTCGTAAACCCCGGGACGAGTCGGATTTCATCCGCGAGTGTCGGTCGGCCTTGAAGGCCATTCCCCGGTCCAGTGACCTGTCACGGCCTAGGAAGGTCTTCTATCGTGGATTAGTGGAGGGGCCCGCGAAGGATTCCCTACGTGATACGCTCGGCTTGTCGGAGGAGGCGTATCGCTCCTACTGGTCTTGGGCGCCAGCGGCGGATTACCTCAGTAACCCTGAGTTTTCGCTTACCTGGCGATTGGCTCGGAATCGGCTGCCTCTCAACGACAAGGCTTTCATATGGGGTTTGGCGGATTTGCCAGACTGTGAACGGTGTGGTCTTGCCTTAGAAGAAACGGCTCCGCACGCCTTCTACCATTGCCCCCGGGTCCGCCCCTTATGGGACCATGTCGGCGTGCTGACGGCTCGTCTCGCTCCCGAACAGCTTGTGTCCATTGATCGCGCATACGCGTGTGACAATGTGTCGCCCCCGTATTCCGGGGTGAAACGAATGGTGTTTCTGACGCTGCTGGCCACGGCTCGAATGGTGATTTGGACGACGCGAAAGGAGGAAGTCTTGCGGGGCAACCGTCTTTCTCATCAGCATCTAATCCAATTCTTTGAGCATCAGCTCAAGATGAAGATTAGATCTGATAGAAAACGATTGCATTCGACAGTCTTTAGCGAAAGGTGGGTAAAAGAGGCGAGCTTGGTTCGTGTGACCGGGGCTAGCCTTGATTTTCTCTTCTAGGTCAACCTATTGCACATCGGGGTGGCTTCCTGTGGAACCCTCCCCTTGGTTAGGATTAGACAAGCTTAAGTGTACCTAGTTAATGTGAGTAAGTGTTGTTCCTGGCCTGTAACCCGGCTACTCTTTGGTTATGATCCAAGTCGAGATTCCCAACCTCTCCAGTTTGTTTCGGCCCCCTTTTATCTCGACTGGGTCAGCTTTACATTTTCCCATTCCCGCATAATATTTTATCCATTTTCCCACTCCCTTAGCGAGAGTTGCCTCTTGATTCTGTCCCTTGGGCAGAATACAGCGGCCTCTCTATTTTGAGGGTTGGACGGTCCCCTACTAACATCTGTTATGTTTAGTTTGTATTTTGTGTTTATATTTATTTGATTATTGGGTTCATCTCCCCTCCCCTCTCATTCTATCATTGTTAGAATTTTAATGTATAGCATTTATATCATCATCAAATTTTTATGGTGTGGGGCGCGTTTTTACTAGGTTCCCCTTGAGAGGATGCGGTATTATGGTGGTTGGAGGATTGTTTGGTGACGGACGAGTTCTTGTGGTGAATGGGTAAATTGTAATGTATGAATGGGTCGTGAGTCAGATTAGCTAGGTATAAGATAGTTAGTGTTGACCAGTCTCTACCCCTCCCCTTTTCGGCCTCGTGCCACAATTTTGTAATTTTACGAAATAAATACCTAGAATGGCTGGACGGGAGAATAGAAAGTCATTGTAGCGACTAGTCATTATACATATACCCCCCCCACAGGTGTCTTGTTTCATTCTTGGGTGGGTTGGACTAGCAGTTGGAAAAAGTACCGATAAGTGTTTAAAGTTTTTCATTTTTGTTTCAAAGCTATTCTTTTTTGATTTAGTTGATTTGCATTTAATTTTTTGTTTATTTGTATCCGTGTTTATTTTTTTGTTATTTTCTACCTTTTGTTCCCCTCCTCACTGTTTTTTGTTCGTTTGCTTTGGTTGCACTTTTGTTTAAATTTATCCTTTTGTTGTCCACCGTTTTCTTTATTCATTTTATGTTTGTTTAAAAAACTAAAGAGACATTCGTTCTGGCGTTGTGGTCGTCGCAGGCCGCCATGAATGAGAACGAGAAAAACATAACACCGCCGGTGTCGGTGGAAAATTCAGCCTGGTCTGAGAATAGGCCAAGGCCAAAAAAAGATGCAGAGTATTATGAGGCCCAAAGAAAAACGTACGAGGGGTCGTTCAAGGAGAACGAGTTCTTAACGATTCCCGAGGCCCTTGAAGCAGTGGAAACCAGAACTATCTCCCTGCTGACATCAGATATCAAAAGTAGAAAGCTGACAGGAGTCAGCAGAGAGACTATGGAGGAGGTCCTCAAGACCTTAAAAATCTTTCCAAAAGTACTGGCAAGGAGGTCAAATGCCTTGTGGGACCTTCTCCTACCAACGGAACAAGAGGCCAAGCAGCTGGCAGGCAGCATACTAATATCAAAAAACTTAAAGCTGCAAACTGAATATATGGGCACCCGTAGGACGAAAATAACAGTTCACGGCGTGCCTGTAGACATCCCAAATGACAGGATGGGTGCCTTCTTCGCCCAATACGGGAAGGTCGAAGAGGTGAAGGCAATAGTGGGCAAATCCGGAATTGCCACCGGTGATGTCGAGTTGCAGGTGACTCTTAACCAGGAAGAGTTCAGAAGAGTCCCGAACATCCTGGTCTGCAGAAAGAGGAGGATGTGGGTCGTTGTGGAGGGTAGGCGGCCGAATTGCTGGGTGTGCGGTATCTCGGGACACATGGCAAGGGAGTGCCCGACAAAAAAGCCCCAACCGGTGATCCAGCCCACTCCAGAAGGTACAGACGCCAAAAAAACGGCAGAAGCCAAAAGCGCTGAGGGCGCCTGGAAGGAGGTGGCAAGTGGAAAGAAGGGGAAGAGTGCATCAGCTTCCCCGCAAAAGAGTGCACCAGCTCCCCCTCAAAACGAGAAGCAGCAGCAACCACCACCAAAGCAGCTGGCAGAAAAACAGCAGAAGAAGGAGGGGGAAAAACCAGAAGGGACGAAAAAACAGTCGCCCAAGAAGCAACAACAAAAGACGCAACAGCAGCAACCTCAGGCGGAGGAAGGCATGGAGGTCGACAAAATGCCTCCCCCTAGAACACCCTCTCTAAAGAGAAGCAGGGAAGAGGAGGAGGAGGGGGAAGTAGATGCGGAAAAAAATAGACATTCGGGGCGTAGTAGGAAGGAGGAGGGCATGGAAAAAACCAGGTCCACTTCCACTCCTGCTAACCCCAAAGAAACAGTGGAGGCCCCCAAAAGTAGGAGTCTCCCCCCTTCCCCGTCGCGTGCCTCACGTGCACCGTCCCCTTCTCCCTCAAACACTTCCCGGGGTTCGTCCCCACAGCGATCGTCCGATCCCCAGCCCCAGGATTCCAAAACAACCAAGAAGAAAAAGAAAAAACTCTTCGCGGGGCCGGAAGACATTTGTAAGGTAGAGGGGGAAGAGCATAAAAAGAGCCAGTCCGGCCGGAAAAGGGTCCAACTAGGACTTTTGTATAAGAAAGTCTCGGTAGGGGGGAAATCAGTGGAAGATCCCCGCAACTTTCCGGGTGCCCCGGGGGTGCTTACATGCATAAGGGATACCGGTGGCCCGTTAAAGGTATGGAGTCACATAACGGAGGCAAAAGAAGCCTTCATCAGAATGGCGGAAATTGATTCCCCATACCTAAGAAAAATGCGCCAATACTGTGCTGGGAGGGTCCCTGTTATTCTTCACCCCTCACTATATAGGTGCCTTAAATTAATGTAACCCACGGACGTCGGCGGGATTGTCCTAGATGGACATATGACGTCAGAGCTAGGTGTAGGGAGCCTAGGACATTCCGTCGGGGTCCTAACTGACTCAGATTTCCTCCCCGTATGTGAGTAGGTTAATTCTGTCTCTTATTTTACAGGTCTTAGAAGATGTCAACCAAGATAGCGACTCTGAATGTGAGGGGCTTAAGGGATCGGGGTAAGGCTGCCCGCCTGCTCCGGGACCTTCTGTCCCTGGATGTGGATGTTGCCGCGATTGAAGAGACCCACTTTGTTTGCAGTTCCGATGCGTGTGTGCTGGACGATGACTTTGTCGTCTATTCAGCATATGGGGACCGTTCTGCCAGAG
Source organism: Acanthosepion lycidas (assembly GCA_963932145.1). NCBI lineage: Eukaryota > Metazoa > Mollusca > Cephalopoda > Sepiida > Sepiidae > Acanthosepion > Acanthosepion lycidas. Next base: position 52,910 of record OZ010574.1, on the reverse strand, counting down.
GAGTTTCTTTGCTTGTCAGGCGTACTCTTGATGCGAAGGTGGACCTTGTGCATACCGATGCCGAGGGCCGGTTGATCGTGGCCGATATTGCCGTGAAAAGTGGTTCGTTCCGAGTCGTTGCGGTTTATGCGCCCAACGACCGGGAGGAGCGGGTCTCGTTTTTTCGGCGGTTGGGGTCGTTCCTAGTGGATTCAACGCGCCTAGTTTTAATGGGGGACTGGAATGCCATCCTGGACCCCAAGTTAGACAGGGGGCGGGGAGCTAGCGGGAGAAGGGGCGATCGTAGCCTGGTTGATCTGATCGACGATTATGGTCTCGTCGATAGATACCGGGTCGATCATCCCGGGGGGAAAATGTGGACGTGGGCTCTTAATTGGCCTTTTGACAAGGTAGTTAGCTACCTTGACAGAATGTTAGTTAGAAGAGCCGACATAGATCTACTAGGTTGCCCTACGTTCCACTGGGTAGGCTATTCGGACCACAAACTCGTTTGTGCCCGGGTGGCGTTAGACTGTAGGCCTAGAATGGCTGGCTACTGGAAGTTCAATCTGTCCTTACTGGACAGGGAGGACTTTCGGGAACAGCTAATTAGACTAGTGCAGCGGGAGCTAGTGGGGGCGGTTATCGGGAATAAGTGGTGGGAACGCCTTAAATGTAGGATTAGGTCCTTCACCACTGATTTCGGCAAACGGCTCGCTCTAGATAGAGCTGATAAGGTGAAGACACTCAAGTCTAGTTATTCCCGGGCGGTGGCTGGGGGGGATCCCCTAGAGATAGCCTTAGCTAAGGAGGCCCTGGATCGTTCGAATAGCGAGCGGTACATGGGCCAGGTAATTAGACATAAGTTAAGCAAGATGTCTTCCGAAGCTGTGAATTTGGGCGCAGATCTGCGCAGGGAAGAGGTCCGTCGAGGTGGCGATCGTTACATTCGTGAAGTCGAATCCCCGGAGGGGCGTACTCTTCGGGCCACTGACGACATGTGCGAGGCGTTTCGGCGCCATTTCGAGAGCCGGTTTACCAAGGAGCCTGGTCTCCGTGAGGAGGAGTTTCGTAGCTATTTGGCTGACTTTCCTCGGCTTTCGCCGACTGAAGCGGCTAGCTGCGAGGGAGAGATCACGGAGGGCGAAGTCTACGCGGTTTTGAAGAAGGTCGGCAGAGGCAAGTCGCCCGGTCTGGATGGTTTGCCCTATGAATTGTACTTGAGGCTGTCGCACATCTTTGTTCCGATTTTGACTGCAGTGTTCAACAACTGGTTTCGGTCGGGGTCCATCCCCAACCGGATCACCAGGGGCGTGATCACTCTGTTGAGAAAGGGCAAAGGTGGTAGGGGGAAGCTAGATGACTACAGGCCCATAACTCTGCTAAACACAGAGTTAAAGATTATGGCCAAGATCCTGCAGGAGCGTTTGCAGTCAGTTGCCGAGTCTCTGTTGGGACCTGAGCAGACTTGTTCTGTGAGGGGCCGAACAATTCAGAGCAACCTGCATCTGATCCGCACGATCATAGAGGGTGTAAAAGACGACGAGCAAGCCGCGCTGATCAATTTGGATCAGTCCAAGGCATTTGATAGGGTCGACCATCGCTACCTTGCTACTGTCCTGCAGGCCGCTGGATTCGCACCCAACTTCTGCCGCTGGATTAGCCTCCTGTATCGCTCCCCCAGTGCTGTGGTACAGGTGAACGGAAGGTTGTCGGACGCGTTCGTGCTGTCTAGGTCGGTTCGTCAGGGTTGTCCGCTGTCGCCTCTCCTTTATGCTTTGGCGTTGGAGCCTCTCCTTCGCCGGCTGAAGGACGAGACCGGCAGTCCGGCCCTACGCGGAATCGCCGTTCCTGGAGGGGCTCGAGCCAGGGTTTCCGCGTACGCCGATGACGTATCTGCTTTCGTGTCGTCCCGGGACGACATCGAGGCGGTACAGAAGGCGCTTGATCGGTACGAGAATTTGACAGGGGCCAAGATAAACCGCGACAAGTCTTCCGGCTTGCGGTTAGGTGCCTGGAAGGGGGTCGCTCTTCCGGGCCGCTTCGGTTGGACGGATGGACCTGTCCGCATTCTTGGAGTGTGGTTTGGACCGGACCTCCAGCTGGAGAAGAATTGGTCTGAAGTACTTGCAAAGGTCGATTCTGCCGGCAAGACTTGGAATCGACGGCGGTTGTCCGTGAAGGGCAGGGCGGAGGTGTGTGCTACATACATTTTCCCCCTGATTCTTTATCGATTGTCTGTACTTCCTATCTGTGAGACCCATTGGAAGGCGCTCGAGCGATCGCTATCCTCCATTTTATGGAGGGGACGCGTGAACAGGGTCGACAGACGAGTCTGCACTAAAAGTCCGTGTCATGGGGGGCTGGGAATGCCGCACCTCTTGAGTCACATCCGTGCCTCTCGGTTGGCTTTCCTACGCCGCGCATTGACTGGGAGAGATCCGATTCTGGAGGGGATTGTTAGGGACGCCTTCCCTAGCCTTACCATCAGTCCCCCCATCTCGAAGGTTGAGCGCCGTCGTAGACCTCGGGACGAGTCGGATTTCATCCGCGAGTGTCGGTCGTACTTGAGGGCCATTCCCCGGTCCAGTGACCTTTCACGGCCTAGGAAGGTCTTCTATCGTGGATTAGTGGAGGGGCCCGCGAAGGATTCCCTACGTGATACGCTCGGCTTGTCGGAGGAGGAGTATCGCTCCTACTGGTCTTGGGCGCCAGCGGCGGATTACCTCAGTAACCCTGAGTTTTCGCTTACCTGGCGATTGGCTCGGAATCGGCTGCCTCTCAACGACAAGGCTTTCATATGGGGTTTGGCGGATTTGCCAGACTGTGAACGGTGTGGTCTTGGCTTAGAAGAAACGGCTCCGCACGCCTTCTACCATTGCCCCCGGGTCCGCCCCTTATGGGACCATGTCGGCGAGCTGACGGCTCGTCTCGCTCCCGAACAGCTTGTGTCCATTGATCGCGCATACGCGTGTGACAATGTGTCGCCCCCGTATTCCGGGGTGAAACGAATGGTGTTTCTGACGCTGCTGGCCACGGCTCGAATGGTGATTTGGACGACGCGAAAGGAGGAAGTCTTGCGGGGCAACCGTCTTTCTCATCAGCATCTAATCCAATTCTTTGAGCATCAGCTCAAGATGAAGATTAGATCTGATAGAAAACGATTGCATTCGACAGTCTTTAGCGAAAGGTGGGTAAAAGAGGCGAGCTTGGTTCGTGTGACCGGGGCTAGCCTTGATTTTCTCTTCTAGGTCAACCTATTGCACATCGGGGTGGCTTCCTGCGGAACCCTCCCCTTGGTTAGGTTAGACAAGCTTAAGTGTACCTAGTTAATGTGAGTAAGTGTTGTTCCTGGCCTGTAACCCGGCTACTCTTTGGTTATGATCCAAGTCGAGATTCCCAACCTCCCCAGTTTGTTTTGGCCTCCTTTTATCTCGACTGGGTCAGCTTTACATTTTCCCATTCCCGCATAATATTTTATCCATTTTCCCACTCCCTTAGCGAGAGTTGCCTCTTGATTCTGTCCCTTGGGCAGAATACAGCGGCCTCTCTATTTCGAGGGTTGGACGGTACCCTACTAACATCTGGTATGTTTAGTTTGTATTTTGTGTTTATATTTATTTGATTATTGGGTTCATCTCCCCTCCCCTCTCATTCTATCATTGTTAGAATTTTAATGTATAGCATTTATATCATCATCAAATTTTTATGGTGTGGGGCGCGTTTTTGCTAGGTTCTCCTTGAGAGGATGCGGTATTATGGTGGTTGGAGGATTGTTTGGTGACGGACGAGTTCTTGTGGTGAATGGGTAAATTGTAATGTATGAATGGGTCGTGAGTCAGATTAGCTAGGTATAAGATAGTTAGTGTTGACCAGTCTCTACCCCTCCCCTTTTCGGCCTCGTGCCACAATTTTGTAATTTTACGAAATAAATACCTAGAATGGCTGGACGGGAAAGTAATGCCATTTTCACAAAGCAAACTTGACGTCACGTGCTGCCCGTTAAGGTAAGACCCTTATTCTCCTATACACCAGATGCAAGCCACTCTGGCTCGCTTGCTTCTACGGGACTGTTCACCACAAAAACCTACACAGTGCGTTCCCTTACATCGACGATATCACAATTGCAGGGCGCACGCAGACGGAACACGACCAAAACGTAAAAAAGTACCGGTAGGCTATTTCGAAGTCTAAACTTACCCTCAACGAGTTGAAACCTGTGACTTCGGTACACTCCATCAATGTGTTGGGATACTGTTTTGGCGGTGGAGTTATAAAGCCTGACTCAAAAACCTGTCTCTTAAGAGAGCTAAAAGAAAACTCGAAATCATTAAAAAGGACGCTGGGCATTGTGGTAGAGTGCGACGCGTCAGATTCTGTAGTCCTCAACCAAGGCGAACGCACAGGAGCGTTCATGTCGAAAACACTAGAGGGAAGCGAATTAAAATATCACACAGTAGAGGAGGAGGCGATGGCAATTATTAAGGCGGTTCGCAAGTGGAATCACTCTTACAACAACATTTAACCTTAGTTACTAACCAAAGATCGGTGGCCTTCATGTTTAACAATGAAAGGCGTACCAAAATTAAAAATGTCAAGATCCAGGAGTGGCGGTTAGAACTTGCAGCATTTGACTACACAATTCATCCTGGCAAGGAGAATGACACATTTACCCGAGCTTACGCTTGTTCAGCCATTACCACTTCAGCTCTCACCGACATTCACAATGGACTATGCTACCCGGGGATTCCTGCATTTTGTTAGAGCAAAAAAAAAAAACTCACTTTTTCTACGGAGAAGGTAAAAAAAAAGTGTACGCTTCTTGTAGAGTCAGTGTCTAAATTAAACCTCGTTTCTATCACCCTCCGGAATCACTCTTATCAAGGCGACCAGACCCATGGAATGACTAAGTATCGACTTCAAGAGACCCATACTTTCTGTCACGCATAACACGTATTTACTTGTAGTAATTGACGAATATTCGTGGTTTCCATTCATCTTCCCATGTCCAAACATGCATAAAACATCAGTAATTGAATCCCTAGATCTATTGTTCAGCTTAGCCGGAATGCCCGGCTATATACAATCGGGCATCTGAGGAACTGAGAAATTCTCCCCAAAAGGGTCGCAACAAGTAAAACCACTCCATACCGCCCAAACGGGAACGCACAGGTTGAACGATTTAACAGCATTACATGGAAGGTGATTCGTCTAGCCGTTAGTACTGGGAATTGGTGCTTCCTGAAGTGTTACACACCATAAAGATCGTTGCTGTGTACCTCAAATGCCACGTCTCATGAACGCTTCTTCGTATTCCCGCGCTGCTCATCACACGGGAGTTTACTAGGATTATGGCTAATGTCACCAGGTCTCATACTATTAAAAAGGTTTGCAAGAAACAGTAAAACCGATTCTTATGTGGATCAAGTCGAACTCCTCGACAATAATCCGATATACGCTAACATAAGATATCCAGGTGGAAGGGAGTCTACTGTGTGTGTTCACGATTTGACACCCTGCTCTGAAATGGAGTTAATTCCTGAGCCCCACACCGCGGAATAAGATAGGAGTACCCCGATTTTTCCTATACCGGAGGAGGGCATGACATGTAATGATATTGCTGAGGTCCAACAGACAAGGAAATCTAGACGACGGGACCTCCAATTCATTATGTATGGTGATGCCACAATTTTCCAAGGAGCGAAGAATGTGATATCCCACGCTCGCGTTGTACGAGCAAGACTCGTCCACGCGAGCTAGGTAATCTGTGACTTACCTACCGCCTTTATTTTGTAGCAGAGTTTCGTTTCGTTTCGTTAAATAAATCTTAGTACTTTTACTTATGTTCTGAGTTTTGTTTTACTTATCACACTTCCCATAAATTATTTCTGAACCAGAAAGGAAAATGGACATACTCAAGAGACATTTAACTTTGTTTCAATATTGTCAGCAAAAAAAAGGAATAAACTTCCATAACATAAACTCAAGTTTTTATATGCTTCTTCTATCTTCTTTATTTATATATTGAACACTTTTTCTATACTATGTTATGCCCCCTAAGTCTTAGATTGCTGCTCTCTCTTAAAATGAATAAGTACTAAAATTACTTTCAGGAGTGGCTTCATCTTTTAAAAAATAATGTGTGGTGACAACATAACATCTACAATCATAATACAGCAAAAACAAACCAGTTAGAGTATTTTAACAATGTTACCTTAACTTAAAGAATAAACCAAATTTCATTTCAACCTGCAAATTTATAACAGTAGTGTGGAGTCTGTATTTATACTTAATAATGTTCCAATTGTTAAATGTTTATGTTTGCTACAAAAGCTAAAAAATATAGTAACATGAAAGGAGGAAAGGAAACTAAAAGATTACTAATTAATTACTGAATAACATAAAGCGTTATTTTCTTTAAAAAAAGTGGGGGCAGAGATGAAACGACTGAATGAGTGCTGTGTAAAAATGGTTAACCCAAAAGATGGAAAAAATATGCTCTAAATTTTGTGATTGTGAGGAACAATTTGCATCCATTCCTATGCACAACAGCTATATAAAAAATGAGCTTGGCCAGCATGAACAAGGAGTTCCAGATAGTGACTAGGACAAGTAGTTGAACATACAAAAGTTGGATCCAGTTCTCCAGGAATTCGAAGATGTATTTGAAGAAATGTTAGGCCAACTACCTGGTGTGGTACATTTGGAGGTGAAGACAAATATGACACCACATATTGCAGCAGCATGGAGGGTTCCAGTAACTATCACGGGGAATTGAAAGTAGAGTTGGAGAAGCTATGGAGGTCATCGAACCAACAGCATAGGCCAGCATGTTAGCACTGGTGATGAAGAAAAACAGGAAGGTGCAGGTCTATAGACCCAAGGTTGCTAAATAAGGATATTAAAAGGGAACATTTTCAGTTACTAGTGTTTTAATATCTGTTGCCTAAACTTGCTGACAGCAAAGTGTTTTCCACCCCGGATCTGAAAGGTGGTTTTTGGCATTTGAAGCTTCATGGGGAAAGCAGTCATTTGATTATATTGACCATTCCACTTGGCCAGAATAGGTGGAAAGTGCTATTATTTAGAATTGCTCCAGCAGCCAAAATCTTTCCAGAGTCTGTATATGATAACATCTCTGATTTGGAGGGATTATTAAACAAGACTGATGATATTCTGGTCTTTGGGAAAGGCAAAACTATGGAATAAGTCACAGCTGACCATGACAGAAAGCTCAAAAAAACTCTAACAGAGATACCAGGAATGTGGAATATGTCTAAACTCCTACAAATTGGACCTGTGACAAACCTGTCTTTCATGGAACATATAATAATCCGAGAAGGTAAAGGCTATTACGGAGATGCCTCATCCAACAGATGTGAAAGGCGTTCAATAGTTAGGAGGATTTGTAAATTAGCTTGCAAAATTTATATCATTGAGGTAATGTTTCCAATTTGCCATCTTACAAAGAGACATTTGATGAACTTGGTCTCAGGCACACAAGGATGGTTTTGAAAAGGTTAAGAAAAAGGTGAGTGAAGCACCTGTGCTAGAGATATTATGAACACAACAAACTGGTCATCCAGCATGATGCAAGTGAGAAGCGCTTAGGAGCTGCACTGTTCCAAGAAGGCCTGTCCCTACCTATACCTTACTGACACAGAAACACAGCATGTAAGAAGAAATGGTAAAAAGTAATAGTGACTGATCAGCTGGATGCAGTATCATAGCACAGCTCCCCATCATCATTGATATGCTGACAAAACACAGTTAACTTGAAGAAAACATCAGTCTATCCTTGGAGATGCAGTTATGCTCAGTTCAAGGTGATCCCATAGTCACTACTACTAAAAAATATTTTGGAGTGGTGAGTTCTATACCTCCTAACCCTAAACCTCCACCAGCTAAAATCCAGATAATTTGAGGACCTCAAAGACACCTCATCAGTGAGGAAAACACTTTCTGGGGGAATTGTCAGAACACCAGCAAGACTAAAAGAAAAAAAAAGTTGAGTGATGGGGCAGAATAATCCCTATAAAGTAAGATGGCAGTCTACCCAGTAAATACCTTGGTCACTCATCTCTCACCCATTCCCCTTATGTAATAAATAATAAAAATCTTTCAAAAGGTGAAAGATTTCATGAGAACTTGTTTTTGTGGGACATAGACTAAGTGGTTCACGTGATGTAGGAGTGGCAGGTAGTTGTGCATACTACTTTTGTTGTGTTGCTTGTTTCCAGTGGCCATAGGTAGAGAGAGACAGAGCATGAAACACATTCTTCCTATTATGAGCTTATTTAAATACTTTTGATGTTATGCTTCTTAAGATTTTTAACTTAACATGAAAGGGTACTGAGAGAAAATATTAATACTTTCAATCATAGTTTAGTAACATGCTGGAAAGTGTAACTATCCAAACAGGTTAAATTTCTCTAGATGCTTCCCAACATCTCAGGGTGTTGTTTTTGCAGATGACTATTGACTTCTTATTCTCACTTTATATTCTTATTTTTCCTACAAACCACAATGTTTTAAATCAAGGTAAACATTTCCTCTGCTCTTTTATGACCTTACATTAGAATTCACATAAATTGTGATTTTATTATATAAGAAATCATGTTTTGATAGGAGGAATCTTTTCATATTTGGAACTTGTTGGAACTGTCGACCAGACAAGGAGAGTCGCATAGAATAAAATAACTGGTTTGAAAAATATGTTGCATTATTTAGGCTGAGGTAATTTGAATCTCACCAAACAGAAAAACTTTTCATCAGTAGATTTCATTTAGGCTGATATGTTGAAAGTTGCCCTGGTTCTAACAGATTAAATTCTTTCTTCATCACCAGTCTAAAAATGATTTTTTTCTGCATCTAGCAAAAAAAAAAAAAAGGAATTAAAGGCTGACTGATGTGCTTCACCCTAAGTTCATAGATGAGACATTTTCCTAGCTTCAAAAGCTTTTTTAAGGCATGTAAACAATGCACTCTACTTGACTGATTCACCAGTAATTTTTTTGCAACCTGTTTGGAAAACTAATTGAAGGAAAATGTCACAGTGTTCTTTTGTAAACTTTGCAAACCACTTTAAACATGCTTATATCTTAACCCATTACCTACCATGAGCCCCATTTGGGGATCTGTTAAAATTAAACTCACTACATGTTATTCATGTATTTACATTGAATTGCTTACATTGCATTTGCAGAGGTATATTTTACAACACTTAACCTTTAAAGTTTTTATTATTGGCTGTAACTAATCATAGAAGACACTTTCTGTTGTAATTTTACATTTCACAAATAGAAAAATAATTATTTTGAAAAGTATTTTTTATTATTTCTAATCAATATTATGTTTTGATGTTTTATACACATATATTTGATGTTCTAGTTTCTACAAAGTTTTAAAGTATCAACTATTTGAAGAAAATTTCAATATTGTATGTTGTTTTAACTCCTAAGACACCTATCTGGACCAAAAATGCACATTAAAAAATTTGGCAGTTAATGGCTTAAACTTCAATGATCAGTTTCTTGAATTGTTACAATTTTTTCCCCAAGTTAAATATGAAAAAATAAAAAATTATTTTTGTTTGTAATGTTCATCACTGATTTTCATTAAAGTTAAATTATCATTTTCTGAGTAAGAGTGTACAAAAAGTGAAGTGGTGAGTAAACTTCAAAGACATTTCTAAAATTTCACTAATATTGTGCTGGATATTTTTGCGTTAATCTGCAATCCACATACTCAATATCACACAAAACAATTGTAGTTGACTATATGTGGATGAATAGATTGTCTTAATTTATTTAAAAATAAAGTAAATCATCAATCAATGCATCTCTCTTATCAAGCAGCATTTGTTTGTGTAATTCATGTGTGTATGTGTATCATAATTCTAGTTTGTCTATGTGGGATTTGGAATTTAAGTTACACTGGTTGTGGTAGCAGGTAGACATATTCTAGTATGGATTTGATAAAAGTTGGTGATATAATAGTGTTTGACATAGTTTTATAGATAAGATATTTATGAAAACTCCCTCAAAGTATTTCCTGCAAAAAGAATTGTTTTTTTGTTTTTTTTCTAATTATGGTGTCGTTTTTAAAATTTAAGTTATGGCCAGTTTTATTTCTGTGTGTTACTAGTGAGTCTAAAGAGGTATCCCAACATAGGTCTCTTATATTCATACATGTGGGCTTTTAGATTCCTAGATGCTTTGTCAATGTAACTCTTACATTGCAGACATTTTTATGCCAAATCCTGGCATCTGATATGGTGTTGGATCTATTTGTTTTCCTAACTACATCTCCTAATTGTCTTGGAGATGGTGGTAAAGATTCTAATGTTGGAGATAACAAAATTTGAAAATAAATGCATTAAGTATTAGAGAGTAGGATTATGAATTTTTTGTATTTGTTGTTGGAAGTGCCTAGGTTGTCAGTGGTGGTGCCTACTTTTTTGTGCATGTAGACTGTATGCTCATTTTTGAGCATTGAGGATAAAATGATGAGTAGTGAAGAAGTTTAAATATTTTTTCAATATAACTCTTCTTTATGTAGGCATTCTAGACTGTATTCTAATGGCTCTGAGGTAAAATCCTATGATTAATACAAATTTTATTTTTTGGCTGTGGTCAGAATAGAAACCGATGAAATCATTTTTGTTTCTGGGTTTGCAGTAAACTTTAAAATCTAATTTGTCATTGTTACATATTATAGGGTTATAAACATTGTAAAAAATATGATTAAATATTACATAATTTTGTAATTCTAGTGCACAAATACACCTTTACTTTATCAGTAGTGTCCATGGACCTTGAGGATTGGAAAATAAGCCGTTGTGTTTTTATAAGTACCATGTAACATAGGTACCTTCATGAGACTGCTAAAAAAAAAAAAAAAAAAAAGAAAAAAAGCATAGTCTGATGAAAAAGACGCCAAACGTGACAAAAACAAACTTTTATTGTCTAAATGTTTATGTTATTATTAATAGGAAAGACCGAAGTATTCTTTAATTATTTAAAAAATTTTCCCTTCTTTTTAGAACATTCTAAATTTTCATTAAAAAAAAAAAAAAAAAAAAAAAAAACCTTGTTTCTTTTTGTATCACTGGAACAAGTAAAATAAATTTTTACCATGTTTTTTTTTTCTTTTGTATGACAGACATTAATTTGGAAAACTTGCAAAAATAAAAATAATTTTCAGATGTTAATGAAACTTTCAGAAACTATTCACAAAGGATGGAAATTATTAGGTTTTAAGGAAAGCAAATCAATGTATTTTTTTTTTAATTGGACCCCCCACCTGAAAATCAGCTCTGAATTGTAACATACAAAACTTAATAAAACAAAGATATTATTTAATTTCAAATGCTTTTATGAATATGGACAATATTTTCTGAAAGCAAAAAAAATTTTGATGAAAAATGAATTTTTAATAGTTATTTCTTTAATTATATTAGATTCTTAAATTTAATTTGTTAAAATATTATAAAATTAGTTAAAAGCTGCATTCAGTTTCATAAATGTCCTTATAGATTTTTTTTTTTTTTTAGTCTATTGTAAATTGTATCATTTTTGACCAATCAGAAGACCCGCAGTAATTAAGAAATGTAATTTTGTGGTTTTAATACGGCTGTAATTATAAAGTATGGAAGACCAATCAGAATACAATTAAGTTGCGTTATTTCAGTTAAGCATTGTTCTCCACTGTTAAGGCCTTTATTTTTGCAAAACACGTGTGGAGAAGTTAATTTGATTTTTCAATTTCAACTGAGAAGGGTACCTACAAGTATCAGTATCATCTTATGAAATTTATATGATCTTATTTTTATATTGATCTCAGTTATGACATTTTTCCATAAATGAAATATCAAAATTAATAAAATGAATGGAAATACAAATAACACAGTAAAATGTAATAAATGTACATAAAATTATAGTATTTTATGTACACTTCTGATAAAATTTGTTCACTTAATCTAAATAATATCACTTCTCTCCTTCTGTAGAAAGACTTATCTTCACATAAGTTGTTAATACGTGATGAAATTGTCATTCATCACCTGTCAAGTGACGTGAAATGTTATGACCAGCTTTGTTTTATTTTCAAACTACATCTTTTCGGCACAGAAACTAAGTAATGCTCGTTTCAAAATATTTTAAATAAACAATTTCTGATTTTCTTAAAATAAGTTTTGAAAAAATTATAATTGATTTTTAAAAGAATTTCAAACTGAGATTTTCATTTTTTATAAAATGGAAAAGAATGGTTGGCATGATTATCTGTCAATTTTGCTGGCTCAGAAAAAAAAAAAAAAAAAAAAAAAAAAAGAAAAAAAGATTTTTAACAAAAGTTTTGAACGTGCTATAAATGATTAAAAATGTAAAAAAATATCCCCAAAATACTTTGATCTTTCCTCTTAATAATTTAGACGATAAAGTTTTGCTTTCGTCAAGTTTGGCATCTTTTTTGTCATGCTATGCTCTTTTTTAGCGATCTCATGGTGGTGCATAATGTAACAGAAGATACACTGCTTTAAGCAGTTTGAAGCTGAAAAAAAGACCATGCAAATCTATTGGACCAATGAAAGATCCGATATGATAAAGATATGATATTATGCAAATTTCTAAGAAGGAATTGTTGGAGTGCAAGGTGTTTTGGCAAATCATTGTAGATGAACATGCTTTATTACACTAAAAAAATCATGGCTAATATTTCTGCTGAAACAAAGATCAAGGCTGTGACTTTAAAGGGGAACATGACTCAATTAGAATTAGCCAGGTGGCTATAAATTGTCCCTTTTAGATTAACTTAAAGAGTTTACTATAAGGAATTTGATTTTTGCACCAACCTAATAAAATCATAACTTTTTAATAAACCATTTTGTATGTAGTATATTAACACAATGCTATATTGAAGTACTCTATTTGCAAGCAATTTAAAATAAATGAGACTGCTTTTTATTGAAGGAAAAATGATTCCTACATTTGTTTGATAATCAAATTTATTAAAAAGAATTTTCTAACAAAATGTTACCAAATGATATTTTAATATTTTCCTTCTCCACAAATGAGAAATATTAAAAAAAATGTACCTTCAGTATCATGCTTTTATCACAAATGTAAAGCAAATTTTCTCAGGTTTGATGTATTAACCATTTTTCTTTTTTTAATAAAACTTTCTCATCAAAATATCTATGTTCAGTTTAAAGATTTTGATTGCATCAATTTTTAATTAAAGTTCTCAAAAGAAAAAAAAAATTCAAGCATACAGCAATAAACATCTTTTTACTTTTATTGCCTCAAGCTATTTTATACTCATATTTTATTACAGATACTTTTCTTAATGTCATTGTGATAGTGACATTTTTAATATGATTATTTCTATGATTATTAAGTATGTTATATGGCTAAGAAAGTTGTGTATTTCTTACCACTATCAAATGTTCAAGTTTGGGACTTCTTAAGTTGGAAGTGGCATAATCTTTCAACCATGCATTTGCTTTTTATACTAGAATAAAAAAGGATTAGGACTTTGGAGAAGTATGTTAAAACTTCATTTCTTTTTCATGGGAATGGATTTTAATTAATTTAAAAGTGTTGTTATCCACTAATTCTTTGCTTCCATAAAACAAATGCAACATCATAGTCATGTGATAGCATAATGCAGAGAATTTACATAATGAACAGGTTTTACATTAAAAACCTGTCAACGATAGTAACAAAGTATATAGATGTTTTCAAACTGAAACATAGTAAACACCTGCTTCAAGTGAAAAGAACTAGTTTGGCAAGATTTTATCTCCTCCTACAGATATAAATTGTGCTGAGTGATATAATGGTGACACAGAAAACGGATTATCTGAATGCTTTCTTTCTCGCCAACTGTTACTCTCTTGTCTTTGTACTTGAAGTCACGGTTGGCCAACTGTAAATTCATTCGACAAAAGACAAGCAACACAAGTTACCTTGAGACTATCAAATGAAATAATTTGTTTTCTGTTTAGTCTCTAAACCTTCTGAACTGCTACCTTTTATGTTTGCTAACCTGTTTATTTACAAAGTATTTATGAACAATAATTAACACAAGCAATTTCCCAGGTATCAACCAAATTAATAACTAACAAACTAATTTTACAGTTAGTCCTAACCTGTTGTAGGTGCTTTATACTTATGGCCTTGTACCAGACAATGTTAAGTGTGGTGAATTCCTTAGCTCAACAAAAACTTCTTTTAAACAAAAGCACAACTAATGTTAAAATGATTTGCAAGACTAATTTCAGTGATGCATTCTTTGAACTCTGCTGATTAAAGCACAAATGTACCTGGACATTTTAACTATTTAGGAATAAAAAGGAGAAAAGAAAAAAAAAAAAAAAAAAAAAAAAAAGCACATCTTAATTTATCTTGCAATTGTTACAAGTTATACTGTTTACACTGATTTTTTTTTCTTTTTTATACAAATTAAAGGGAAATCTAATCTTGTATTAGACAGTAGTTTATTATAAGTGGGGTGACTGAAACGTTCTTATCAAGAAATCCTAGAAAAAGGAAAAAAAAAAAAAAACTGCTTATGATGAAAATCTAAAAATGTATTCATCATAGAACACTCACTTCGTTTACAGCAGAATGTTCAGACATGACTCAATTCACTTTAGTTCTCAGTCCTAGTTCAGATTTAGGATCCAAGATAGAGCTGAGTTTATTTGATTATATCGTCATGTCAACTTCTTCACTGAGCTCCCCTTTTTCCAACAACCATCCCTTCAGTGCATATTTTTGATATGTGATGATATGACTTAAGGGTTTTACTCATTATTAAGGTGACAATTGGGGTCAGACCAGTTGTACCCAGAATTTGTATCCTTATACAATTGGTTAGAAATTTGTTGGTTATGAATTGCATGATTTTTTTAAGTGTTACACAATCCAGGCAATAAAGCAGTACATTGAGAATGTGTTGTAGATATTGGCTTTGATTTTGTAGGGAATATGAGAAAATGTTAGTATTTAGTGCTGCCCAGCCAAGACCTATTATATGTTCAATAGTTCTTGTCTAGAAAAGCATTTGAAATATAAAGCTTTTAATAGTAATTAAATATTAAAAAGAAAAAAAATATTGAAAAGGTAAATTTTTTTTTTATGTTTCCAAATATTTTAATATCTTTAAATTAATTTTGCAGTTTTTCATTCATACTTGAGATTTCAAAAGACAAAAAAGTAACAAAAGCTTGCATATTGCAGTATATAAATTTAAAACCTGACAAATTCACTAAGACAACTTTGATTATGCAGCTGCAAAATAAATTTTTGGTGCTTTCAAGTGTTGACTATTTTTAGAAACAAGATCCTATTAGTAAAGTTGTTATCAGGTTAATTTTTATATAAGAAACCTTTAAAACCTCAATCCATTCCCATCAAAGGAGTAAGGGGGGGGGGTGATTATTTGCATATATATATATATATATATATATATATATATATATATATATATATATATATTATATATAGATAGATGAGGCCAACACAAAGAGAAGGATTTGTAGCTGCTACAATGTCTGGAGTAAAATGCCCTTATAAACATTCACAAGAAAAAAAATGTTGACATTTATTCATTGTACTTCAGTTGACTGAAGTGTTGGGTGAGGTAGTCAACTGTATCAATTGTTGCAATGAGTTTAAATAGCAGGTGACAAAAGAGAATGTACAATAAACTGAAATATTTTATACTGATCTTCATCCTTCAAATAATGTGGCAAACATTCAAAAGGAAACTCCTCGGATCAGCCTAGTTGCTGAAATAGTTGGGTATTTCTCACTAAAGACAGTATTTGTGCCAAAGTAAAAGCTAGATTTTGAATGCAGGCACTTTTGTTTTGAAAGTTTAGCAGCACCACTGCACTTTCATTTAACCTTGTGCCAGACTTAGAATAATTCTAAGTATAGACATATTTTGATAGCTTGCTCATTTATCTAAGATAAATGAATAAAAAAAAGAAGTTATTTTGCTGAAATAGGAAAGATTACATTCAAAGCTACTAATTTCAATCATTCCACATTGGGCAGTGGTTAGCAAACTAGTCTAGTTGGACACTACTACTGATTAGAGTCAATCCTCACTGGTTGCTTCTTATTTATGAACTTCAGCCAAAGTAATCTAAACTTAGTAAATGACATTCACAAGGTAAATGATAAATGGTAAATTAAAAGAAAAAAAAGAAAGAAAAAGAAAAGGCATCTTGCTTTCCAGTCAAATTTGATTTTCAAAACTTTAAATGCAATTTCATTAGTTATCTTTTCTTAATTTGTGTTCTTTTTTTGTTCTCCCTCCAGGTTTTCTTTTCCTCATTCTCTTACACACAGTAACTGCTTACATCTAAGTGGCTTTATTGTCTTGCTTGTAGTGAAAAAAAAAAAATTGGCAAAAAATTAATTGGACAAAGTAAATAATTGAAAATATTCCAGAGTTTATTAAGCATTGTTTTTTTCAAAAATCTTTGCAAGTTGAGTTATCAGAATAAACTTGGACAAAGAGGAAGGAAGAAAAGTAATAAAGCATGCACAGCATGAAGGCAGAGAATGGGGTGTAATTTTTTGTGTGTCAAAGAAAATTTATTAAAATTTCCCATTCATGATGACTTAATATCAAGCAGCAAGATCAAAGACATCCTTACATTTTTTTTTTTTAACTTGTAAGAAATTTGAAAGAGAAAACTATAAAGTCAATAAAAACATTTTTTTTGCATTTTAAAGATTATTGACTAGATTGGGCGTGTGTGTGTGTGTATATATATATATATATATATAAAAAGGTAAAATGCAAAACATTTATTTGAACAGATTTTTCATACTAACTGCCATGGGTATGAACTTGATTTTATTTGTTCATTTTCACAAAAAAAAAAAAAAAAAAAAAAAAAAAAAAAATAAATAAATAAAAATAAAATAAAAAGGATTACTAATTTTTATATTTGTTTTAACAATTTTGAATTGATTTAAGATTTCAACCTCAGAATGGGTACTAAAAATTTCGAAACTGATTAAATTTTTTAAATAGTCAGAAACAGACAAAGGCAATTTCTTTGATAAGCCTTAAAATCGAGTGAATTTTGTGAAAATTTTGAAGAAAATTAAAACCTTTGACTTACCATAGATTAAATACCTTAGTCATATTTTTTTTTTTTTTTTTGTAAATACTGAGGTTAAAATAGTAAGATAGCATCTTCCAATACAGTTTGTTTTGATGAAACTACACTGTAATATTAAGCAATAGAGATCAAAGAATGAGGCAACAATTTTCTTTTTGCAAATTGAAATTTTAAAGGCCATAAATTCTTACATGTTAAACCTTGCATGTTGAATCTACATGAATTCTTACATGTTGAACCTTACATGTTGAATCTAAACTGTTATATGAATATCTTTTAGCCTTTAGAGAAATCCTCTTTCCTGTATTTCATCTATTCAGTCTTCCTTGTTAATATAAACTTGGTGATATTCTGTGATACTGAAAATCTATTTGCCTAAAAAATAAATGCTTAAAGGACAAGTATATTTTTATTAAATAACTTCTAAATTAGAAATGCAAAAATGAGCTAAAAGCAGGTACAGTTTTTAAATGCGGGTTTACGAAAGACTAATGATGAAGATAAAAACAATGATTACAATAACTGAACATTCATTTACACAATCAGGATAAGGCTTTTGAATTCCATAACTGCATTTACTAGTAGAACATAAAACATGCCTATTTAAGAGCATTTTCTCTGGATAGGGATTTGTAGTAACTAAAATTAATTAGATAGAAAAGCACCTAAACACGTGAATTTACAGTTGCCTTTCTAGGTTTTGCTATTATGTAGCTACATACGCAGCATAAGTTAATAGTATATAAAAACAGTAAGAAATATTTTCATTAGGTCATTTTCTGTTTTCTCTCTAAAAAATAATTCTTTACAGTGTCAGAAAGAAATGCAGTTTTCACAAATAAACTTTCATGAGATTATTTTATCTATGTGTATTTAAATCTCAAGATTTATCTCGCAAATGAATATCTCATTACATTATACAAGTTTTTCAAAGAAAGCAAACATTTTTAAATGTTTGAACAGATGCTAATGTAAGATTTTAATGAAACAAAATACTTTAATTAATATTTGATAGATTTCATAATTTATTTCAAATCTACACTAGTTTTTGTATGCATACGTTTTATACACTTGCATTGTTAGGAAGTAAAAAAAATAGTTGATTAAGTTTATCAAACTATTATTTAGGAAATAAAATTACTTAAATGAAATTACTTTTAATGCTTGTTAAATCATTTCCATTAGTAAGCAAAATACAACTTTTTCTTGAGTATTAGGTTATTATTAAATATTTTTAAATGTTTGATACACAGATGTAAATTAATTGGATAAATTTTCATTGAGTAAATTATAATTACAAACTAACAGTTGAAATCTTTGGTTTAATAAAAAGTTGACATATTTTTCATTAAGTAAATATTAGTTTGTTTTTAAAATTGGCTTCAGAAGAAAAAAAAAAATTGGACTAAATTTGAGTACCTCTATTCACAAGGCAGTTTCACTTCCCAGGTTAATATAAAAGAGTTTTATAAAGTGAAAATGTAAAAGTATATAACCATCTCCAAAAATAGTGGATTTATCTGCATTAAAACATTTTAAGTTAGTTTAAAAATCAGTTTTCAAATAAAAACAAAAAAATATTTCCAGTTACAAAAGAAAGTACAGCAGTTGTAGATAAGTCTGCATTAAATGACAACAAGCAAAGCTTTCAATATTTTTTAAATATGAAAGCAACAAATGTATCTTTAGTGTTTCTAGTAATAAAATAATGTCATAGAAGCAGTATTGAAATGGCTAATATTTTGTTCAGAAAAGTTTAGTTTTCAAACTGTTTCATACGTCTCTTAAAAGCAACGGTCATACATTGTCAGGATAGGCAACATTGAGAGATACAACTCTGTGAATCTGTGGTCCTAGTGTTTCCACCTTATTTAAAGTGTTCTCTTCTGTATCAATAACATAGAGATAAGTATTAACACCACCAATAACATAAATTTTGTTGTCAACCTGAGCAACATAACGTTGCAATTGACCAATTTCAAATGGGGTTCGAAGAATTTCTGTCCACTGATTGGTTTCGATGTCATAGCACTCGTTATTATAACACTCTGAGAAAGAAACATCTTCTAGTGATGTACAGCCTCCCAAAGCATACAACTTGCTATTTATAGCTGTCATGCTATGACCTTGACGAGAATAGATCATAGGGGTTTTAGGTTCCCAGGTTTCAGTCCCCATTCTGTAAGCATAAAGATAAGGCAGGGGAACAGGAGATTGAGGGTCATCACTGATTCCTCCACTAGCATAAAGAACGTTATCTGAAAAACAACAAGCCAGATCAAATATACCCAGAGGTAAACTTGGAAGGTCAACCCATGTATTCTCCTCAGGATAATACATTTCACAAGTGTTCAGAATAGATTCCGATTCTCCATCTTCTGTAACTGTATGGTTTATACCACACAAAGCAAACAATCTGCTGTCTGAACTGCACATTGCAAAAGAGACTCTGGGGTGTTGCATAGCAGCTACCTCAATCCAGATTCTATAGCGTGGATCAAACATAAACACACGATCACTGCTACAATAGTTATGGGTGTAACCTCCAGCTACAAACAAAAAGTTTCCCAATACAGCCTGCCCGGTATATTCATAGAGAGTGTCTAAACTGGAATTCAGCTCCTCTAAGCAGATTCCTTCACGATCAATTGTGCGATATGCAATGTTTGTTACATAACGGTCATCAGAGAAGAAAATCATTGCCAGAACTCTTCTGGATCCTCTTTGCAACAACTTCTCTTCATTTCGCAAACACTGCATTGGAATGCAGAGAATATAATTCTTAGCTTCTTCAATCTCATTACGGATTTCTTCAAATTCATAAACGTATTTTGGTATTAGATCAAGTTCCTCAGGTTCCATTAGACAAAATCGAATTTCCCGAAGAAGTGGTAAAAGAAAGGGTTTCCTGGCACAAGGATCTTGGTCCACCCATTCAAGAATGAGAGTTAAAAGAAAATATTCACTTGCTTCAATATAAATGTTCTCTTTTAGGAATAATAGTAGTAAGTTGTCTGGAAGATTAAGCAAAAACTTTGGCTGATACATCAACTGGGTGATGTTGTCTGCAAGAAAGTGAAAGATTTTATCTGGCATGTTATCAAGAGCATATTTATCAGCCAAACTTAAGACACAACTGTAATTTTCAAGACTCATGTGTCTTACCAGGTAATTGCAGCACACATCCACGATCCAATCTGCCTGGAAAAATCGAGCAACTTCTAAAACATCTTTAATGTTCTCAGGGCTGATGGTTATGTTTCCATGGTAGAAGTAATCCAGGATTGCTGAGAATCCTTTCGGGCTGATCTCTTTGATTTCTATGGCATCTTGTTCTTTTTCTTTCATATCATGTCGGAACATAGCAGAAAAATAATCGCTTGCTTCAGACAAGACTTCTTTATGCACACGGAAACTGATACCGCCAACTGAAAGTTTCACATCACATTTTGAATCATAGATTTTGTGAGGCAACTTCTGGTAATTTGTATTGATGTACTTGATTTTGTTCTCGGAAATTTTCATTGAATCCATTGTTGTTGCTTGTGGATCTCCAGCTGTGACAGTGGAAATAACCCAATACTTTTGGGAAGAAATCTGTATGGAAAAGAACAAAAAATGTCCATATCAGATACAAAGAATGCAGTCACAAAAGCAGGGACAAATTTATTGTTTTTTTTATTTCTTCAAAATACATAAAACATTTTTTTTTTTTTTTTTTAATTAGACTGTCTCAGTTTTTAAAAATATACAGAAGCATAGCAACTCAAAAATATTTGCACCAAAGAACAGTATTACTTTAAATATTTTTTTATCATATCCATGATGGATTTTCAATGTATGCAAATGCTTAATTAAAAAAAAAAAAAAAAAAAAAAAAAAAAAAAAAAATTTCAATCACCAACAGTTTAGAGTGCAAAATTAAATGTCATTTGGCTGACTCAACTGAAAATGAGTTGAAACAATATTTCTGGTTGTTCAAATTCTGCATCCTAATGTTCTAAAATGAACAAAGTGAAACAGCTATTCCTTAGGAGAATAGATAATTTGTCAGTTTTGTGAATAAATGAAGCCACATGGTTTTATACAGACAATTTTAAAAATTACTTCAGGTTGCACAGGTCAGTTAAATCTGTAAGAATGTTTTTATTTTATTTTTCTTCTGATAAAGAAATGACACTGTGCCATTGTGTTTAAAGCAAAACACATAAAAAGAATTATTGAATCAAATAAGGTAGCATTATTATCAGAGAAAAAATATAAATTCTTTTCAAATGCAACCAACATTTTATATTTGTGAATAATTAAATTCTGTAAGTTATATGAATAATTATGTAAATGAGCAGTGAATTTAGCATATTTAAAATATCAATTAGAAGTGTTTTAAATATATTTTACTGATTCTTAACTTTTAAAATAATTTTCTTAATTTCAATATTTAAAATTAAATTTATCTCAGTACTTTGCAACATCACAGAATTTTTTTTACAAATACTTTGTATGATTTTAAAATTAAATTTAGTATAAATTGCCTTTGAGGAACATTGGATCAGTTTTTTTTTTTTTGATTTATACAAAATAGGTTCTTTCATAAAATATATACTTGCAGCACCAGAAGAAAAAATTTAAGTTTTTATTAACAATAATTTATCTAGGATTTCTATTTCAGAACTTCTCCATTCTCATATCAGATATTGGTAGTTTAGAGGAGGAGAGTGAAGAAAAAGCAGATGTTTGATAATGATAACTAAATAAAAATAAAAGCAATTTACTGTACCAATGTGGTTATTTCATTGATCCACAGAAGACACCAATTAACAGTTATTTTCCTTATATGGGATTGTCTTATATGTAAAATGTCATAACTCCTGCGAAAATAACATTACTGGACATGAGAGTAACAAGAAATTTGATGTAAAACATCTAGTAATAGGGTTTATTTATACATTTAAATATAAAGCGCCTATTATTTTAAAAATGTTGTCAAACTTATCAAAATTTAAATAAATATAAGCTGGTAAAGATATAAAAGGGGTTTAAAATATTGTCAGGTGGTTTTGACAACTTATCACATTTCTACATTTGTTCAAGAAAATTTTTTAAGAATATTTCAAATTGAAAGAATGTTTTTCATAACCTAAATTTTTTCCTCCTATATTTGAAATATCCTCTTTCAGTGGAGAAGAAAACAAAATATACAGAAGGAATTGGAATACATTTTTAAATTTTCAAAGAGAAAAATCTTTGAAAAGTAAGTACTTTCAAATGTTGAGTTCTGACCAGATTATTAGTGCCTAAACTAATTCCAGATTAACAAAGAAAATGGATCTGATTTCACATTCAAGTCAAGTGGGTTTGTGCAGTCAATCCTAGCATACAAATGATACCTTTTTTTATTAAAAGAAAAATAAATTTTAGTCTAGTGTTGGTTTTAAGCTTTTAAGGACAAATACATTAAAATGTTCTCTCCTTCTGCCTTGTCCTTATTATAGTATGTGACAAAATTAAAATATGTTGTAGCATAAAGGATATAATATTAAATTAATTTTTAACATTCAAAAGATATTGACCAAGAAGGCTTTGAAGCATACATGGTAAGAAATTATTTCTGTCTTGTATATTTTCTAGAAAATAGTTTATTAAGAGGTGAATCATAGGAATCATTCATATTATAGTTATTTATTTTCATCTTAAATACAGAGTCAACATTTCTGTCAATGGGCTAACTTAAACAAGCTGTAGAAATAAAATCTTCAGCCTTTGCATAAAATAATCAGTAATTGTTTTTCAAATAAAAAGAAAAAAAAAAACTTAGGAAGAAACCAAAATATTTTCTTGGGTAAGACTAAATCATTTCTATAAAATTGTTGCTTGCTTTGACAAAGAAAAAATTTTAATGGAATTCTTAGATGCAATATGAGTTTACATTTGATGTCATTTATCATGAATGCCTTTGTTATGATTCTACATTATGATATCTAACAGAAGAGCAGACCAAGAAATAAAGTAACAGTGAGATCCAATAAAAAAAAACAAAAAACACAGTGATAAGAATATTTGATATTCAAAATGTTATATGCTTAAGAAATTTACATTAGATTTCTAGATGTTGTAATGATTTGATGGGGAACTGCAATGAGGACAAAATTTGAAAATAATTTGAAACAAGATTAGAAGATTAGTAAAAGTTATCACAGAACAACAATTAAATAAGACATTCAGCTATTTGTACTCAATTTGGACTAATGATAACCTACAGGTTTTTCTATACATACAAGTGGATCTAATTTTGTACAGTTTAGTAGAATTTGGTTATTTTTTCAGCTAAATGACAAAGTAGGCAGAGTAGCTTGTGGCATTTTAGAAACAGGTTAGCCAACTTCATATAATCATTTAATGCAGACTTGTGATATTTCAGAATGAGACTATTGGATCACATATGTGAGCAAAGTTAAAAGTGGCCTTGTTGCTGACAGATAATAAAGCAGTTAACATTTTCATCAAATGAGTAGGGAAATGTAGGTAAATAGCATTGGAGAACAGAACGTGTTCAAAAATAACAAGTGAGACATTTACTCACTTAATCTGAACACAGTCTAATGTAGACACACAGATCGGGTATACATATAATCAACAACATCAGAAAACAGCAGCAGCCACAAAGTTTAATCAGATATTTATCTAAGACTTGAAGCTGGCCAGAGCAAAAATGTCTGATATTAAAAATAAATTTTATTAACAAGAAACTTAGACACCAACTATGTTATTATCATTTGTTGCTGTTTTTTAATATTTCTTCTGTAACAAATTCAAAGGCTTTTAGATTAAGTTTAAATGAAATTTTCAATATTTAGTTCATGCTTTTAGTGGAATATAGGAGAAACTTCAGATGTTCTCATTAAATTAAGCTAAAGTAGGTACCTCCACAAAATCGCTAAAAAAAAAAGAGCATAGCTTGATGAAAAAGATGCCAACCTTGCCGAAAATAAAATTTTATTGTCTAAATGCTTGTTATTATTAAGAGAAAAGACCAAAGTTTTTTTTAATTATTTTTAAAAATTTTTCCTTTTTAAGAACATTCTAAACTTTGATTAAAAAACCTTGTTTCTCTTTGTATCAGCGGAACTAGTAAATAACAGACAATGTTTAGCACATTTTTTGTTTTTTGGTATGACACATTAATTTGGAAAATCTTGCAAAAATATAAATAATTGTTGGATGTTAATGAAACTTTCAGGAACTATTCACAGATGATCGAAATTATTATATGTTTTCTTTATTAAAGTCATGGCAGAAATATTTTTTTAAATATTTATTACCCCCCCCCCACCACCACAAGTAATTTTATGAAAACACTAGAAATTCGATTGCATCGGGTTTAGTGATTACAATAGTTAAAAGCACAAGGCTTTGAGGAATGCAAATCATGTTTTTTGTTTTTAATTGGATCCCCCCTACCTGAAAATCAGCTCTGAATTGTAACATACAAAACTCAATAAAACAAAGATATTATTTAATTTCAAATGCTTTTTGTTTTTATGAATATGGACAATATTTTCTGAAAGCAAAAATTTTTTTGATGAAAAATGAATTTTTAATACAATTATTTATTTCTTAATTATAATAGATTTTTACATTTAAGTTGTTAAAATATTATAAAATTAGTTAAAAACCGCATCGGGTTTCCTAAGTCTCTTTATGAGATAGATCTTTTTTAGCGCATTGTAAATTGTATCATTTTGACTAATAAGAAGATCCGTAGTAATTAAAAAATGTGATTTTGTGTTTATAATATTTATAATAAAGTACAGAAGACCAACCAGAATACAATTAAGTTGCGCTATTTCAGTTAAGCATTGTTCTCCGCTGTTAAGGCCTTTACTTTTGCGGAACACATGTGGAGAAGTTAATTTGATTTTTCAATTTCAACTGAGAAGGGTACCTACAAGTATCAGTATCATCTTATGAAATTTATATGATCTTATTTTTATATTAATCTCAGTTATGACATTTTTCCATAAATGAAATATCAAAATTAATAAAATGAATGGAAATACAAATAACACAGTAAAATGTAATTCAATGTACATAAAATTATAATATTTTATGTACACTTCTGTTAAAAATTCATAAGAAAGTACCTATAAATTAATCAGATACCTTTCTTATGAGATTTTATGTCACTCTTACCAGTCTTATTTTAATTTCTTTAGAATATATTTTCCATAAAGCATCGTAAACGTAAAGGTGAAAGCTAAGTACAAAAAAAAAAAAAAAAAAAAAAAATTAGAGCGCTGAAAGTTTTCCTTAAAAATAACGAGGTAAATAATTTGTTCACTTAAATGTAAGTTATTTCACTTTTCTCCTTCCGTAGAACAAATTAGCCTCACAGAATCCATCAATATGTCATTCATCATCTGTCAAGTGACGCGAAAGTTTTTGACAGGCTTTGTTTTATTTTCAAATTACATCTTTTCGGCGCAAAAGCTAAGTTAAGCTTGGTTCAAAATATTTTAAATAAACATAATAATTTCTGATTTTCTTAAAATAAGTTTTGAAAAAATGATAATTGATATTTAAAAGAATTTCAAAGTGAGATTTCCAGTTTTTTTATAAAATGGAAGAAAATGGTCAATTTTGCTGACTCAAAAAAAGATTTTTAACGAAAATTTCGGATGTGCTAGGAACGATTAAAGAAATGGAAAAAAAAAAAAAAAAAAAAATACCCAAAATACTTTGATCTTTCCTCTTAAAAACCAACATTTAGACGATAAAATTTTGTTTTCGTCAAGTTTGGTGTCTTTTTCATCATGCTATACTCTTTTTTTTAGCGATCTTGTAGAGGTACCTAAGATAAAGTGTGTATGTGAGTAAGTGAGAAAGAAAGAGAAAATCAAAGTAAATTGTAGTTTAAAAGGTGCTATTGCAAGATCTTAAATTTAAAAAAGGAGAAAGTAAAATGCATCCAAAAAAACTATCTAAAAACTATCTAAAGACAAAATAGTTATTCACTATTGATAGCTTGTTTGTAATGGTTAGAACAATTTATAATATACTCAAATCAATAAATTAATCCTCTACACATTGATTTTTTTTTTTTTTACACTGTTTATTCTAAAGAGGCAAAAAATACAAACAGCAGAATCAATTTTGCATATGCATATATATATGACTAATCTTATAAAAACCCTCTTGTTGTACAAGATATTATCAGGACCAAATTACAATGCTTATGATAAAAGAGAAAATGAAAATTGCTTTTTATTGCTAGCCAGAGTTCAAAGAAAGATCTCTTTTTAAGTGACCATAATTCACTTGTGAAAACCACCATCATAGTGTCTAAACAATAGTCAAGTTGTTTGAAACATTTCAGCAGTTTACTTTGGATGCATAGGAAAAAATTCTTGAACGGTTCATTAGTAAAATTACTGGAACTTTATTTCTAAGTCAATCATTGACTATTTTTTGGGATGATACTCATCAATACCCAAAATATTTGTTTACTTTCAAATTCAAGCTTTGTTGATAGTTAAAATTCAAACTATTTTTTTTTTTAAAGTGTAATTCAATTTTGCAAAATTACTGTTAGAGAGAGAGAGAGAGAAAAAAAGAAAGGCAACAGTTTGAAAAAGTTGATTAAAGCCCAAAAGAATGGGATGGGGGTAGATTTGGTGCCAACTGTTGTTTATAACACTTAAAAATATAAAAAGTAAATGAAATTCTTCAAACACTTTACTTTCTGTGAAAAAAGAAAATTAAGAGATAACTGATTTGAAAAAAAAAAGGACAAGGAAATTATTAAGTAAGAATATTACAGAATTTGAGAAAATAGAAACAGAACAATATATTGACAGCAGAAATGAAAAAGAGGAAAGTGAAAGAATTTTACTTACACCAGGTTTTGGAGTGGGGGAAACCAAAGAAGAAGAGATAGGAAGAGAGAGAAAGAGAAAGAAAATTTTCTAAGAAGCACTGTAAATGAAAATGTAAAATAGTCAATTTTATTAAACAGTTAAAATGAATGAGAAAAATAAAACTATAAAAAGATAAAAATATAATAATAGTAATTCTAAAGATTGTCCAACTAATTTTACTTGTTGCTACTACAGATTTTTTTTTTATATGATCCATTCTGCATTTAAATGTACAGTAAGGAAAGGAAGATGGAATAGAGGTCAATTTTTATGATCAATGCAAATCAGAAAATAGCAGCAAAAGAAAACTCTTGGAATGTTAATGACTTGTCTCCAAATGGGTTTATTCAACCAGAATAGAAATTAGGATTTCTAATTAATTAGAAATTAATTTGTTTAGAAACTTATTCTTACATAAATCATGGTGAAAATATACTTTATACATATAGAAACTAAAGCACAATTACATTAGTGAGGGTTTTGTGTAGAACTGAATAATGTAGCCATCAGAGATATGTCTTTAAAAGTCAACTTCTAGCCAAGAAAAAGTGCCATAAAAAAAAAAAACAAACAAAACATTAAATCTTGAATATAACCTATCCTATCTCCCAGTTGGAAAAATAAAGCAAACAGGAGGTATAGAAAAATCTCTCATGTATTCATTGCATCAACAAAGATCCTTTATTTCCATTTTCTGAAGCACACAGTACAAAGGCACAAACCTAATGTCATCTGAATATAGCAGATCTGCTCAAATAGGGTCTACTTATCTCATCTGTCAGTTTTAATTTGGCCTCCTACTGATTAGAAGCCAAATAAAAGATAGTCTTCCACATTATCATTCCCTTTGGCACTATATTACAACTATTGTGCTATAGAAATTCAGGCTGCTGATTTTTTTCAGTTTGAATTGGTAAACAAACATTCAGAATATTAGCATTGAACTTTGTATTTATTTTCATATAATACTGGTATCTTTATACAGTTTGAACTACCAGAAATGTCAGAAATCAAAGTAACATTCAAGAAGAAATAAGAAAAGTATAATTAAAAATGGCAACCTAATTTCTGATAGGACAATTAAAAAAACAGAATGAACTTTGATAACTGGTATAAAAGATTAATTTACTTCATAGCTGTATACATGTCTGTATCACAAATCCAAAAAGGTAAAAATCAGAATAACAAGAGGCAAAGAAAAAAAATAATCCAACTTACAGATCCTAATACAGTGAACCCATCCTTGCTCACAAATGAAAAAAAATACACTGTTCCTTGTGGAGAAAAGCAACAGCTTTTATTGAGGAGGTAAATTTTGTGATAGGGAAGATCAAAAAAAAAAAAAAAAAAAAAAAATTACCATATGTGAGGCATACTTAAGGCAGTAATTATCTAGGATTGATTTATTTTCCCCCCCTTTTCTTCAGCAAACCGTGCACAGCACACAAATTCTTTTTTGAGGTAGGTGATTTTCCCCCATTCACCACAATACATTTTCACAGGTGACAAAAACCTTTTTTTTTTTTTTAACAAATTTGAGCCCAGAAACAATCTACTAAAACATTTCATGCATCCAAAGACGCTTAGTGGTATATCATTAAAGGATCTGAAAAATATACATCCATTGAAAAAGTGTCACAGATGTGCTTTCAACAATGAAGAGTTATTTTTTCCATACAGGATATTATACTACAAGCTAAAGATGAAGTTTAGTCAAGGTGAAGCAACATGACCCATCTCCCAATTTTTTTTTTTTTTTTTTTTTTAGTAAAATTCATTCAATACAAGGCTCGAGAGCCACTGAAGGTAGAGGGTTACTGAATTAGGTGGGTGATATAAATGTAAGAAACAGTGATAGAAAGTGAAGATTTTGAGTAAAAGGAACATATGTTAAGATTGTTGCATTTGGAAAAGCGTCCACATGGGAGTGTTTCACAATGTAGTTTCTGGAGGAAAAACTCTTTGAATGGAACTTTCACTTTACAACTGGAAAAGGAAATAACTTAAAAAATGTCTTCATGAATATAGGATGGCATGATCTAGCTGTAAAGGTCTGACCTTGGAGAACTAAAGAATGGGGCTAACATAAATATTTGCCATGGAAATAGCAATGGTCTTGGGATATTGTCTCTGTGGGAAAGAGACTGTAGAGTGAAAATAATTCATTCCTCACAAGACTGCATGATTTTTAACAATTAAGGCTGAAAAGTGATTGATCAGTTCCAGCCCAGATATGGCAGCAATACTTTATTTTAGGTCTAACCTGACTCTTGTAAAGATAAAGCATGGCAGAAGTAATTGGGTATTTTCATGAGTAGTAGGATGAGCCGACCCATTTTCAGCATCTTTAGCAATACATACGAGTACCACTTGAGGTCTGGAGTAAACTTGATACCCAATAGACATTCAAAGCATGGAGCCTTGTTGAGAGTGCAGCCATTTACTATCATTGGGGGAAACTCAAGGTCTGATCAGTCATGATGAAATGATGCTATCTTGTTTTTTGAGGTATTGTAAGTTACAAGCCAGCTTTTTGCCATGGAGCTGTTAAAACTAGAAATCTGATGCAAGACCCTGATAATCTTGGTTTTTGGAAGTGCTTCCATAAACTGTGATATCATCTCCATAGATGTTTATTAATGATCTAAGAATATTCATCAGTAGATCATTAATATAAACAGAAAAAAAGTAGGATTGATAAGAGAACCTTGGGAGATACCTGCATTAATCTCACCAGTTTAAGAAGATGCACTATATGCAATGACCTTCATGGAACTACCTGAGAAAAAGAATGATTGCATAGACTCTGGAGAGTTTTTATAGTAATCTCCTATACCCCACTTTGAGATATCTAAGTGATAAAGTGCTTCACTGATTTTGTGAGTATTGATAGTTAAAACATTAGCAGTGGATTTAGAGGAGCCAAACCAATACTGTTTGTCACTCAAGTGGTTGTTTATAATGAAGTGATCAACCACCTCTTTGTTGATAATAGACTTAAAAGGAGGAAAGCCAGGTAGTGGATGACCCTGGTCATCTAGTATTGCAAATCCAATGAAGACAAAGTAACTCCAGGGCCATTAATAATAGTAAGTATAGAGTATTTACCTCTTAAGAATTTCGTGATTCTTCAAAATTCATGGGAACCAAATCTTTCATTGTCAATTTTAGCTTTTACTGTGCATAGCTGATGTTATTCTCAAGACCTGTTTTTGTAGTAGCTGCAGGTAGTTCTAAATATGGCATGAAATTTGCTACACCATTTACACTGAAAAAGCTGGAAGTAATGGTTATGTTGAGCTATGGTTGCAGCACATTCAGGCATATACCAAGGGTAGCTCTTGAAAAGGATAAAAATCCCAATACTGGAAAACATCCATTTAAAAATGAGGACTATTCTGGATTCTCTATTTTTGAAAAATGCTGAGAGAAGCTTTGGCAATGAAAGGTGAAACATCAAGATAGCAAAACAACAAATATTATGTGTAAACTATTCAAATTCTCAAAAAGTATAGCCACAACAGTAACTTCTTTATGGCATTGAGGCCCCACTGGAAACTACTGAATAGTCCAGATGCTAATCACTAAATGGCAATAGACCTGATTTTACACACCTGCTGATGGAATAACCTCCTCAAGAATTACTCTAATGTTCAGGTCACTGTACTATCAGACAGATAATATCAACCTAGAAAAAAGTTTACCTCCAGGACCTTTAATGAAGAAAGCAACCAATCCAAAAATGAAAAAGTACAAGCATACTATGCTAAGTGAACTGAAGTCATCAACCTAGACACATTTGATTTAACAAAGCTTTGCTTGAGAAAAAAATGTTTTTGTTCATTCTTCAATTTTATATAATCATACAAAAATCAAATGGGGAGATATTATAATAGAAAGAGAGAGAGAGAGAGAGAGAAAAAAAAGAATGTTTCTTTGCCTATACTCCAAAATCAAAAACAGTTATTCTGCAAATGTAATCCAGCAATTCAAAGTGAAACATTTATTGACTTCTAAAAATATTGTTAGTAGTTCAGCTTCTATCTCAGGCAATTATATGGCTATAAACTAAAAATTAAACACAACAAAGGCAGTTAACCTTTAGAACAGACAGACATTGCATAATTGCGACTTAGTTGAGATGTAACTAAAACTTAACACAATGGCTGTTAAAATCCAACTATGACCTTGTTCTTTAAAACTGTTTATAAAATGGGAAATAAGAGTTTCTATAAAACCAGCTCAGGCATGAAGGTAATTTGCTTCATGATTAATAACCTGTAACAACAAATATCAAGTTATATTTCGGCCTAAAAAGTTCAGTCTTTAAATATGATCAGCTTTACATGAATGACAATTTTTTAGAATTCTTTTTAATAAAACTATTGCTTCTTGTATTGGGTTGGCCAAAAATTTTGTTTTCTTATTAAGCAGAAAATTTACTTAATAAATCATACAAATGTTTTGGCCAACCAAATATATAAAAAAAAATGCAGACAAAAGTTTTACTCCATCTCCTCTTAGCAACCTTTAAGAATTGACTTCATAGTTTATTAATCTTTTTTAGTCATGAAACACAAAATAGTTTGCATATTTACTTTACAAATGCCATTTGAGAATACAAATGCTTCCAAATTTCAATTGACCTTCACACAATCTCCAGTTAATAATCTGTATTTAAAATAAATTTGATTTATTTTACTAAATTTCATCAGGTTAGTCATTTTTTTGTTATATTAGCTATTAATTTTAAATTTAGTTTATAAAAGATGCCAGTAAGAAATTATGACAATATTTTTCTCACATTTGTTGAAGGAATGTTTTTTTTATAGACAAACAGTTAAAGGAAAAGAAAAAAAATTTTTTTTTCAAATACTTTGTACATAGCGTTTTTTAGAATAAAAATATGAAAAGTTTCTCTTCTACTTGTATGAGTTTATGTCACAAGAAATATTGCTTTCATTGGAATCAATGACAAAACCTGTACTAGTTTATAAGCATATATTTCATTTTTATGTTGAGATGACAAATAGCTAAAGTTATTCCCCCATTTGAAAAATGAACACAATTTTGCTTTAAAAATTACTGTCATGAAAAAAATTCATTAACAAAATCTGTTAAATATCTCAATTATTGCTTTATAAATTTTCTCATAAAAACCATTCCTTACAGAATGAACTGAACAAAACTTAATATTAGATAAACATACACAAGGATATTTTTTTTCTTTTATCGCTTGCTCACTGGAATATCAGAAAATAGGAAATGGCATATTTTATTTAGTCTTATATAGTGTACAAGCAGCTTACTATGCTTCATTCATGAACTATGCAATGCTTTTACTAAAAATAAAAATAATGATATATTTTACTGCATTGCAAGATGGAATATTTGAACAGCTAGCACTTTTAAAAGCACGGTATTTATCAATCCACCCACAAGGACCGAATGTGGCACAAAGCCGGTTTAATGTGGGTATCTCAAAAATATAAAATGTATAATGTGGGTATCTCAAAATATAGCCTTTGAACCTGCCTAGATGGGTTCAGGTCCTGTCTACCTCCCCGGACAAAGCCTTGCCCTTCAGCAAAGCTTCGTCCGGGTTCCTCTCTGCTAATGCAGAGAGTTCGACAGACGCTGACTCGGAAGCTCACAAAGGCAGCGTACTACACTTTGATCCTAGCAACTGGGCCGAAGCACTCAAGTGTAGAGATTATTATTCAACCAATGATTCTATTGTTGGCCATACAGCCAAATGATTTTGTTAAAAACAATCAAGAATCATACAAAGAAAAGCCAGCCAAATCATTTGACAAAATCATAAATGAAAGATAAGTGAAGTAGATTATAAATTTGAAAAAAGATTGTGTACAATTTCAATCAAGACAATAATTCAAATAAAAATTTGACTGTTATATCAGTTTAATAAGAAAAAATAGAAGCAGGAGCAAATAATTCATAAAAAAATTATTTCATGACTACTAACAGGATCATGAGATGAAAATGGAAGAATAATGCTGATGTGACAAGGTCACCAAGTACAATGACTAGTTACATTTTCCACAGCTTTTAAAAGGATCATAGATAATTTCAGGTATGTGAAAATTATTTCAGATCATTAATCCCTTTACATTGCTTATAATTTACAAAAGTAAATGTCATGAAATTGATTCATTAAATACAAGCAGCCATTGACACACATATCATTAAAGTTTTTAAGTTGTGAGATAAGATGAAGGGATTCAAAAAAAAAAAAAATAAAAAATGAAGAAAGAAAGAAAGAAAGCATATGTATAACAAACAAATATCCAAAACAGGAAATGTTTGGAGAAAATAAGAAAACCAAGATTTTGAGGATCATTGCTGAGTACACAAACTGCACAAAGACTTTACAAAACAATAGCAAAGAATCAAACCAAAACGTTTTTGTCATAAATTTATCCTCTAAAGTCTAGAAGGCAGGGTTAGAAGAAAGAAAAAAAAAACGCATCAGATTTGCTACACAAATAAAAATCTTAAAAAAAAAAAAAAAAAAAAAAAAAATGCAGTGAAAACTAAAAGCCATTCAAGGAACATGACTGTTGATATCATGAGAAAACATTGCATAAAAGACTCCAGACACGCTGAAGGAAAAAAAAAAGAAAAAAAAAGAAGAAAGATTTTTGAATATTAACACTACTTAAAACATTTCATTTGGTCGGTTTGGAAATTCTGTATCCAGTGTAAACAATTTTCTTAAACCATGTAGCATTTAGAAGCCTACACATAATGGTCATCCAGTTTATTTGAGTTATTTCCACCTTCATTCTGGCCATTAATTTCAAAGAGATTTTAACTATTCTAGTCAGCCAACTAAAGTGGCAACATCCTTTATAAAGAGGAAAACAAGCACAAATAGAAAGGGAAATGTGGTTTTGAAAAACAAGCTGAGAATGTGAAAACCATCAGAAAAAAAATTTCCTCCTCAAAATACCATTGCAACTGCATTTTTCTGTATTGCAGCTCATACTCAGTTTAATTAGAAAAATAAGTTGTAATTTTAGTAATTCTCACAATTTGTGAATGTAAACATACCTTTAATTAAACTAAACATGACCTCCATAATTAAGATCATACAAATAAAATTTATCTTAATTAAGCATTTGTGTTTTTTTTAAATAATTTCTTAAATGAACATCCTTAAGAGTTTAGTAAGTTTTTAAATTTTAAAATCAAATACCAAATGTCAGAGAGTAAATACAACTTAAATGTTCAAACAAGGACAAGTTCTTTTTTTTTTATTTTTACAACTAATCAATATTTGACAAAACAAGAAAATTGAACTTTATTGCTATTTTGAAAAATATCAAATGCATAAAAAAATAAAACTAAAACTATTTCTTTGTCCAACATTTCTTAACAATGTTTCTATAGTTAGTGACATTCTTTATATTTTGCAAAATATTAAGAATAGTTTTTAAATGACCAATGTCAAAAAACTGTTCTTTTGTTATATTAAGTGACATAGTGAAAAGTTCAAAAGTTTCAAAGTGCTTCCTCTTTAAGTCTTTAAATGATTAGTTTTAAAGCAAGTGTTGCTGATTAGCCTTTAAATAAAAGGTTATCAAAGACAAACCCAAACAATTCTTTTTTTAACACATGGCTTTGGAAAATAATTGAAAAAGTCGTAGTAAAAAAAAAAAAAAAAAAAAAAAAAAAAAGTATTTTTTAACAGCACAGTTTATAGAACATGAACTGAAGGGAGGTATAAACTGTAAAACATTAAATTTCAGAGTATCATTCAGCACCCGCAGAATCTTTGGCTTAGTTGTTTGTGAATTAGTCTAACGTGCATTTAAAAGATAAAAATGATTGTTTTTCAAACGATGCAGAAAATTTGCAAACATTTGAGTAAATTTGGTTCTAAACAACTGAACCCATTTACTCCCAGCCTGCCTCGAGACAAATTTTGTTACGGTCATAAATCAAATGTTTTGTGGGTTAGGGTTTCGTTTATTCAAGGTGATATAAGCTATGGCCAGTTACTTTTAGATTTAGAAGGCTTTATTTTCAAGAATCAACTGAAGACAGTTTTCTTCAATTTTATAGTTTAGGTTCTTGTAAATTCTTATGATTCAACTCCCTTTAAACTTCTGGGCACAAAAAAATCTAAATGTTTATTGATCACAGTTTGAGAAGTGGATCAGGCTCAAACAAAAACCTTTCAACACCTCATAATTTAAAAAATAGTTTGCGTGTAAACATTGCTCTGCAGTGAGGTACTCGTCTTCTTTATGATTCATAATTAATTTTTCCGTTTTTTTCCTTTCATGTTAGAGAGTTTATCTAGTAGAGCAAAAGAACAGTGGTCAGTTTTTCAACCAATCCATAATGCAATTTTTCTTAATTTTACAGAAATAATTGTAGTAAACGGAGTACAACAAAAAATTAATATGTGAAATAAAATTATTTTAAGTTACTGAACAATTCACTTGTGATTTGTTCAATAAAAGGACAAAACATTTTGCAACTTTTTATTGTAATGCGGGTGTCACTGTCGTGTAACTCAACTGTAACCGTGAAAGTGGCGTTTCTTACAAGTCACTAGTAAATTAATGAGGGAGAGGATTGTTTGATTGTTATATAGCTTAAAGAAATGTTCCAGACTGTTTATCTTAAAAAAAAAAATGTGGTAATTGTTGAAAATATAAAAATTTATGGTGCCTTAGAAAAAAACAAAAAAACAAACTGTAACATTGAGCGACACCTTTGCTGTGGACACCTGTCTGTGGTCTATTGGAGCTATTTTTGTAGTTTAAAACTAAAAGTATATAAGCTTTGCAAAATTATTTAATCTTATTAAAAAATATGTTTATGGACACTTAAATTTCTTTTCCTTTTACATGGAAATATTTTAACTTTGATAGTTTAGTCACGCAGCAAACTAATATACTTGGACTTGGAGTGGACTCCAATGGACACTGACAATGTTTCTAAAGTCTTTAACTTAAGTCTAAGAGTCTGGAATATTAGGGTCGTACTTCTAAGTACGTTAGATTTGTTTTGCCGCACCTGTAAACTGGGAAATTTTCACCTATCCCAATCGATAAAAAAATAGCTCTATATATCATATTTTCTCAAATATTTTCCTCAAGCAAACAATTTTCTGTTAGTGTTTAATGACAATCTACTTTTAATACGACTGAAGTTGTCAAAGAAAAAAAAATCATGGGTATTTTTTTTCAAATGTTTATTTAAAACAAAGTTTTAAATTTGAAACGTTGAAAAACAATTAATAAATGTAAATCATTAATTTTTACTTAGCTAGTCTTTAAAGTTTAAATAATTCAATTTTTATTTTCAAGCTACAATGACAACATTTCCGGTTTTCAAAATTACTAAGTTTAAAGTTTCCTTTCGTTAAAAAACATTAAGGTAACTGGTAAAATAATTATTTTTCTTAAAAAGAAAATCGAAATAAATTGCTTTGTTAGCATTAAAAAATTATGTTTGTTTGCTTTAAAAACATGTTTTCTTATTTAAATAACTAAGGATTTTAAAGACTCGAATACAACAATAAGAAGAATTAAAGGATAAACAAAAAAAATGTGTAAAGGAAACGAAACCTCAAAATAAAAGCTTTAAAAATGAATGAAATAAAACTGGATTGATCAACGTTGGATAATTATCAACAATTTAAAGAACATAGAAGAAAAATGGGAATGAGGAATTACTATATTCAAGAAAGTATAAATAACAATCTATATATTAATCAAGTAGAACAGAAACGAAAAAGAATGACAAGGAGCAATTCTTACCTAGAAAACGTTGACCGTTGTGTTTGTTATGAAGGCCGTCACTGCAACTATGATGAGGAACCGGATGTCGATTTGGCGGGGGAAATGAATTAATTGATCTCTCGGCTTTACTCCACGCCAGGACAAAGCAAAATACGCTAGAGGAAGATTATGTTGCATCATTTCTCCAAAACAAATCTGCTTGTCTTTAAAGAGAAAAAAAGTAGTATTCAAATCCCGATAGCTTTATTTACCAGAACCTAAAAAAAAAAAGCTAACACCGATCGCTGATGGAAAATGATACGCAACTAAATTCACCATCATAGGCGGCAAAAAAAACAACTTTCCCCTCTCTATTTTATATAAAAGGTCCGTATTTATTCGCGTGACAAATAGGGAAATGAAGATCAATTATAGTATTTAAATTTTTTTTTTCCAACTGTTTTTTTACACATAGAACTTTAATTTTTTGAAGTTTCAAGAAATGTTGAAGTATTTTAAATTTTAATTTTCAAGTTTGTTGTGGTCAGAAGCTGGTCAATCGTATAAGGAAGATACGGCAATATTAGTTTCCACTTTAAAAGAAAGGAGCAAGAATTTGTCTCTTTCTCCCTGAAAATGATGTTTGTGTGTATATTCATTCTTGTGTCCTTACCCCTATCGTAACCCTTCTCTATTCCGTCCACGTGACCAAGGGCAAACGGTATAGATCTTCATGACCTTGACCTTTTCTTCATTGTGTTTCTAAACACCCTTCAATTTAATATATTAATTTAATTTAGATTCATAATAAGTGTAATGACTTTTTAGTTGTTTCAATGATATGAACCTAGTCTGAATACACTTTTATACATTATACATTTTTATACTTTTCATATTTCGTAGCACCTCTGAATTTATTTTTCTTGGGATATTTAGTACTTTGCAGGACCAATTCATGTTTATACTCCCCCCCCCTAGACGAAGCTATACTGAAGAGAGTCTTGTCTGGGGAGGTAGACAGTTACCTGGTCCTGTGTTATACAGGGTCTGTGGGCAATTTTTGCATGAGCCTATGGGCTTGGAATGCCCCATGTAAAAAAACAGCCTTGTGCCACATCCCATGTGGGAAGGTCTTGTGTAAATACTGTGGAATCTTCCACAGCAAGTCAGTTAACCCCTGCTAGGAAATGCACTATTCCTGTTGTAATTTTCATGATCACAATCTTACAAAATATATAACAAGCATTCATTGGTTAATCACCTTCAATCTAGCTTGCTGATTGGTCAGTTCCAACCAATCAAATCACCTGCACACGACAAATCTGTTTTACCGCGTTCTCCATTTGAGCCTGTCACGTGGTACAACAAAATTATAAAAACAACACGTGTAAACTCCCTCATGTTTTCTTTTCATCTCTCTCTCTCATGTCTCATTTGCCAAGATGTAATCTTCAAGAACTCCCATCTTGACTGATGCAGTCCGACGTTAAAGACCATTATCAACATTCACGCAAGTACAAACTCTGAAATCTCATCTGAACTTTTACCAACTTGTACAATACACAATTCCAAACATGCTAAAAAAACTTTATTCTTCTAAACTACAGTTTAATAATTACTTTATGAACTTGGGTACAAATATTACCTAATCTAAGAGACACAACTCTGTCTAACCTTTTCACTCAGTATTCATGCATGTGTAGCAGTTGTATTATCATTGTTGTAGTGATTGAGTTACCAATATATGTGATGGCTAAGAAAGATGTGATTAAGAACAATGCGTGAACACAATGCAATTTATATTTGATGTAAATAGCACATAGAATAAAATACAAAACTGAACTGAATGATTCCAAAACATAACAATTAGATTTATTAATGTTTGATGTACATGCATACAAACTGAAAAGGTAGGACAGAGTCATGTCCCTTTGATTAAGTGTTAGTTGTACCGGAGTTCATATTAAGAAAGTTTGGAATTGTGAGGTAAAAGTTCAGAAGTGATTTCAGAGTTTGTGAATGTTGGTAATTGTCTTTAACGTCTGGTCAGCAACGGCTAAGACGAGAGTTCCTGAAGGTTACATCTTGGCACTTGGTAGCAAGGAATGAGACGTGTGAGAGAGATGAATGGAAAGAAAAACTCGAGGAAATTTACACCTGTTAGGTTTATATAATGGTCGTGTACCACGTGGGAGGCTCAAACGGAGAACACGGGAAAAACAGATTGGTCACGTGCAGGCAGTTTGATTGGTCGGAACTGACCAATCAGCAAGCAAGATTGGAGGTGATTGACCAATGAATACTTGTTATATTTATGTGAAAGTAGGATGTTACTTACCAGACAGGAAGAGTGCATTTCCTAAAAAGAGGTAAGGCTGGTTTGTTGTGGAAGATTCCACACATGTATATCAAATATTAATAAATTCAGTTGTTATGTTTTGAAACAAGATGTTTATGAATCTTTATTCTATGTCTTGTATTAATTGTTGTGGATTGGAAGATAATTGAACACACATTTTTAAGCCTTCTGATAATTCAAACCTTCTATTCCTCTCCAATCACATATCATACATCTACAACAATACCAAGGAGGTGAAGCTGGTCTTTGTGGCCAGGGTGCTTGGTCAGGTTATGGTTTAGTTAGATGCCCATTTATTTTTGTTTGCCAACTGGACACTAGTTGGGCTTTCCTATCAATTTCGGCACTCTTGCACTTTATTACTTCTGGCATTCCTGGCCTTACTCTTACTTCCAGCATTCCTAGCCTTTATTATTTCTGGCTATCATGGACCTTACTTCCAGCTACTACAGACCCTTTTCTTCAGCATTCCTGGCCTTTATTATTTCCGGCTACCATGGACTCTTACTTTTGGCTACTACAGACTTCTGGCATTCCTGGCCTTTATCACTTCCACTGGTCCCTTAATTATGGCATCTGTATTTTTACCTAACCCATCTGGTTGATCAGTGTTAATGGATCTGTTTAGGACAGCCCTTAACTTTCAGCTACACCATGGTCCTGACTTCTGGCATCTCTATCTCAACCTAAGTTACCTGGTTGATTGGCATTAATGGACCTGCTTACAACAGCCTCAAACTTCTGGCTACACTGCTTCTGACTTTCCTGTCACCTGGTTTAGGAAATTACTGCATGTATATTGTCCAGACTCAAATAACCTATTCCATACACTTTGGTTAAAATACTATGGAATGTTCACCATTGGACTTAACCAACAACTACTCAACACCAGCACCAGACTTTTAAATGAAACTTTCTTCTCTTTGGCTTTATCGTCCAGACTTCAAGTAACCTACTCCATATACTTTGGTTAAAATACTATGGAATGTTCATCATTGGACTTAACCAGCAACTTTTCAACACTTTTGCCAGACATGTGAACTGGTCTTTCAAACTGTGGACTTACATGCCAACTAAACTTACATGGACTCTAATTTTCACATTTAGTCACATTTATATTATCTACATTTACATCTACCCTAACCCTAGCTGGTCAGTATTCCTCAATTTGCTTAATTCTGCCTCCATTACTTGATTCTTTGTTTTCTCATGTTCCTTTAAAC
Source organism: Acanthosepion lycidas (assembly GCA_963932145.1). Classification (NCBI taxonomy): domain Eukaryota; kingdom Metazoa; phylum Mollusca; class Cephalopoda; order Sepiida; family Sepiidae; genus Acanthosepion; species Acanthosepion lycidas. Next base: position 12,528 of record OZ010574.1, on the reverse strand, counting down.
AAATCACAACTATTGCATTGATGTAAATAAATTTTGTATTAATTTTAAGTTTGTAATTTGTTGTCTTCTTGTTCACCTGTCAGATTTCATGCTTTTTATGTTAAAATGGTAGCAGGCCTCTTGTGACTTCTATCCCTTATTGGGGCACACAGGCCATGTTATAACATGCCAACTCCAGGGGGTCTGTTACACCTCCACTTAAAGGTTTCCACACTCAAAACATTGTGGTGACCAGCCAAGGAAAGTGATAAAGCAATCCCTACTATATTACAGATTAGCTTTGTAGATGGAGTGGGGGTGTCAGGCAAAATTATGTTATTGGCTACTGATGAATTGAGAGAGAGAGAGAGAGAGAGAGAGAGAGAGAGCAAAATTATGATAGAGAAAGGAGAGGCAAATTGGACAAGGTGAGCTTGTGTTTTTGCTGAAGTTAATGGAGAAGAGACTCAATATAGTTCAGCAAACAAAGAAAGTTCATTTAACAAAAATGAATAACCCTGAGGAAATAGGAGCAAATAATATCCCTGAAAAAAACAGAAAATGAATAATACTTACAAAAGATATATAGATATATATAGTGGTATGTGTAGGAATATTTGTCTAAATGGCTTGTGAGAATTACTTGCTGGGTTAGATGAAATATGTTTGCTAAGGTTTCTCTCAATCAGTATTTGGGTCATGTGCACTGCTAAATTTGGGAGATCTGCCTCCAGTGGAATTCAAGTGGAAAAGAGAGAGAGATTTTTCCTCATAACTTGAACTTCATGCCACTACCTCTGATTAATTAAACTGCCTACCATGAACTACGCATGCCTAGAGAAAGTTTGCTTGGTGCTTCAACACCAAGGTCAGTTCAGTATAGGCTCATCATGCATGTGTTAAGTTTGTTCTTCAAAGACATAACATTGAAAGCTAAGGAGATTTTATGCCTGTCTGTGAATTGTAGTGTTCAGATGTAAACAGAAAAGAAAGCAAAACGAAAAAGTACTAAGCAAATTTTTCAAAACATCAGATGTAATATTCACTTGAGAAAATTTGAATAACTACTGATGAAAATATGATAAAAGCAATAAAGAAGAAAATAAAATTAAAAATTAAATGTATGGAATAACTGCATATTTTAATGCCAGAAATAGAATAAAGGTTGCTTAACTAAATCTAGATGAAGATCAAATTGAGTATTCAATTATGATTAAACTCTCTAACATTAAGGAATTCTTAACAAAACCACCTTGCTAATGATACTCTACAGCAAGCATCCTCTTTATATATACTCATTATATATTACTATATAACAGAAATAGCAAAGTTTTATAGTTGCCGGGTCATTTTTGGTACTTGTTTAGTACTGTAAACATAAATGAGGCACTCATATATTTACCAATATTTTTTCAATGGGAAACTTTTTGCTGTATCATAGTTGCTAATATTTTAATTTGATGTTCATACATTGTTACCTTCCGCTTAATGCATACAGCCCTCATATCCGCATGAAGGTGATTTCTGATAGTTGATTTTATATAGTTCATTGATAAAAACATGAGTAAGAAGAACTGAAAATGGTCAGCATTGCTAAGGCCAAATCTTTCATTGATACAAAAGAGTTAAGCAAGGACTGCTATTCTGCAAGAATGATGTCCCCAGCTCTGCTTTCTAATGGTTTGAGTTTGATCCAGGCAGGCAAGACACAACAGAGTTCTCTTCCTCTGCTGAACTGGTAAGTTATTATTCCCGCAACATTCCACCCTGATCTCATTATCATCACACAAATTGCAGGGCAAATATAGCCTCTTGTTGCAGGCACTCTTTTAAAGGGAGACAGATTCAGCCTCTTCTTCAGAATAACTCTAGGAATGGGCATCTGTGGCATTTATCACAGTAGTCAGGTTCTCAGGTTTGCACTGGTGTGGTACAAAAATAAGTTTGCTCTCAGATGACGCATCACTGTTGTCACTTGCTGTGGGGTTGTGTCAAGAGCAGGATGAAGATCCTTTACATGGCATAGAGTTCCTTTGACCATGATGGAGTGTTAGATGATAATACTGGTGACATGTCTCTTCTTGTTGCTGGTGGTACACTGACTATTGTGCGTGTGTGTGTGTGTGGGGGGGTTCACCCAGACAGAATCCTCGACTTCATATGATGTATGAATGTCTTGGTCACATGGACACGTGGAGTCAATCCCTTTTAGTCAAACTCAATACACATGAATCATATTGGCTGCTGCTAACTGGGATGATTTATTGTCCCTTGGTGTGGCATTGTGCCAGTACACCACCTCTATTATGGAACATTGTTTCATGGTTGCTATTTGTTTAACACTTCTGTGGCATCGCTCAACAATACTGTTGCCTGAGGGTATGTAAGTACATTGGAAGTATTTGACCACCCCGTTTCTTAGGAACCTCTTGAATGTTTGTCATTGTCCATCAGTAATTCTGCTGGGAGGTCCTCATTCACAGAACACATCTGTTAACCGGTTCACCACACTCTCTGTATCTTGCCACTGAGGGAATCGCCAGATTGTGAATCTTGTAGGGCCACAGTTGATGAGTGTCAATTAGTGCCTCTTGTCATAATGGATGATGTCCATCCATAGTTGCTGCTACATATCTTTCGCCTCTAGTCTTCCTGTTGCCCACCACACTAGATACGGCTCAATGGATTGACATCCTTTACATGTTTTGACCACCATTCTCACTTGCACATTTGTCACTCAAGTATTGACTTGCTTTGCAAAGTACCATGCAAAGTACCATGTCCTCTTGATATCAGGATGCCCACTTTGCTGATGCATAGATTTAATCTGCTTGTAACACTCTTCCATGGATGCAGCCCAGGTGTTGTTACTTGGCCCAACCTCTTGCTGTTGAACCATCTCTGTGGTACTTGAGTCAACCAGTCTGCGAGGTGGGTAGGTTAGACTGGAAATCAAAGCAGTTACTTCGGTAACCAGACGTTGGAAGCGAGCTGGGAACAACAAGGCTGATACCGAATCTAACCAGATTCCCATCCGAATCACAAAAAGGTTAGAATGTCACATTTGGTGCCGCGACCAATACCAAGCCAGTTGGTCGTCACAGGACAGGATAGCATGATGGACGCAGCCAGGCAGACGTCACATTTGGTGCAGCAACACCGGGGGTACGTCACAACTGACTTCTTACATATACAGTAAAAAGCCATTTTTTATTTTGCCCAATAACACCATATTTTTCATTCCACTCTTCATGAAAAAGCCTCCCATTTCCACTACATTCTGAGCTTATTTTCCTTTTTTTTGTAGCCATTCTTACAGGTTATTTTTACACTCTAAAATGAACTATCACAAATGAATTCATAATAGGCACAAATTTTAAATTATCCAAGCAGGTACTAAAAATAAATGAGACTATGACTGATAAAATTCAAAGAGAGAAAGTTTCCTGTACAACTCTACAAAATATAAAACTGGCTGAGTATCAGCTAGATGTGTTTAGGTATACACAAAATGCAAACAAAACTATAAAAATTGCTAAATTTGATTGGCCAAGTCATATATCATGACATTTTTAGAATGTTCTATATCTAAAATTATTATTGTAAATAAACAACAGTGTTTAATATTTTTGTTGTAAATTCTCAAGAATAAAGAAAATGTATAAATTCACTTTCATATGTTTGAGTTTTATCAAAATTCTAATTATCACTTTTTAAAACAATAAACATTGCCAAGGAAGGAAATGTAGTCTAATATAATAACAGTTTCAAGGGAAAACCTTTTTTAGTGCATGAAAGTTAAACTTTACCAAAAATTCAGTTTCATAGAAATAAATTTTATTTTCCACAATATAATTACCAACTATTTCTTCTTTATTATACTTCATTACTGGTCAGCTTTTTCCCATTTTTACAGTATTGTCTGCACGAAAGTCATTTTTTTCTCTTCATAAAGATAATTTTTCTTTCATGTTGATTTTATAAAATTATTATACAGTATATTTAATTATAGATTGATTATTTTTAATACTGAGCAAAATTGTTATCCTTTACTTTCAAAAGTTTTTACTGTAATAATTTTAAATTCTGTTTGGTGGCTGAAGTAGTTGGGCATTTTCTCTTTCATTGTAGCTATCAGGCAGAATAGAAACACTGAAATAGAGTCTGCTGTTAAGAGCCTAATCTATTTCAACTAAATCAAATTCAGGTTTCTGATGCAATTACTTCAACTCAATTCTCTTAAATCAACGAAAAAAATGTGTTAGCACCACTGATACAAGGGAGGCAACTTTGGTCTTGGCACTAATTCTGATTTTGTAAAAAGCGTTTCAGTCATATTTAAAAAAATTTTGTTTGTCTTTGAATATTAAGTGAATGAATGAGTTTTGAAATGATGTGCAAAAATATTTTTTCATAAGTGTTTATAATCATAACTTATATATAAACTGTCTATATTTCATTTGAATGAGTAAATAAGAGTTGCATTCCTTGTGTGCCACACTGCAAGCCAATTAATTTTTGCAAGGTTTCTTTTAATAGCCTTGAAAGAGAAGCAGAAGAAAATATTTTTTATCAAGATAAAAATTTCAGAGTTGGATATTTCTGACATACATTTTTAAAAACATTACATTCAATACAGTTGAAAAAAATAAAATAACTGTTTCATTACTGAATTAAGATTTTTTTTAAATGTCAATGACTTAAATTACAAAAATAATAAATGAAAATATGTTAATATATATATTTATTAAAAAATATATAAGATCTGAGACAATGGAAATAGCAGATACTTCATTAACATTTCAGTCAACTTTAGTTAAATTTCTTTCCTAATTTTTTCAGCAATTTATGTTCGTTTTTATTATATTTATAACTGATTCATTCTGACAGTAACGTCTGCTTGGGTAATGCAGGCTTAGATATCCCTAGACATGGACAGTGAAGTGAGAACAATCTTCCACTATGGACTTATTAAAATATTTAGTTCTAAATCCCCTGAAAGTTACCAAGGTTTACAAGCACTTGAAATAGGCTGGAAGATACAACAGATAAATGTTGTGGTAACAACAACAAAGATGAAGAAAATAGTCTGAATGTAAATAATGTAAATAATGTGTCATCATCCCAGAAATTCATACAGAATTGATCCATTCTTCTTGTTAATTTAAACTGTGAGAATTTAGAATTAAACATAAGTTTTGGATGATGAATAAATAGACTAGAAAATATGTGATAAAAAACAAAATTAACAAAGGAAAACCCCAAAACATGCATAATATTAAAAGTATCTTACAATTATAAATTGTATGACACTAATACTCATATGATTTTACAAGCAGGTAAAACTAATAATAGCTGGTTGGGATAGAATTTACTTTACAGGTTTAATGTGAATAGACTAGAAGAATAATTTAGGTAATTTGTATCATACAAGTAGACCAGAAATATCATGACGTTATTTGGTTTATGGAAAATAAAATCCTATTATTTTGAATTAAAGTTTGATTGAACTAAATTTAAAAAAGAGAATATAGAATTGACAAAGAACAAATGTAATACTATGACTCTTTAGTAATTTCAAAGTTTGAGAATACAGTTTGTCGGAGTTAGCTCCTCCTCAGCTCCTTAACCCTTCACCAGGGGTCTCTCTCACCTGGCTATAAATACTGGCTGACCCTTTGTCTCGATCTCTTTTTTCCTCAGGCCTTTGGCTTTATACCACCTCACAGATAAAGCGTTTCCCAAATTCTGGGAACATGCTAAGAACAATACATGTACGTACGAACACTTGTAGGAATCCTTCTACTCGGTTTTTCGTTGAATGTTAAAATTTGGAGTGTCGGGATTCAATACATTAATAAAATATCGTTACAGGGTCGCTCGTAATTTGGCCGTCTAAAATAGTCAAACGCTTTTCATAGAAGGAATAAAATTCCGTAGAAAAGACAACGAAGTTTCAACAAATAAACATTGATTTAATATAACGATAGGAATACAAACAGTTGATAATAGATTGGAAAGTAATGTCTTTTGTTTGGGTTGATAAAGTTTTGAAATAAAATATAAACTGTTTTTGTGTACGTGTGTGAGAAACAATAAAATGTTGTGATATGTGTGTTTGTATAAAAAAGTCAACATGTGTGTGCGTGATTCATAGTAAAAACAGATACGAGAGATACGAATTGTTTCTTACTGTTGGCGGTGATGCCGTGGTCTGGAGTTTGTCAACGCTGTCGTTTTGACATGAGGTCATGAAGGTCGCCGGCGACTGGTGTGTGTAGCTTGCTGGCAGCCGCGTGTATATTGTTTTGGGAACGGATTTCGTATGTTTTTATACACTTTTTTCGAACAATATCGGCTCCAGAATTAAATTATTTATTTATTCCTAATTGGCCCTAAGAAGTCACGTGGTATGTCTTCTACCACGTCCGTACGATATTTGGTCGGTATCTACCTCAAAATGATGATGATTAATACAACAAACATTCTGATTTGTAATCTATGATTTTATTGGTGTGTTTTAAGATGTAAGTGTTTTCTTGAGTGTGATTGGTTTATAAATATTGTAGTTGATATTTTAGTGGACACGACATAAGGCCCCCTCCAGATCATTAGAAATTTATTTATAATGATATGTAGGAAACAATTATTTAATATCTCAGATATGTTTTGTAATGTTTTGGCCAATGCACGTGTCTCCCAGATCTTGTTGTAATATTCTTCTCTGCTATTGTTCCTGGTGAGGTGTCATTTGTTTTGCTGAATGTTTGTTCATCCGTCTTTTATGTGATATTTGAGCCTGAATGCTCATGTTTTTCTTTTTGTAGTTGCTGTGAGAATTGGTTATCGACATAAGCCGGTTTAATCCGATCGATAGCAATATTGTCATGTTTTCCATTTTTCATGATGGTGAAATACTTGTCCTTTCTGTTAATAACTTGGTATGGACCTGAGTAGTTTGAACATAAAGGTTTTTTTACACCGCCATTTCTTATAAATATATATGTGCAAGTGTAAAGGTCATTTGGTAGGTATATATTTTTGTTTGCTTTCCGTGTTGGTGTAAATGTTAATGATGACATTCTATGTTTTAATTCCTGTACAAACGTTGTTGTCGGTAAAATGTCCGTGTTGTCATCACAGTATTGACCAGATAGAGTCAGTGATGTACCGAAAACCATTTCAGCTGGTGTACCACCCAAATCTTCTTTTACAATGTTTCTGATTGATAAAAGTACCAGTGGTAAGTTTTCTAGCCAATTAGTTTTGTTTAGTTTCATTGCTAGAGCTGTCTTCAACTGTCTGGGGAAACGTTCTACCATTCCGTTTGTACAAGGATTATAGGCTGTAGTTTTTATGTGTCGAGTTCCGAGTAGGTGATTGAACTCTCTAAATAATGTAGACTGGAACTGAGCTCCAATGTCTGTTGTGATTACTGAAGGTACACCAAATATTGCGATCCATTCAGTAAGGATAGTTTTAGCTATTGTTGTGGCTGTAATAGCTTTGATTGCTATTGCAGCAGGCCAGCGAGTAAACCTATCTATGATAGTAAAGATATACGTATATCCTTGAGAACAAGGTAAAGGTCCTACAATATCAACGTGTATGTGTTCGTGAATCTTGCATCAGGTGTGCTGAATGTGCCTGCCGGTGATATGGTGTGCTTATTTATCTTGTTCTTCTGGCATGATAAACAATATTTTGTCCAATTTCTTATGTCAGTTGACATATTTGGCCAGACAAAACGTTCAGTGATTAACTTTACAGTTGTACTTTTTCCTGGTTGAGACAATGTATGGAAATGTTGGAATATTTGCTGTCTCAAATTTGGTGGTATGTAAGGTCGTGGTTGAGTTTGTGAAATGTCACAATAAAATTTAGTATCACTGAATGGAACAGGTAGTTCAATTAATTTTAGTGATGTGCTTTGTTGTACTTCTTGGAGTGTAGTGTCTGTGGTTTGTTCTTTAGCGATTAATTAGAGGTTCAAAGAACTAGAATCTAAAGAAGCAATTGTGGCACGTAATAATGCATCTGCCACTATGTTTTCTTGACCTGTTACATATCTGATATCTGAAGAGAATTGGGAAATGCAATCTAGGTGTCTGATTTCCCGAGGTTTATATTTGTCAGTATGTGTGTGTAATGCATATATTAATAGTTTATGGTCTGTGTATATGATGAAATCTCCAGGAGGTGCTGAAAATGTTTAATAGAAAGATATATTGCTAATAGCTCTCTCAAAAATGTGCTGTATTTAGTTTGTGCCTTATTTAGTTTAGAGGAGAAGAAAGATATAGGTGTGACATTTTTGTCTAAGATTTGGTGTAAAACCGCACCTACAGCTGCTGATGAAGCATCTGTTGTGAAGGTAAGCTTAATTTTCTCGCTATTCTTCATGTAATTCAGCTTAGTAAAGTTAGCAAAAGCTGTTTTGGCATTGTTGAATGCTTCTAGAATGTCTTCCTGTAACATAATCTTTTTGTTTTTGTTCTTCAGTAGGTTTGTCAAAGGTGACAGTAACGCTGAACAATTAGGGTTAGGATTAGGGGTTAGGGTTAGGGTTTAGGGTTAGGGTTAGGGTTAGGGTTAGGGTTAGGCAGGGTTAGGGTTAGGGTTAGGCAGGGTTAGGGTTAGGCAGGGTTAGGGTTAGGGTTAGGGTTAGGGTTAGGGTTAGGGGTTAGGGTTAGGGTTAGGGTAGAGGGTTAGGGTTAGGGTAGAGGGTTAGGGTTAGGGTTAGGGTTAGGGTTAGGGTTAGGGTTAGGGGTTAGGGTTAGGGTTAGGGTTAGGGTTAGGGGTTAGGGTTAGGGTTAGGGTTAGGGTTAGGGTTAGGGTTAGGGTTAGGGTTAGGGTTAGGGTTAGGGTTAGGGTTAGGGTTAGGGTTAGGGTTAGGGTTAGGGTTAGGGTTAGGGTTAGGGTTAGGGTTAGGGTTAGGGTTAGGGTTAGGGTTAGGGTTAGGGTTAGGGTTAGGGTTAGGGTTAGGGTTAGGGTTAGGGTTAGGGTTAGGGTTAGGGTTAGGGTTAGGGTTAGGGTTAGGGTTAGGGTTAGGGTTAGGGTTAGGGTTAGGGTTAGGGTTAGGGTTAGGGTTAGGGTTAGGGTTAGGGTTAGGGTTAGGGTTAGGGTTAGGGTTAGGGTTAGGGTTAGGGTTAGGGTTAGGGTTAGGGTTAGGGTTAGGGTTAGGGTTAGGGTTAGGGTTAGGGTTAGGGTTAGGGTTAGGGTTAGGGTTAGGGTTAGGGTTAGGGTTAGGGTTAGGGTTAGGGTTAGGGTTAGGGTTAGGGTTAGGGTTAGGGTTAGGGTTAGGGTTAGGGTTAGGGTTAGGGTTAGGGTTAGGGTTAGGGTTAGGGTTAGGGTTAGGGTTAGGGTTAGGGTTAGGGTTAGGGTTAGGGTTAGGGTTAGGTTAGGGTTAGGGTTAGGGTTAGGGTTAGGGTTAGGGTTAGGGTTAGGGTTAGGGTTAGGGTTAGGGTTAGGGTTAGGGTTAGGGTTAGGGTTAGGGTTAGGGTTAGGGTTAGGGTTAGGTTAGGGTTAGGGTTAGGGTTAGGGTTAGGGTTAGGGTTAGGGTTAGGGTTAGGGTTAGGGTTAGGGTTAGGGTTAGGGTTAGGGTTAGGGTTAGGGTTAGGGTTAGGGTTAGGGTTAGGGTTAGGGTTAGGGTTAGGGTTAGGGTTAGGGTTAGGGTTAGGGTTAGGGTTAGGGTTAGGGTTAGGGTTAGGGTTAGGGTTAGGTTAGGGTTAGGGTTAGGGTTAGGGTTAGGGTTAGGGTTAGGGTTAGGGTTAGGGTTAGGGTTAGGGTTAGGGTTAGGGTTAGGGTTAGGGTTAGGGTTAGGGTTAGGGTTAGGGTTAGGGTTAGGGTTAGGGTTAGGGTTAGGGTTAGGGTTAGGGTTAGGGTTAGGGTTAGGGTTAGGGTTAGGGTTAGGGTTAGGGTTAGGGTTAGGGTTAGGGTTAGGGTTAGGGTTAGGGTTAGGGTTAGGGTTAGGGTTAGGGTTAGGGTTAGGGTTAGGGTTAGGGTTAGGGTTAGGGTTAGGGTTAGGGTTAGGGTTAGGGTTAGGTTAGGGTTAGGGTTAGGGTTAGGGTTAGGGTTAGGGTTAGGGTTAGGGTTAGGGTTAGGGTTAGGGTTAGGGTTAGGGTTAGGGTTAGGGTTAGGGTTAGGGTTAGGGTTAGGGTTAGGGTTAGGGTTAGGGTTAGGGTTAGGTTAGGGTTAGGGTTAGGGTTAGGGTTAGGGTTAGGGTTAGGGTTAGGGTTAGGGTTAGGGTTAGGGTTAGGGTTAGGGTTAGGGTTAGGGTTAGGGTTAGGGTTAGGGTTAGGGTTAGGGTTAGGGTTAGGGTTAGGGTTAGGGTTAGGGTTAGGGTTAGGGTTAGGGTTAGGGTTAGGGTTAGGGTTAGGGTTAGGGTTAGGGTTAGGGTTAGGGTTAGGGTTAGGGTTAGGGTTAGGGTTAGGGTTAGGGTTAGGGTTAGGGTTAGGGTTAGGGTTAGGGTTAGGGTTAGGGTTAGGGTTAGGGTTAGGGTTAGGGTTAGGGTTAGGGTTAGGGTTAGGGTTAGGGTTAGGGTTAGGGTTAGGGTTAGGGTTAGGGTTAGGGTTAGGGTTAGGGTTAGGGTTAGGGTTAGGGTTAGGGTTAGGGTTAGGGTTAGGGTTAGGGTTAGGGTTAGGGTTAGGGTTAGGGTTAGGGTTAGGGTTAGGGTTAGGGTTAGGGTTAGGGTTAGGGTTAGGGTTAGGGTTAGGGTTAGGGTTAGGGTTAGGGTTAGGGTTAGGGTTAGGGTTAGGGTTAGGGTTAGGGTTAGGGTTAGGGTTAGGGTTAGGGTTAGGGTTAGGGTTAGGGTTAGGGTTAGGGTTAGGGTTAGGGTTAGGTTAGGGTTAGGGTTAGGGTTAGGGTTAGGGTTAGGGTTAGGGTTAGGGTTAGGGTTAGGGTTAGGGTTAGGGTTAGGGTTAGGGTTAGGGTTAGGGTTAGGGTTAGGGTTAGGGTTAGGGTTAGGGTTAGGGTTAGGGTTAGGGTTAGGGTTAGGGTTAGGGTTAGGGTTAGGGTTAGGGTTAGGGTTAGGGTTAGGGTTAGGGTTAGGTTAGGGTTAGGGTTAGGGTTAGGGTTAGGGTTAGGGTTAGGGTTAGGGTTAGGGTTAGGGTTAGGGTTAGGGTTAGGGTTAGGGTTAGGGTTAGGGTTAGGGTTAGGGTTAGGGTTAGGGTTAGGGTTAGGGTTAGGGTTAGGGTTAGGGTTAGGGTTAGGGTTAGGGTTAGGGTTAGGGTTAGGGTTAGGGTTAGGGTTAGGGTTAGGGTTAGGGTTAGGGTTAGGGTTAGGGTTAGGGTTAGGGTTAGGGTTAGGGTTAGGGTTAGGGTTAGGGTTAGGGTTAGGGTTAGGGTTAGGGTTAGGGTTAGGGTTAGGGTTAGGGTTAGGGTTAGGTTAGGGTTAGGGTTAGGGTTAGGGTTAGGGTTAGGGTTAGGGTTAGGGTTAGGGTTAGGGTTAGGGTTAGGGTTAGGGTTAGGGTTAGGGTTAGGGTTAGGGTTAGGTTAGGGTTAGGGTTAGGGTTAGGGTTAGGGTTAGGGTTAGGGTTAGGGTTAGGGTTAGGGTTAGGGTTAGGGTTAGGGTTAGGGTTAGGGTTAGGGTTAGGGTTAGGGTTAGGGTTAGGGTTAGGGTTAGGGTTAGGGTTAGGGTTAGGGTTAGGGTTAGGGTTAGGGTTAGGGTTAGGGTTAGGGTTAGGGTTAGGGTTAGGGTTAGGGTTAGGGTTAGGGTTAGGGTTAGGGTTAGGGTTAGGGTTAGGGTTAGGGTTAGGGTTAGGGTTAGGGTTAGGGTTAGGGTTAGGGTTAGGGTTAGGGTTAGGGTTAGGGTTAGGGTTAGGGTTAGGGTTAGGGTTAGGGTTAGGGTTAGGGTTAGGGTTAGGGTTAGGGTTAGGGTTAGGGTTAGGGTTAGGGTTAGGGTTAGGGTTAGGGTTAGGGTTAGGGTTAGGGTTAGGGTTAGGGTTAGGGTTAGGGTTAGGGTTAGGGTTAGGGTTAGGGTTAGGGTTAGGGTTAGGGTTAGGGTTAGGGTTAGGGTTAGGGTTAGGGTTAGGGTTAGGGTTAGGGTTAGGGTTAGGGTTAGGGTTAGGGTTAGGGTTAGGGTTAGGGTTAGGGTTAGGGTTAGGGTTAGGGTTAGGGTTAGGGTTAGGGTTAGGGTTAGGGTTAGGGTTAGGGTTAGGGTTAGGGTTAGGGTTAGGGTTAGGGTTAGGGTTAGGGTTAGGGTTAGGGTTAGGGTTAGGGTTAGGGTTAGGGTTAGGGTTAGGGTTAGGGTTAGGGTTAGGGTTAGGGTTAGGGTTAGGGTTAGGGTTAGGGTTAGGGTTAGGGTTAGGGTTAGGGTTAGGGTTAGGGTTAGGGTTAGGGTTAGGGTTAGGGTTAGGGTTAGGGTTAGGGTTAGGGTTAGGGTTAGGGTTAGGGTTAGGGTTAGGGTTAGGGTTAGGGTTAGGGTTAGGGTTAGGGTTAGGGTTAGGGTTAGGGTTAGGGTTAGGGTTAGGGTTAGGGTTAGGGTTAGGGTTAGGGTTAGGGTTAGGGTTAGGGTTAGGGTTAGGGTTAGGGTTAGGGTTGGTTCCTAGGG
>OZ010573.1:151588131-151775831 GCA_963932145.1 Acanthosepion lycidas | reverse complement strand
CTAACCTAACCCTAACCCTAACCCTAACCCTAACCCTAACCCTAACCCCTAACCCTAACCCTAACCCTAACCCTAACCCTAACCCTAACCCTAACCCTAACCCTAACCCTAACCCTACCCTAACCCTAACCCTAACCCTAACCCTAACCCTAACCCTAACCCTAACCCTAACCCTAACCCTATCCCTAACCCTACCCCCACCTAACCCTAACCCTAACCCTAACCCTAACCCTAACCCTAACCCTAACCTAACCCTAACCCTAACCTAACCCTAACCCTAACCCTAACCCTAACCCTAACCCTAACCCTAACCCTAACCCTAACCCTAACCCTAACCCTAACCCTAACCCTAACCCTAACCCTAACCCTAACCCCTAACCCTACCAACCCTAACCCTAACCCTAACCCTAACCCTAACCCTAACCCTAACCCTAACCCTAACCCTAACCCTAACCCTAACCCTAACCCTAACCCTAACCCTAACCCTAACCCTAACCCTAACCCTAACCCTAACCCTAACCCTAACCCTAACCCTAACCCTAACCCTAACCCTAACCCTAACCCTAACCCTAACCCTAACCCTAACCCTAACCCTAACCCTAACCCTAACCCTAACCCTAACCCTAACCCTAACCCTAACCCTAACCCTAACCCTAACCCTAACCCTAACCCTAACCCTAACCCTAACCCTAACCCTAACCCTAACCCTAACCCTAACCCTAACCCTAACCCTAACCCTAACCCTAACCCTAACCCTAACCCTAACCCTAACCCTAACCCTAACCCTAACCCTAACCCTAACCCTAACCCTAACCCTAACCCTAACCCTAACCCTAACCCTAACCCTAACCCTAACCCTAACCCTAACCCTAACCCTAACCCTAACCCTAACCCTAACCCTAACCCTAACCCTAACCCTAAACCCTAACCCTAACCCTAACCCTAACCCCTAACCCTAACCCTAACCCTAACCCTAAACCCTAACCCTAACCCTAACCCTCTAACCCTAACCCTAAACCCTAAACCCTAACCCTAATTCTAAACCCTAACCCTAACCCTAACCCCTAACCCTAACCCTAACCCTCTAACCCTAACCCTAACCCCTAACCCTAACCCTAACCCTCTAACCCTAACCCAAACGCTAACCCTCCGTAAACCTAACACAACCCCTAACCCTAATCACTGCCCTAACCCTAAAATTTAACCCTAAACCTAACGCTAACGCCTAACCGTAAACCCAGCCTCAACACTAACCCTAACCCCTAACCCTAACCCTTAGCACAAAACTAAACCCTAACCATAACACTAAGCCTAAACCCTAATTCTAACCTTGGAGCAGCGATACACTTCCTGTAAAAAATAATAGTTTGCTAAACTATTATTTAACACCTGTAGGTAGCTGGTGACCTCGTTATATAGCCCAGGTCAATAATAGTTTATCCATATCAGATCACAAGTTTTAAATCCCCATTTGATCCATTTTCTCATGACATTGGTCCAATATTTCGGCTCTTGGGTCAATAAGGAATACACACTAGCTACCCTTTTCTTGGGGTAATGTCTGCTTGACCCTCCAAACATGTGTGCCGCCGGATTACAGCGGATTATCCTGATCACTTTGGTTTTTCATCTGCCCAGCCCTACGTTGTTTCTTTGATCACAGAGCATTGAAGATCGAATTTTTGTCAGTACTTAAGCGCTGAATCGAATTGTGGCGGAGCCATACTACGAAAAGGAAAAAGAAAGCTTCCGCTGGTGAAAATACAAATATCATAACAAATAACGAATGTCATTGGGATAATTTTCAATTGGTTTATATAGTCGTTGATACAAAAAATTTAGTCCTTCAGGTTAAACTCACTACATTGACACCGTGTCTCTTGCTTCTAAAGCTTGGAGTGGGGTAAAACATACAGAAGGAATTAAATCGAGAATTCTGTCGGCAGCAGGTGACGTGGAGACTGCGTCTCTCGCTCCAACAGCTGCTCTGAACTAAGCTTTCGGTTCATAGTATTTCCCCCGAAAAAATCATTAATTATCATTTAATTCTCCAACCCCGTAGACATGATACCAGCCACTAAAAAAAGCGGTCAGATACTTCAAAATACTAATCTCGTTGACAATAAAATTTGTTAGGGTTAGACAATTCGCCATTTAAACAAACAATAATTTTTTCGTTAGAAACATTTGTGTTTAACATTTATCACTGTATCTTTTGACGTAAAAGAATTTTATTTTGATTTTCTACTTTCAAATAACATTCTTTCTGATAACCAAGCTGGTTATCAAAAAGAAAAGAAAAGAGAAAAAACATAACTTATTTGATTTCGCTTCATATTTCACTTCATGTTTTGAGCTTAAAGATTTTAACGTTTATAACACTAATTCTATATGTGGCTTCCACATGAACTTATTTTTATCCTAATTTCATACTACCAGTGTCACAATAGTGTCACAAAAGGATCTGCATGATTGTATCAAATAAATGTGCCTTCTCAAATACTAGTTACGTCATTAAATTTTCAACCTGTATATTGCGTTTCCATTCCCAAATAAACACGAAACAAGAAGTAAACTGACTATAGATAAATTAATAATTTATGAAAAAACGTAGAAAAAGTAAGAGAAAATAAAAAAATCTGAGAAAAAGTAAAACGAGGAGAAAAGAGTAGTATCTGCATCAATGTATCATATAAAAGTGCCGTGTGAAATAGTTTCATATTTCATTTTTCAACATGTTTAATGTGTATCCATTTACAAATAAAGACATATAAAAGACAGTAAATAATTTATACAAGGTGGTTATAATTAAATTTAATAAATTGATGAACAAACGTGTGAAAAGTAAAAGAAAGGGAACAGAGAAGACTATGCATGACCGTATGAAATAAAAGTACCTTCTTACATAGTAAATGCTACATTCATTTCTAAACTTTGATAATGTATTTCCATGTTCAAATAAACATATATAAATGACAACAAATAAAGTAAATGAGTTGGTGGTATATGTATATGAATTAAAAATTGATGAAAAAAAAAAACGGGAGAAAAGTAAGATAAAAGGGAAAAGAGAAGACTCTGCATGACTATCAAATAAAAGAGCCGTCACAAATAGTCGTTTAGACCATCATTTTTTCATTCATGATAACGCTTTTCATTTTGCAAATAAACGCATAGAAGGGATCACAAATAAAGTAAATAAGGTGCCTATTATTGAATTAAAATTGCGGAAAAACACGAGAAAAAAGGAATGCGAAACAGAATAATTTACTTGATTGTATCAAGCAAAAGAACCGCAGGAAGGCAGTAGTTGCGACATTGATTATTCAATTAGTAAAATGTGTTTCGATTTTTGAATAAAAACCTACATGAGACACAAATAATTTAAATGACGAGGCTATAATTAAATTAGAAAATTAATGAAAACAGCGTTAAAAAATAAGAGAAAGAAAAGAGTCACTCTGAAAAAAACGAAAAATCGAAATATTACTAAAACCGAATAAAAATTTTTCTATTGGCACAATAAACAAAATCGGTTTTGGTCGCTTTGTAGGTTTTGGTCGCTTTGTAGGTTTTGGTCGCTGTGCACTTGCCCCGCGGTAGCTGCTTGCCCAACAAAAAATAGTTCGTGGAATGGTTTGTAGAACCATGCGGTCAAAATGACCAAAGTCCATTGGTTCTTTTCATTCACTTTTTTCGTATTATTTCTTTCTTTCTTTCTTTCTTTCTTTCTTTCTTTCTTAGCTTGGTTGTCCGTTATTCTTGGTTTGGATTTCGTCAACTCTGGGTCAATCCTTTTGTCATAGACACCAAATTTAACACTTCTTGCCGGTCGGACATTGGTTAATACTGCCGCTAGCCGTTAAAGTTGGTCACTTCGATTTGCGCCCTGCCCTGTCCATGTTGTGTTGATTGATCACAGAGCTAGAAAAAATCAAATTATCGTCAACAATTGTAGTGTTCGATTCCGGCAAATCTATGTCACAAAGGAAAAATAAAAAATGTTCTTGCAGACGAAATAAAGAAAAAACAAGAATTTTTTCAGGGTTTCTATGTGGATTTATATCGTTCATGGTATGGTTATATTAGTTCTTGGTACAGAAATATTATTCCTTCCTTACTAACCTTTCTCTGTTCTGCTTATATTGACTTTCACCCAAAACTGGCATGGGGATTGACGTGGTTGGGGGCCCAGTATTTCCACTATCTTCCAACAAGAGTCACGCTGTTGTCTGTCTCTGGAAAATTAATTGTATCTCCAATTTTAGAGAGATCCTTTTTCCTATGGGTAGCGGTCACAAGATAATGATCCAACCATCTTTCTTCTCTTATTTGTGCTTCGCACTAACACTTCCCAGTCGGCGTAGGAAATTCCTCCGTCCTTCTTTGTATTTCATCTGCGCCTGTCACTTTGCCTTTCACCAGTCTTTCTTAACCGCGTGACGTGGCTTAATTCATGGTCATTAATTAAAAAGATAATTTTAATTTCTCCTCAGCAAAATTTCTCAGCCTGGCTTTGCTCATAAAATAAGAAATTTACTATGGTCATTTTACTCCAGACACGCTGGGTTTGGGTTCTTACACAAAGAAACCCTGCTTCCTCGATTTGTTTAAATTTATCACATTTTGATAACCGAATAAATCAGCTTCCTTATTTCTGAAAAAAAAATATCTCGCGATTTATGATTTCATAAATGAAAATATTTTAGGCAGTGCCATCAAACACCTATCAGCTAAATACCGCAAATATGGCTTCTGTGATAATATCTTGTAAAAAGCATTACTTTTTTCGTGTTGTCTCTGCCCTAAAAATTGAAAAATATATCTCTCTTCTTTCTATCAGTCTCTCTTTTATTCTTTAACACTTTTCATCTTTTTCAAAATTATATTTTAGTTTTAAATATTTCCTTCCGTTTTCCAGTGTTACGTTTTGCTGCACTTTCTGGCAGCAATTTTATTTGATACAATCATGCAGATGCATCTCCTTCCTTTTTCACTTATTTTCACTAGCATTTGTCATCAATTTTCTAATTTAAATATAGCAACCTCATTTACTTATTTATTAATTTATTTAATCTCCTTTATATGTGTTTATTTGAAAATGGAAACAGATTATACAGGTTGAAAAATGAATGGCGAAAATACTATTTCAAATGACAAAGTTATTCGATACTATCATTCAGAGTCTTACCTTTTCCGATTCTCTTATTTTCTCAGACGGAAAAACAGCAGCAAATGGGCCAACGACTGAGTTTCACATGGTCCACGGTTAGATACCTCATGGTATACGGTCGGGAGGCAAATGGTTTACGGTAGGAAATGGACAAATCCCGTTAGCAGATGGTCCATAGCCCAGTAGATCATGGTCCACGTCCAGTTAGAACATCGTCCACAGCCCAGTAGCACATGGTCAATGAGCCGGTAGAATATAGTCTATGGCCCGGTAGAAAATGGCCTATTACATATTAAGAAATGGGCAACATCCGATTAGCACATGGCCCATATACTGACTGGATATGACCCACATCCAGTAGAAAATGATCCACGGCCCAAAAAGCAAATGGCTCGTGCCCCGGCAACAAAGGTCCTATTGCATGGTATGGAACTTATAACTTCCCAATAGCAGATGATGCATAGGCCGGTAGGATATGGCCCACGTCCGGACCGTACATTGTCCAAGGACAGGTAGCACATGCTCCACAGTTCGGTAATTAATGGTCCCCGACCTGGTCGCAAATATCCGTAGCCCAGGTAGCAAATGGTCAATTACACATTTGAAAATGGACAACATTCCATTAATAGATTGTCTGTAACCCATTAGGATATGACGCACGTCACGGTAACACATGGTACACAGCGTGGTAAGCACATGATCTATGGTCCAGTAAATCATGGTTACAAAATATCCCAATCACTGGTAAAAAATGGCCTACGACATGGTAAGAAATGGACACGTCACAGTAGAACATGGTCCACTGCCCGGTAGAACAAGGTCTACGGTCCGATAAATTATGGTCAATGGCCAGTAGCAAATCCCCCATTCCATGGTAAAATATGTCCTACGACACGGTAGGAAATTTTCAACGTTCCATTCGCAGTAGGACATGGCTCACGTCCTTTTAGCATATTGTCCAAGGCCCAGTAGATCTTGGTTCGCGGTCAATTCGCGGTAACATAGCTCAAGACCCGGTCTCAAATGCCCCCAAATCTGGTAAAATATGGCCTACTCCAGGTAGGAAATTTACATCCCATTTGAAAAATGGTCCATCGCCAAGTAGGACATAGCCCTGCAACCGGTAGGTTATGTGTAACGTCACAGAAGCATATGGTTTACAGCCCGGCAGCACATGATCCACGACCACGTAGAACATGATCCACGACACGTCAGCGTATGGTCAACTGCCCTGTACCAAAATAGTAGGAAATTGGGTAGGAAATTGATAACGTCACACTAGCACCTGGTTCATAGCTAGATAGTCCATAACCAACTTCCCGGAAGCACATTTTCTATGGTCCTGTAGAACATGGTACATTTGACGAACCTGTAGATCATGGTCCAAAACCCATTAACTCATGGCACATGGCGAATTGTTCGGAACCAAATGTCACATATCCCAGGAAAAAATGCCCTATGGCATATTGCAGTGTAAGGTATCGCATGGCCCAAGTGGTAGGAATGGTCCACGTGTCGGTAGTAGATGTTATATCACGAGGTAGGACATGACCCACGTCCGGATAGAACATGTGTTATTTCCAGTTAGTTGACAGTGCATAGACCAGTAGGACATGGGTCATGTTGCTCTTGCACATGGTCCACGATCAGGTAAATCATGGTGCACGGCCCCAAGGCATGGAGACAAACGGTCTACGGCACGGTAGGAAACGGACGAAGTCCTGTTAGTAGATGGCACATCAGTCGGTAGAACATGGCCTACATCGTGGTAGCACATTGCCTACAGTCCAGTAGAACATGTATCACGGCCTTGTAGCAAATGGATTATTACGAATTTGAATTGAACAAAATCGACATAGCAGACGATCCATAGACCTGTCGGAGGTGGCCTACAGTCCGGAGACAGATGGTCAGCTGCCCAGTACATGATGTGTTAACTCATGGTCCTCAAAACGGTAGAACATGGCCCACGACCCAGTAGCAAATGGTCCAAGCCCCGTTAAAAATAGCTTATTGCACGGTAGGAAAAGTAGAACATTCGATTATTACATGGTCCATGTCCTGGCCGGACATGTTCGACGTCTCGGTAGAACATGGTCCGCAGTCCAGTAGCACTTCATTATTGTCCTGGCCATGTAGCTAATGGCTCAAGCCCCGGTAACAAATGACCTATTGCTCGGTGGGAATAAGACAATGTACCGATAGTAGATGATGCAAAGGTCAGTAGGACCATGGTTCACGGCCTGGTAGCTATTGCCTCAATCCCCGGTAAAAATGGCCTATTGCATGCAGGAAATGGACAACGTCCCGTTTGCAAATGGTTCACCCTAACCCTAAACGATGGCCCGGAAGTAGATGGTCCATGTTCTGGTAGCACATGATCCACGGCCTGTAAGCACATAGTCCATGGTATGGTAAATTATGTCTACTGTCCAGAAGCAAATGCTCCGAACCTCTGTAAAATTTTGTCTCTTTGATATTAGGAAATGAACAATATCCCTTTAACAAATAGTCCATAGCCTGGTAGCATATGGTACACGATTTAGTAAATCATGGTCCACGGTTCGGTAGCAAATGCCTAAGCCCCTGAAGTAAATGGCCTATTACACGTTAGGAAATGGTCAATAACCCGTTTGGAGGCGGTAAATTTCCCGGCAAGATATGGCCAACCTACAGGTAGCGCATGGACCATGACACAGAAGTGCATAATCCGTGGCCCGGTAGTACATGGTGAACAACCTGAGAGAATATTGCCCACAGCCCGGTAGATAATGGCCCAAGCCCCAGTAACGAATCGCTTATTGCACGTTAGGAAATAGACAACCCCACATTAGCAGATGTTACATAGGCTTGTAGGATATGTCCCTCTTTCCGGTAACTAATGGATCAAGCCCCAGTGTCCAGTAACACATGATTGACGGCCTAGTAACAAATCAAATAATCCATAGCAAAAAAAAAAAAAGAAAAAAAAAAGAACGCCTAAGACATGGTAGGAAATAGACAACGTGCATTTAACAGATTGTCCATCTCCCTGTAGATGGCCCACGGTCCGGTAGCTCATTGTCCACAGCCCTAGTAAAAAATGTTGCCAACGACATGGTCCAAGCCCTGGTAACAAATCTTGCAGGAAATATACAACAAATATCTTGCAGGAAATATACAACGTCCCTTTAGCACATGGTCCATAGTTCAGTCCCACGTTGAGATAGCACATGATCCACAACATAGTAGCACATGATCTACTGCGCGGTAGAATATGGACCACGACCTGGCAGATTAGTTTTAAACGACCGGTACCTAATGGTCTAAGATCCGGTAACAAATAACTTATTGCACCGTAGTACTTGGCCCATTTTCTAGTTGCACATGGACCACAGACCGGGTAAACATGGTCTATGACCGGAAAAACATTGTCCCCGGCTCGATAAAAATGCCCCAATCCCCAGTAAAAATGGCTTATTAATATTTAATAAATAGTCAACATCCGTTAGTAGATGATCCACAGCTAGGATGGATGTGGCCCATTTCCAAAGCACGGTAGCAAATGCATCAAGCCCTGTTAATAAATGACTTGCGGCACGGTAGGAAAAGTACAAAATCCTTTTGGTAGATGGCCCATAGCCCAATAGGTCATTGTATACGCTTCGGTAACTCATGATCCAAGGCCCGGTACCAAATGCCAAAATCCTGATAAAAAATGGCAAAAAATTAAATTGACAGAAGAAAATTAGGCATGTTTAGCTTTTAAATGACACCAGTTCATCATGCTACGATTTTTAGTTCATTATACAGGAATTCTTAGAATGTGAGACAGACTTTTGAAACACCATGTATATCGCTTTGATACAAGAGTGGTGTATTCTTTCTAAAATGTATTTTGGATGGTAAGTGGTTACGAAATGCGAAGTGTATATTCCTATTTTGTACAAAAATATAAAAGTAAATGGTAGTATCAATAAATGTAATACAACTATACAACTGAAAGGGACTAACTGAAGTCCTTTTGATGAAGCAAGTACGAACATTGATTAGTGTTGAATGTTTTCACTTGTTTGATCAACTAATAGGGTTATGAATAAAAGAAAATCCTTTAAATAGACAGAGCAATACGAAAGATTAGATGTTTAGCTCGATGTATTCTTATATCTGTCTCCTTTTTCATCAACTCTTGTCATACAAACACTTTTTCACTTTCATTTTTATCGTAATTCACCATCTTCTTAGTGAATAGATACTATTCCCTTTCTTCACATCATATTATAAGTATACTCAGTTCAATAGATTTCTTGTTCATATATTTGGGCTAGCCTAGCTATTAGATCTCAATTGATTATAGTTTCTAGTGAATGTGTTCAAACTAGAAAAATATGTGGAGATGGGAACAATATTAATGTTTTTCACCATCGATTATCCTGAGCAGTGATAGATCAGTTTTTGGTTTTCTGCAGTTGGAAGTTAACTGGGGATGTGATCAGGTCATTGTTAAAATATTCTTGGCAAGTTTGGATTACTTTATTTCAATACAAGGATTTGCTAATCTGCTTTAATTTCATGAAAAATTTCTCACCTATAAATTAAAAACTGAACGTTGAAAAATATATGCGCTGTTCTGATGTGGATTACTTATTTTATTTACGAGGAATTTTATTTATTACATGGAGATCCATTACTTAGTGAAAATCACCAAATTTACGAACTAAAATTAGATCATTTTTATGAATAAGAATCTTTTTCATGAAAAAGTAAAGCTTTATTTTTCTTGTCAATATTTTGGAATAATTAAAAAGTGATACATGTCAACCTCAAACGTTCACCAATAGATGCGTTTTATAGCAAAAGTGGACTAAGTATATATTTAGTTAATAAACCCAGCCCGCATAAGTTATTCGACATTGTGAAATAAGATTTATTTAGATTCATGCATAATTTAGGTAAAACAAATTTGCAACTCCAGGATGCTGACAATGTGTCGAATTTTAAATTTCACCCAAAATTAATGACACGTATTTACAAATTTCCTTATGAAAGAAAAGTTAATAATATTCAAATGCAACACCTGGGTGCTTCCTCATCATTATACTCAAATTACATATGTCCTGAAAGACGTACAATTCAAATTCCGAACAAATATATATTTTCTGTATTTTATTAAAAAGTAACCATTTCGATGAAGTTTTGTAAGTATTACATACAATACATGAGTATATTTATAATATATAACAATGTGAAAGATGAAAAAAAATAACTGGAATAAATAATATTTTATTTGAAAAGAAACAGAAATTATTAGCATGCTTTCGGTTGCCAAGTCTGATTGTTTAACTTTTGATAATTTCATTGAAGAAAATAAGCTTCATTGAACAGTTGGATTCGATTGAACGATTATGATTTACAGCTTCAAAATCTTTAGCAATAATACTTCATTTGAATATTAATTCTAAGGGGGAGTTTTAATAATTTTTAAAATAGGTTTTTACATGGCACATATTCAGAAAAAAATTCAAAACCACATTCATGTGAATTACAAGACGAAAAAAAAATGAATGCAGTCTAACATAGTTTATCATTAATTTCATTATATACAGTATTTGAACATAATTGGTTGAAAACATTTCAACGTTAAAAATCTATTTTACCAAAGAGGGCAAAACCTTTCAGCAAAATTTGTGACTATAATTTTTGTAAGAAGCTTAACTCCCGTAAGAATCACTTCTATATTTGTGATTATTTATTAGCTCACAACGAAATAAAAGGTGAATAATGTCCGAAGATTATGGAATTAAAAAGACTTTCCTACCAACAGCAAATATGGCGAAGCTGTATGTCCTATTTGTTTATATGATGTCTTTGTTTTTGGTGAAAGGGCAAAATCCAGAAACTGAACTTAGACTGCGAAAGGATCTTTTCTCAAAACACAGCAGCGCTATTCGACCAGTGTCAAACATCAGCCAGCCAGTAGAAATCAATGCTGATTTAGAACTTTATGCCCTGAACAGTTTCGATACAATTAATAGAATTCTTAATACTCAATGCTCGTTGGAATTAAGTTGGTAAGATGAGTTTTTGTCATGGGATCCAAGAGAATATAACAACATTTCGATGCTTTATGTGTCATCCAAAAAGATATGGAGACCAATTGTCATCGTGTGTAATGCTGAAACAGTACAAATAATCGACAATGAGGCTAGAAATTTGGTATTACATAATGATGGCCGAGTGGTTTTATGGTACCAAGAAATAATGCGTACATTTTGCACAATCGATGCCCATAGCTATCCATTCGATAAACAACCCTGTAATATCCTCATCTGCGTAGCCATCCACAAAACCAAGCACGCAATAATCAAACGATTGCATTACATAAAGCACGTTTTTTCAAGAACTATCAATGGGATGTTGATATGGAAGGAATAAGAGAATCAGAAGACAACTCAGGTCGAAGTTTAACTCGGGCAAAACTTTTACTTAAACGCAGGATTAAAATCAGTACGATCGCTTTGATGGTGCCACCGGCAATTTTTACTGTTGTGAGTATTTTCGTTTTTTTATTACCTGCTGAGTCTGGAGAGAAAGTATCATTGGCTACCACACTTTTCCTTTCTATTATCGTTTACCTTGTTGAACTTGACAAACTGACGCCAAAGAATTCTGAATCTATGCCTCTGGTAACTATTTACCTTCTAACATTGACCACTTTGAGTGGAATTAATACCATCGGTGCCATCATCGAATGTAGGATGTATATTATACAACAAAGGAAATCAGATATCAAGAAATACTCAATTAACCATGATGAAAGCAGGACAGAAGAGGTCCCTCAAAATAGATTCAACAAAATAACTGACACTGATAAAAATCACATTCGGAATACAGAAAAGGAAATTGATGACGATGTCCGCAAGATTAGTTCCACTTCGACATTAAGGAAGGAAAATAAACCAAAAAATGATGTTAACCTCATACGACACAAAGCAAGAAACCAAAGACTCAGCAGCATATTTTTTTTGCATCAGCGTAATGTACATTATTGGTTCCATCATTGCAATTTACTTAACTAGTGAACAACTAAATGAAGAATGATGTGCTAACATATTTTGCTTTATTGCGTTTCAACTTAAAAATGATACAAATATTGATGAAATTTTCCGCTTTGGTTTCACTTATTTTTGCAATGTCATTTTTCGTATTTCCGTCTTTAATCCTTTCTTTTGCTGCCAACAACTGTTCGGCAAATTTGATAATCTCTCTAAGAAATGTGTTTCTGTCTAAATATTATTCTTGTTCTCGGCTGTTGATGAATTTAGTCAGTATATTTAATTGTTGAACTATAATTCTGTTAATTTAAATCTAATCTAAAACGTGGTTTCATTTATATTATTATTGAGTACTGAGAAGTTACACGAACTCGACGTTACTTTGAAATCATTTATGTTTCAAAAGCTAGTATGATTTAAGGGCCCAATATTTGCTGCGTATGATTATTATCATACAGTGATGATTTTAGCTTTTATACTGGTGCGATTTTGTGGGTAAATGCTTAGTTTGTGCGGCAATAACTCTTAATGGAACTTTATGCAAGATAGGCTAAAATAAATTGTTTGTATATGCAAACATTTACAATTCAGTTATTCTTTTAAGTGATTTTTGAAAATATTAAGGAAAATTATTTAAAAAAGTACAGTGCACAATGCGAAGCCAAACGTTAAACGTACTCTCCATGAATGGAAAATTGAGAAAATATTTTTAGGACGAGTCATACATGTTGTTGGCATAGCTATAACATTAAGGGACAATATTTTGGTCATGTTTATTGTCTTTTGATATGAACTTACAAGATGGGAGAAATTTGCCTTCGTCAACAAAGTTTTTGTTTAATTTTCCTGATAGAAATTGAGAATAAGGGACTTAAAGAATCTTTACTTGATTTCTATCGCCAGTGGGTTCAGTATTTATGATTGCTGCTAAAGTCATAAACAAACCTTCGACAAAAATTGCAAGAAGATAAAAGAAGTAGATTAAATTAGGGAAAAATGATCAAAGTTATCAAGGAATACAACGAATCGAACTATGTGGCATCTAATGCAGGCGAGGATATAAAACATTTGATGACGAATGCTTTAGAAAGTATTTATCCCCTTAAATTTACCAGAAAATCCTATTTTGGATCGAATAATACACATATAAATTTTTTTGTTATTGTAACGAATGAACGAAAAATGTTATTTGTTCTCAGTTTACAACTAATGTCTTTTACCGATTTATTCAATTGCCTTTACGTGTATTCTTTCTTTTGCAGTCATTTACATTATGACTACTTTTGGCAGATTATATGGAAAGCTCAACAAGACTTTCTTATCGAAACGTGTTGTCGCTACTGTAAATATATTTCTTCAATTTTACTATTACAGTAATATAACATAATCTGTAGATAGATAAATGCATGAACATATTTTAACTGTATAAATTCTATAGGGAATATTTACTTGTATATTTGATTATTGGTCAAAGGCGTTTTGCTAACACTTTTCAAATTTGTATAATAATAAATTATTTTATTTTGCAGCATTTCCTTTGAAGTATATCTTAACTAAAATAAGTTAACTGCTATGTAAAATTTCAGATTCATGACAATTGAATATTATTGAATCTGTTGCGAACTCCCATTTTTTTGTTCAGTATATAGTGATTAAAGGAAACTTATCAAAAAAGTTTGAATAAAAAATATTAACTTTTAATTGTTATGATTGGATTCAATATGCCAAGAAAAGGTAAGAGAATTAGACAATTTGTTGCTTCAGCAGTGTTTTGCGAAATGGAATATGTTTCATTTTTCTGATAAAATAATTATGCATTTCTATGTAATCCTTATTTCGTTGAATAATTATTTATTTGTACATTAGTACAAAATGTGGCACAAGGCCAAAAAGGGGATTGGGGAAGGACGATCATCTTCTGTCTTAATTCTAAACTTAGCTAGTCACAGATACGGACCCAAACATATAAATTCTTTTCATAACGTCTGATAAGCTTAATAACATTATCATTAAACGAAGAAAGAAAATCACAATATCGATCCATATTTTTAATCCAATCTAAGCTTTTATTGCAATAAACAAAAACTAAAAATCCTTGAAGCTATATACATCAAACAGTTGAAACCTAACCTAAACAAAATCAACTGTGGAATCTCTACAAATATCCTTAAATGTGTATAAATGGTATCAGAAGCCATTGGTTTATACCAACGGCTTCCAATACTTAATACTTCTTGAATTCACTCCCGCGTGGTCATGTGTGACGTCATGAGCTGCGGTGCGATTTTCGCTTCCAGCGCCTTATATGCGCGTGTTTATCGTTGCTTGGAAATCATCCATGTAAACAATAACAGACTATCATCACTATCTTGTCCGTATATTGCTTAATATATTGTACAGTAATTGACATCTTTGATAACATATTATGTAAGCCGAAAGTGTTATTAAGCTTATCAGACGTTATGAAAAGAATTTACATAAAATAAATAGACAACACTTGTCTATATTATTTAATGAAACATGTATGAATATATGTGTGTGTGTGTGTGTGTGTGTGTGTGTATTCGTGCATGGAGTTAATCATAATAAATATAGGTTACATTAGAAATAAGTAAATGTAAGTAAATATTAATGAGTCTAAGAAGAGATCTTCACGGGGTATCTCACATAATGTGTAATTAACAATGAAAAGCTGTTTCAGTTTTCATGTACAAAAAATGTATTAAGAAAAAAGGTTTATGGCTTTTTTTCCTTTTTTTATTACAATTTAAAAATAAATTAATTTAAAACTATATATATATATATATATATGTGTGTGTGTGTGTATGATAAAATATATTTACAAATATGCATTATTAATGGGGAAAATTCCTCAATACTAGGAATAGAGCATATGTAAGTATATGGACATAGATGTCAACATCGTGCGGCTACAGGCCATGGCTTGAAGATTGTAGCCAATATATATATATATATATATATATATATATATATATATATATATATATATATATATATATATATATATATATATTAGGGGAATGGAAACAAAGACCTGACACCCATAGTCATTTTTACCAACTCAAAATTTAAATATCAGACAGCTCTTTCCGCAAAATGTTGGAAATTGTAGAAAAAGGGCTGAACTATCAAATAGACTGGAAAATTATAGGCTTCGCTCATACTCATAGACTTAGGAATAAGTGTGGCCTAGGTTTAGAAGAGAAAATTAGAACCATAAAATTCAATAATGAAACAAACTATTAAATCAAAGGAATGAATTAGTTTTAAAATGTCGTCATAGTGGTAGGTTTAAACTTCTATAATATAATTGACCTTTAATTTTTTTAATTATCTAAACCTACTAACTTTAAGCATATTACTATATTTATTAGTATATTTTGTCTTCTCCATATCAATCCTATCTTATAAATATCCACTACTTTAAGAAATCCATTTACTTAGATTACTTAATTCTTTATCCATATATTTTTTTAAATGTTTAGTTTTTTATATATTACTGGGCATAGTTTATTTTCTTAATAATTTAACTTATCTTTAAAATTTAAAATGGATAATATATTTATCGTTAAATTAATTTTATTTTATTCCTTAATAATATAATTTTTTAAAATATATTCTTTCTTAATATATACTAATTACGATTTATTTTTAATCTTGTTATATATCTTATTTGTAAGTATATTTTAGTATTTTTTAGTGTGAAACATTTTTTTATATAATTAATAATTAAAAACTTTGTTTTATATAACTCCTTTTTTCGGCCTTCCTTTAGTTTCATTTTAACACTTCATCATTCTTATAGGCCCAATTTGCGGTCTTAAGTTTAATATCTGGGTTGAATTTGTTGAGCTTCTTTCTTTTAAGTCAAATAATTCCACCCTCCCCTTACCACTACACGGACAGTCTGTCCTGCCGAGGCTTCTATATGGGTAGGGTGTGTAGCAATTTTTCAACTGCTGTCTTTGTTAAATTTCAAATTTCTAGTCCGACACAGTCCATCTGTCTGGGTTGAATAAGACTGACGTATTCGGCGCTAGTGGAAATAGGCTATACCCATGAGGTAATTTTGGATTTGTCTTTTGTGTAATTTATTTGCTCTATTATAATAAATACATTGAGCTCTTTTTTGGATCAAATATTTAATATTTTATATTATTAGGAACCACTTGGATTATATATCAACGGATTTTTTTACCTATATATATATATATATATATATATATATATATATATATATATATATATATATATATGTGTGTGTGTGTGTGTGTGTGATTGCTCTTTCTTTTAAGTTTTTTATCAATAGAATGGAACACAGCAAGGAGAATTGTTAACTGTTAATATTTATGTAAAAATAGAAGCATGTGTTCGCTATTCTAGTTATGTATATTATTACACATAACTAGAACAGCGAACACATGCTTTGTGTTTGTATATTACACATTTACGGATATATTTATTGACAAAGCCACAGAAATGGGGTACCAAGTGAGGATTATTATCAAACTTGTGAGACACGTTTGCTCATCTTCAGGGTTAGTGAATGTTGTATGTGCTATACATCTAAGAGGTAGTAGGCGAAAGTGAATATCAGGATAAAGAACGATTTATTATATATTTGAAGACCTAAAAATTGGAATGTTCAGAAAAGCATCCATACTGTAGAAGGAAGAAGCTGTCGAATGAAATTGTACTTAAATTACTCTCTGGTTACAAAGGAAAGCTGGCAGAATTTAAGGAAATCAATCATAAAATAAATCATGCAATGAAATATATCAATAATTGATATCGTTAAGAAATATTACTTAGTTTCTTCCAAAATATATTAAACTGATTTTTGAATGACATTTGTAGGAATCATTTTGGATGATTTTTTAGACAGTAGTACTGTCCTATATAATTATTCTATCAAGTTCATCAATAACAAACATATTTTCGTAGATCTAATATGTATTATTTATTTTTCATAAGTGTAAAACGTACATAAACAAATAATTATAAATATTTTTATATCAGTAAAATAATCTAATAATAACCAGCGCATTAAATTTTAACCTGTATAAACGATGATATCTCTTGCTTGCCAAACAATTCATGAAGAGGTTCAACCATAATGTATCATGCAAATATTGATGCAAATATGAATTTCTATTGTTAGGGACAAAAATAAATGAAACAGAGACGATAGCCATATGTACACTTACTATTTCAGTGGTAACCACTCTCAAAGGAGGTATAAGAAAATGATGTAAGAGATATAGAACAAAATTAGAACAATCTAGAGACCAAGCAAATCAGATTTCAAAACGCGATTTGCTTTGAAACCTAATTCGAGTGGAGATAAGAAGAGAATTCAACAAGCAAGAAAGATATGTAAAAATATAAACCTTTCAATAGAAATAATAGAAAAAAGGGGAAGTATGAAGTTAATGGAATCCTCCAAGTAACCACCGACATTTCAACTGAAAACTTAAACTTAAAAGATGCAATGAACTAAAACATATACAGAAAATCATGTCAAGCGAGAAACAGTCACGACCATGTTTGAGATTCGTGAACTGAAAAAATAAACGTGAATCTGAGGAGTTCGATGAATAGAATTGAATAAATTAGTTTCGGCTGAATAGGAATTGGTGCTGAAAATATTGATAAAAAAAATCAAGCTTAATCAGCTTAAAAATCAACAAAATAAAAAAAACCTGTTGAAAGATAACTTTGAATTAACAAATAAAAATAAGTGGAGCTAAAAAACGACGAAAAAAAAGTGAAGGCAATATCCGTGAACCTCAAAACGTTGTGAATAGAAAAAAAATGTCTACAAAAATACAAATATCAGTAGGAACAGAGGAAATAAATCAAATTATATAACCTAATTAATATAGATATGAGATACCGACACAGAATGCAGTAATATAGTAAAAAACGAATACTCAAAACATGGATAGACTACAAAAAGCCTAATTGGTGGAATTATTACAAGCAAAGTTTTCTGTTAGGGTATCACGCTGTAGCCTGGAATCGAGAAATGTGCAATGCTAATTATGCATAAATAAAGAGGAGAAACTAGAGATGTAACTGTATTACGAATTAAGAATTATTCGGATTCACAAAATGGCTGATAATTAAAAATTCAGTTGGATTTGTTATATTGGGCAAGAGATAAAATCAAAAATTGAGATCCCCCCCCCCAAAAAAAAGACTTCCGATGGCAATTCATGAACAATTGCATCGTATAAATGAGGCTTATAGATTATATGTGAAAAGGATGATAGGTAAAACAGGGAAAAGTTTTAAAGATGGCACCGACTTCGCTATCAAAAGTTAGAGAAATACACGAACCAAAGTCATGAACCACGGTTAATAATGACGAAACTAACAGAAAAATAAATAATGGAAAGAATACAACCCAATGAATCTCAAAATAGGAAGAAAAACAACATCTCAATATTTCAGGTAACAAATTAAAGGAATTGAAATGGAAACGAATTGGTTGCGAAAAGACACAGGGATAGAAAACTAAATCGTTATTAATGGGTCACAAGACCAACATCATAATAGCAATTATATAAAAATAAGACCGGTAAGACAGAGGGAAATAGAAAATAAACCTTGTCTAGAGAAAGGGCTGAGGTTCCCATTCAGATAATAACCAGATCCTGATAGCAAATAAATAGTACAATATTCATCAGTATTGGTCCTACGTTGTTTTTAATTTTCATTAATGACCTTTCCGATGTTATCAGCTCTCAAATTGGTATCTACGCTGATGACACAACCATTTACTCCTACTCGATGGTAAGGCCTTGTCGAACTGATCAATTCTACAAGGTCAGAATGACAGCTGATATTCAAAACGACCTCATTTCCATCGTTAACTGAGACAAGAGATGGCTTGTTAATTTCAACGCCTCTAAAACTAAACTTCCCTTCGTTAATCATCTAAGGGACCCTTATCAGCCTTACATCAGCATGGCTGAGGCTAACCTCTATGAAAGTGACTCGTTGCGCCTTCTCGTGCTAATGTTCTCAGCTAACATGAAGTGGAAAGACTATATTGAATTCCTTGCTAGGTCAGCTGCTAAGAAAGTTGGTTCACTTTTCTCTCCAGAATATCTCTTAGATATCCAAAAGGCTATCATTGGTCCATGCTTAGATTATTGCTGCCACATATAATCTGGTGACCCTGCTATTTATCTTGAGATCATTGATAAAATCCATAGAAGAATCAGCAATATTATTGTTCCTGAGCCGGCGGCTCGGTTTTAGTTACTTTAGCACTACCATAAGGTTGCCTCTCTCTATCTTTTATATAAATACTTTCATAGCAATTGTTCGGATGAGATTTTCCCTATGTTTTTTACTTTCGGTTTTTTGACATGAAATGACCTATTTTTAGACCAGTGCTGTTAATCGGATTTCGTGTGATACTGAAACCAGTTTGGACATTTGTTAAGTTGATTTAATTCATTTTTGCTTTATTCATTTATTCGTTTTTGTTTGATTTAATTGTTGATTTCTTTTCAGTATTTTTTCCATCGACTTTGGTCGCCATCCTTATTTTTATTTTCAAGATTTGACGAAAGTCTTACCAAACTATTGTATTCTTTATTGCTTTTGTATTTAATATATAGTTTATTTATATTTTATTATCGACAAAAAATTCTTTTTAAATGTTTTTCAACTTTTAAAAATAATTTTTTTTTTTGTTAATTGTTTTTGAATTTTTATTATTTTTCTTCTCGTCTGTCCTGGGACATAATGGAGGAGGCGAACAGGGATCTTAAATTATTGCCACCCGAGGCATACATGTATGAGGCACAGATGGCTAAAATGAAGCAATTTTGTTCAAGGAGTCTCCTCGTTTTCGTTCACCGATCCCTTTATAGAGTGAGATGGGCACAGGTTCAATGTGACAGGCCGTCTGTGATCTCATCCCAGCAATGCTCAATGCAGAAAAGCAACGTTAATCGGTCTATTTGGTTTGCATGAATGCCCGTGGCCTGAGGTGGGATTCTAGCAGTGCGCGGAAAACTCGCGATATTAAGCGTCTCGGGGGGAATATATGTTGTGTACAGGAGAACCATTTTTCAACTCACGATTGTGAAAGCATAACTGTCTGGAGGTTTTGTCCTCTATTCTGCACGTTTAGATGGATGCACGAGAGGAGTTTCCTGGCTGGTAATATTATAGCTAGAATTGACGGAGGCTGTTGTTGGGAATATGCGGTGGGACAAATTTGCTGTTGAGTGTAGTCGTCGACTCAATCTAGATTATCAAGAAGGCTTAAGCTCTGGTAGTTAGGGTTAGGTTAAAAAGAAACTCTTCCTAAGCAACGAATATGGCTGCTGAATTCCGTGCAGAAGAAGTTAGCAACGCATCTCATCGACATTGCTGGAAAATTGGACAGTGTGTACAAACGCGGGCATATATGAGACTTTTCTTTATTACTTTCTGGATCTGTCTGGGGACTCGGTCTGAGTTCTAATCAGTTCGATACCTATTTGGCCGATATTCGTCGCCTGGAGGAGACTAAAGCCGCTGGGGGTGAGGGCCCCATTAGAGAGTCGGAAATCTGGGAAGTGATGTAGTTGGTTATCCTTGAAAAATCTCCAGGATTAGATGGTCTACCCTACAAAGTGTACTTGAAGGAGTCACCCGTTTTGTGCTTTTGCTGGCACTAATTTACAACAAATGGGTGAAGCAATATCTACCTTAAAGCTTCAGAAGCGGTGAGATCAAATTGCTACGTAAGGACAAGAACGGTGGGATGGCATAGGTAACTTTCAGCCTTTAACGATTCTAAGCACAGAGCTAAAGATTTTAGCAGACATCTTATTCAGCTGTTTGCAGACTGTTCTCTCTAGTCTAACTGGCTCTGAAAAGACTTGTGCTATGAAGAGTAATACTATGTAGGACAACCTTCATATGATACGCTTGATCAGTAAGCAAGTCGACAGTGAACCTGCGCTGATCAATTTAGACCAGTCCAAGGTCTATGATAGGGTGAACCATCGATTTCTGTAAATTTCCTTTCGACAGCAGATTTCGCACTTGGATTCGACTTCTGTATGCGTCTCTCGGCGCGCTGGTAGAAATTAATGGGGTTCGAGCGGAATCTTTTTTTTAGTCTTGCTCCATTCGTCATGGTTGTCCACTTTTACCGTTGCTGTACGTTTTTGCGTTGGAGCCTTCCTTCGGAATTTAAGACGAATCCAAACCTATGTAGAATTTCCTTACCAAATACTACCACCTCGGTCATGTACTCCGCCTGGGATGACGACGTTTCGGTTTCAAGTAGAGTCGAGATTGACGAAGTCGGCAAAGAAATCAGAGGATACAAGATCGTGACATGAGCCATGATCAAGCACAATAAGTCAGTTGGCTTGCGGTTGTGGGCATGGAAGAGAGTTTCTCTTCCAGGATGTTTCTTCTGAACGAACGGGCCGGTCAAGTTAATCGGCGTATTGTTCGGTCACAATCTCTTGCTGGAAATGAATTGGTTGAAAGTATGGGAGAATGCTGAGATCGTAGTTCGTCTGAGGTCCCGGAGGTATCTTTCCTTAAACGTTAGGGCGGAACTAAATGCCTTGCACATCTATCCGAATCGCCCTTGCCGACTCTCCGTACTTCAACTTCCGTCTGCCACACTAATTTAATTAGTAATTAAGAACATTACTAATTTAATTAGCAATGTTCTTTTACTTGTGGGAGGCAAGGCCCCCAGGGCACCTCAGGAGATCTGTTACTTCCACCCTTCTGAAGGCGGTTTAGGGTTCAGACTCATCAAAATGCACTTCGCATGGCGTTCCTAGGTCGAATGTGTTAGCAATCTTATGAGGATTTCGAATTCTGGAAAGTTCCTATCCCTGAGAAATGTACACTCGTGCTAAGAGGAGCCCATACCCTTTTACCCTGTGGCGAGTGCTCTTTCTATCGTGAATTTCGGATTACTCGGAAACACCTTTTGTTGTCCCGAAGTGTATTACACTACGTGTTAGTCAGGGGTTCCATACAAGATGATCTGATAGGAAATCTCGGCCTTACGAGGCAGGAGGCTCGCTTAATATGGCCTTGGACACCCAGGTTGAAATGATTCAATAATGATGAGGCATCACCCAACTGGCCGGTGATTTGAAGGGACGCTGTTGACGAAGTGTTCTTTTGCTTGCTAGGAGTATTGAAATTCGTGATTTACACGACACGGCAGAAGGAATTCTGTGGGGACGAGAAAATCACTTCTCAACTGATCTTGTTCGTTAAGCATCAACTTAAAGTAAAAATCAGGACAGAAAGGTGACCGATCGCTCCATCAGAATTTGGTAAAAAGTGGAAGAGTCTTGCGCGTTTGTGTCGGGTAGGAGGAGCCGATTTGATGCCAGTTAGGCTTAAGGATTTTGTTCTCTCTGTATTGAACATTAGCAACCCCACCGGAAATCAGATTACTTTTGGATTTTTTTTGCACTTAGTTTCTTCCTTAAACTTGATTAAATAGGTGAAGTATACTCATTGGTCTCTTTTATTTCTGCCTACACTTTCTTTAGTTTAATTCTCCCTCCCTTTTCCTAATAGATGATATCAGTTCTCTGCAGGATGCCGGACGCCTTTCGATTTCGGGTTTGACTTTCGTATTTGTCTTTGTGTTCGACCAAGTGTGTGTCTCACTGAGTGGTTGAAGGAATGACTTTTTTATATTATTAAAGTCCCGCATGGATTTTGAACAGTTAACTGATGTTTTTGTCGCAATTAAGTATAGTGGGGGGAGGGGTATTACTAACACTATTTTATTTAGTTTCTTGTAAATAGTTTTTTTATATTGTAAATACACACTGGGGTTTAGATTTTTTAATTTTTTGATTTATTTCCCTCCCACCTACACAAACACGAATTGTATATATGGGGACTACTTAGGACTTCATGCAGATTCTGAGGTATTATAGTGGATATAGTAATTATGGTATGTAAGAATGCATTGTTTTGGTGTAAGAAATATTGTGGTATTTGGGTTAGTAATTGTAGCTAGCTATGTTTAATAAGACATAAGCAGATCATCTTTTCCAGATTCTCCTTTTAGTTATGTGCGACATTTTTTTTTTATCTTTTTCAAATTAAATTTTGCTCTACGCTACAGTGCCTAGACTTTTTGAATTTACGCGCATTACTAGACTGGCTTCGAGTTCTCATCCATTTACAGTTGAGCAGTCTAGATGTAACCATAAACTCTAAACAGTTTCTTTTCTCGCACTTTTCACTTGTGAAACTCCCTTGCAACTTCATGCTTTCGAGCCAACTTTAATCTGCAAATATTTCAATGCTATGTCGGTCGCTATCTACAGTCCTTATTAATCTTTCTGCTTCCCGCTCATTATTAATGTTTCCGGTCCTAATTCTTCTACACGCTATAATATCTTGTGTCTTAGTGATATCGATTGAAAACAATAGACGGTTAAAACATAAGCCTTCGTTGAGACTGCAACCTTTCATGATGACGGGAGACATCTTAGGGCCCGATCGTTAATAATGAAATATTAATAGCCTGGTTTAGCCCAACGAATGCAGTAGTAGACATGACTGCGTGGAAGCGTGGAAGCGTTGATTCATCAGGATCTGCACATACATGACCAATAACTGAGAATAGAAAATCTACAGTAATATGGATTTGTTAAATTCAATTGGATTACAGAGTTCAGGCAAGTTATTGTAATTTAGGAGAAGAAAAATATACAGATTGTAAATATCAAAAGAATAAAATGAAAAGAAAAAAGCCCAAAACAAGCAAAAAAAAAAAAAATACGAAAACACTAGAAATCTTATCAAACATAGCAAAAAAAGTGAAACATTTAAGAAATTTATGTGACGGTTGTTTAAATATTGGAAGAATTGTAAATTTGCTGAAAAATGGGACTGCCCACACTGAAAGAATATTAATTTTAAAAGAATAGTTAGCAGTATGGTGGAGTAGATAGACGACTTGCTATTACTTGTCACCCAAGCTAAATCACCGGTTACAAGAGAAGCCAAAGATTTCAATTAATAATGAAGACTGACAATATTGATGATGATGGCAATAATAATAATAATAATAAATAAACGAAACACTGAAAATGATGATAAATTTTGTATTAAAATAAAATATTTTTAACTTTAAATGAAAATGTGTAAAACTCTATACACTGCTCTCTTTTTATTTCTTTCTCTCACTCTCTCTCTCTCTCACTATCTCTCTCTCTCTCTCTATATATATATATATTATAAATAATGAGACGTTCTTCTTAGCATACATTTCAAAGTATTATTTTAAAATGATAGAGAAATATAAGAAATATGAATGAACAAGTTCGTGTAAAAATAAATAAAAAAGATAGGAAATATTCATTTTGTAATTTTAGTGATTAACTGTTTAAAATATAGACGATATTCTGAATATTTTTTAAATGCCGGTTCTTCAACAGAAATACTGCGAAACATTCTACTTGAGTAGATTCAGATATGCAAGATGTGTATCTAAAGATTATCAACTGGCAATATCCGTAAACTTTCAATTAAATTCCAAACCTTGAGTCAATTTATTTATGTAGTTTTTACAATTGCAGTACTACAGTCGCTTAAAGCGTGGATCACTAAGTTTCTAAAATTTTAAAATAAATACAATGCAAGAATAAAATAATCAATTCTTTTTATATATATATATATATATATTTAACTAACAAACTGAGGACAGTAGTCTGCATCAAAATAATGTAAATCATACTTGTAGAAACATCGAGTCAGTGACGAGAACAAGTAAAAAAAATGGAAAGCGACACTGGATATCATGTCCAGAATTGTAATAAATAAAACAGGAATAGTTAAGATGAAGAAAAAATATATTAACGAAAACCTGTCTTGATAACTGAAATGTAAGAAACAAGGAAACAGAGGACGATAAAAAGTTAGTCATACCTAAATCCGAACCTAAATCAGAGTGTAAAAATGGTTATACTAATGGAATAGTAATACATACAAAACCTTAAAAGGCAACACATGGAAATTAAAGTACTTTCCATAAAGTTAAAAAGCGAGAGAAAAATCAATTCAGAAACCGAAGAATCAAACGTATCTATAATATAAAAATATTACAACATAGTAGCGATGAATAACCTGATGTATGCATTTGAATAATCAAATCATATGGCATTTTACAAAATAATCGCAGTAGAGGAAGAAATATATTAACCTTTATTAATGCTTTTTTATGGAGAGACTGATTCATCTTCCACAAGAAATAATCAGAATATGAGAAATGTTTATCAAAGGTCATCACACTTGTGAATCTAAAATGATGTGAAGTGTGCAAGTAACTTTTGCCATATCAAGTTCAGACATATTCAACAAATCGACACGTGTCTGTCAAGCGGTTTGATGCCGTTATTTCAACTAATAGAGTACTTGATCCAGAGATTCCAAGAAAAAATAATATTCAAAATACACGATACATAGAATTTGTAGATTATCCTATTAAACCAATTCTTAATGACATTTTACGTGATATCAGTATTGATATAAAATAATTGTTAATATTCAGCAATATATATATATATATATATATATATATATATATATATATATATATATATATATATATATATATATATATATATATATAGGGTGTATCAAAAATACTTTTACAAACATTGGAGCGGGTTCCTCACACTAAAACAAGTACGAAATTCCATATAAGTCCGTACATCCTTCTTTTTTGAATTATTAAGTTTAAAGAAAGTTTATGGTAGATAACACTGTTTTGACATTAGAATAGGTTACATTTGTCATTTGTGTACATTTGTGACTCGTCTGTCTTCTACGTTTAACATAGTAGTTAGTGAGTTAACTGAGAAGGGTTCTGTTTAAAAATGGCAGTATATACATATCGTGATATGATTTTTACATACGACCGCGCGAATGGTAATGGGCGCAAGGCTGCACGGCTGTATCAGATAGCGTTTCCAGATAGAAGGCAGCCGAACCATTCAACCTTTGCTGCCGTTTATCGCTGCGTTGCTGAGACAAGATTCGTAGCACCACAAAATATGGATTGAGGAAGACTGAGAACCATTTTACGCCTGACCACGAAAAGCACAGTCTTCAGGCTCCCTGAGACGATGCAGGTATCAGCACACGTCAAGTGGCTCTAGCATGTCGTTTATCTCATAGTACTGCATGGAAGGCACTTCAAGAGCAGCTCCTATATCCATTTTATTTACAACGTGTGCAGGGTATTTCACACTCTGATCACCACGGGGGGGACTTTTCCGATCCCTTCTTTGTTCTTCCGGTCATGTTTACAGATGATGCAACATTTTTGTGGGCTGATCGGAATCCCTATGACACAGTACAGGTTAGACACCAGCATCAGTTTATGATTAATGTGTGGGTTGAAATTGCACGTCTGGTAAGTCCATATGTTCTTCCAGCATATCTTACAGGTGTTGTCTACAGGGACTTTATTTCAAACACACTTCCAGACCTGCGAGAGAATATAGTCCTGCTAGAACGAAGACGCATTTGGCTAAGGGATGATGTCTCTCCTGTACATTTTAGTCACATTGTTCGTGATGCACTGCTGATATTTACCATGGAAAATGGACACTTCGGGAGGACCGGGTCCATGGCCTACACGTTCCCCCGACATCAATCCTGTGGATTTTTATCTGTGAGACCACCTATAATAATTGGTTTATGCAGAGACGCTTCATCAACGTGTCAGGGAGATCTGCGAAACCATTCGACACCGTGTGGGAATATTTGAAAGGGCCCACCAGTCAATGATCCGATCGGTGCATACGTGTGTAGAAGCAAGCGTAGGACATGTTAAACCACTGTTACGAGTTGCTTTGTACAACAATGGCCTTTTGAACATGTGTTTTTATGGACATTTATACCTTATTTTGATGTCAGGAACCCGCCCTCGGAGTTTTTAAAAGCATTTATGGTACACCTTGTGTGTATTGGACCACTATTTGTGTACAATAGGTATAGATAGTGTACACATGTTTCTGACCAATTCCTTTCTACCATCTTTAGGTCATTTTAGTGATCTGGAATTATATAGAAGATTTATATAGTTTTGAGGGTTCGGAGTTCACTGTTATACTTACGCTGACATCTCGAGTTTTTGACAGACAAGCGATATTCTTCATTACCTAAATATAATTTAGAATCCATAGAAAACCAAATTTTGAATCCATTTAAAACTGTAGTTTCAACATTGAAAAATATTTTATCAATTCAACGTTATTTTATTGTTAGGATTTCTAATATTTAGAGTTCTTTTAAATTGTTAATATATTGTAATATATTTCTTTATGAGTATCGTATACATGTTTTTATATGGGTATTTTTATTGTCAGTGAAAATATTGCTGAGAAATGTTTCATTGATAAAGGTGCAGATTGTAGTTCAAACTACTGGATAGAATGGTTATTGTATGTTCAAAGTACGGCTATCTTGAACACCATAAGGAATGTTTAAGAAAATTCGATGGTGCGGTGTTAAGGGATGTTTTATATTGCTTTTATTAGTTATAATAAAGTTAAATGCTTTTAATATTTTTTCGTAAATTATTAATCTTATATATTCATGTTCAGCAGAAGATGTGTACCAGCGGATAATAAATTTAAAGGCTGGTTCATCACCGTTATACTTAATTATGTATTTGCTTATCACTGTGTAGATTTTTGGATTATAAATTTCTATTGAATTTGGAGCAGAAGGGTTTCAGCATTCACAAGGAAGACGTCGGCTGGTTCCAGGCGATGAACTTAGATGTAAAAGAAGGAAAAATAAAATAAAAGAAAGATGCTAAGAAGTAGAAATTTCTATCATTCCATAGTTGTTTGTGAAAGTTTGTAATTAGAAGTATCGACCATGACTTTGAAAATTTTATGAAAATAAAACATTTATTTCTTCGTAGTTTGTAAAATTGAACTATTGTCTCAACAAACCAGGAACCCAGTGCCGCACGTGAACTGTCTTCTCAACTCCTTTTGATAGTCGAATGAATCGGAGTGAATGATAATAATTGTGCTTATTCCTCTCTTCTTTAATTCCCACAACCGTTACACCCTGCCAATACCTCATAAATAATGGACTATTCCGCTTTGAGCGCATTTAAAAAGGGAAAAACACTATTTTCATTCAGTGGAAATTGTATGTAAGAAAGCAAAATAAAGAAAAAAATGAAAGAGAGAAAAAACGGAAGACAGAATTGGAGATACAGAATCAGATTAAAGTGATAGAAGAGATACTACATTAATCGTATCCAAAAAGCCGAGAAGTATTGATGACTGTGATAAATGCGGCGTTTTTCAGACAACCGGTATCGAATGAGGCAAACCAAGGAAGACAATCACCAAAAATAAAGTTACCATGAATAAAATAACATGCTGAATTATTTTAAAATTATTATTAAGAGAAATTTTCCTAAGACTGGGATTTGACTAGAAATAGATAAAGGAAGAAGTATTTAACGTAGGTACCTACGCTGATTCGCTAAAAAGTAGCTCACCATGGTTAAAAATGCCCCAAACTTAATAAAGAGTTTAATAAAGAGTTTTATCGTCAATATCTTCATACTATTATTAAGAGGAAAGACCAAAGGAATTTTGTGATTAAATTATGATTTTACCTTTTTAGAACGTTCGAAATTTTGATTAAATTTTTTTTTTTTGTCAGCGAGGGGTGACAAAAGACTGGTATATAAAATTGAAGCGTGTTTTTTAGGTGAAAAACACATTGATTTAGAATTGCAAAATCAAATAATTGTCGGATTTCAATGAAAATTATTCACAAAGGAATTAAATTATTTTACAAATATGTTTCTTAGAAAATATTGGTAAAATTATTTTTTAATCTGTTGATCCCAACTTATTTAATTTTATGAAGTTGAGAGAAATGAAATTTTTTCTCGCTTAATGTTTATATTAGATAAAAGGAGAACTCCTTGGGAAATTTAAATCATCATTCTCTTCATGTAAAACAGGACCATCAGTTAACGAAAATCTGTTCTGAATTGTAAGATAAAAATGCAATAATAATAAGATATTAGTTAATTAAGAAAGATTTTAATTGATTTTATGCATAAAATATTGTA
Source organism: Acanthosepion lycidas (assembly GCA_963932145.1). Lineage (NCBI taxonomy): Eukaryota > Metazoa > Mollusca > Cephalopoda > Sepiida > Sepiidae > Acanthosepion > Acanthosepion lycidas. Next base: position 151,746,472 of record OZ010573.1, on the reverse strand, counting down.
CGGACACTATTGTCTTAAATTATTTTCTATGAATAGAATAAATTATTTCAAGAATTGTTTGCATTTTTTAAAAATGTTAATTGGAATAATTTATAAATTTTTAAAATTTTTTAAATTCTGTATTACTTTGTATCGGACAAGAACGGTGGGATTGGGATAGGTAATTTTCGCCCTTTAACTATGTTAAATACAGAGTTAAAGATTTTGGCAAAGATCTTAGTTAACCGTTTGCAGCTTGTCCTGTCTCGTCTGATTGGCTCCGAACAGACTTGTGCTGTGAAGGGCAGGACTATTCAGTACAACCTTCATATGGTCCGCTTGATCATAGAGAAAGTCGACAGTGGTTATGAGGTGGTGACAGTGGTCAAGATCAACCGCGATAAGTCTCTTGGCTTGCGGTTGGGTGCGTGGGAGGGAGTTTCTCTTCCCGGAATTTTCCACTGGACGGATGGACCGGTCAAGATACTTGGTGTCTGGTTCGGTCCAGATATCCAGTTGGGAATGAATTGATCGGAGGAACAAGGGAAGGCCGAGATCGCAATTAATTTGTGGTCTAGGAGGAATCTTTCCTTAAAGGGGAGGGCGGAGGTATGCCTAGCATTGAGATCCGTCTCTATATGCTTCGTATCGGGTTCCTAGATCGTTTCTGTTGCGAACCGGATGAGGAGGGCGCCTTCTGCAAAGAAGACGCCTGTAGAAATTTCCCATCCTTGAGAAGTGTGTACTCGTGCGAGGAGGAGGCCCGCCGTTTACCCCGAGCCGAGTGCTCTTTCTACCGTGAATGTCGTCTTGCTCTGAAACGCCTCTTACGGGCGTCGGATGGCCTCTCCAACGTCCAGGCGTTGTCTCGTATATCAAGTGTTAGTTACGTGGGGGGGCGTTCATGATGATCTGATTGACGAGCTCGGTCTTACGAAGCAGGAGGCTCACTCGATCTGGCCTTGGGCTCCCGGGTTGAAATGTCTCAATAACGATGAGGCATCCCTTACCTGGCTGGTGATGCGTGGGGCCCTCTGGGTCGCCAAAAAGCTTTTCAAATATCCAAACTGCCGACGTTGTAGTGGGGAAGTCGAGACCCTAGGTAACGTCTTATTTCATTGCAAGTTGGTAGCTCCGTTGTGCAAGTTTGTTGAAGGCCTCATGGTTCGCATGTTGCACGGAAAGTTCTTTATCTTTGAGGCCTCTTCTGTTTGTAGCAATGTGGCACTGCCGTTGACGAAGGCTGAAATTTATGTGTTCCACTGCTTGCTAGGAGTTATGAGAGTCGTGATTTGATCGACACGTCAGAAGGGATTCTATGGACGTGAGAAGTTCACCTCTTCCCAAGTGATCTTTTACATTAGGCATCTGCTTAAAGTCAAGATTAGGACGGAAAAGGCGGCGACTCTCTTCATCAGAATTCGGCAAAAGGTGGGTAAATCTTGCCTGACTGTGTAGAGTGAAAGGGACTGACCTGAAGTGGCACTTGGATGTCGGTTAGGTAAAGGATTTTGTCCTACCAGGGTTGAACAGAGGCAACCCGCCCCGATATTAGGCTAGTTTAGTTTTTTTAGTTTGATTCTTTAGTTTCCCGTTTCTGGTTAACTTAGCTAAGGTATGCATGCTCATTGGCCCCTTTTATTTCTGTCCCTATTTTTCTTTTGTTTAATTCCCCATCCCCTCCCTCGTTAGGTGGTCAGTGATGTCAGTTCTCTGGTTGTTGTGGGATGGCTTTCTTTTCGTGTGTGTGTTTTCGTATTTGTTATTCTGTCTAAATGAGTGTGTGTTTGTGGGCGTATTTCTTTTTATAATATTATAATCCCGCAATTATTTCGTCCTGTTAACTGATGTTTCTGCCACATTTAGGGATTGGGGTGTTATTACTAACCCTATTTTGTTTTGTTTTATGTAAATAGTATTAAATCATATTGTAAATAATCATTGTTTTTTTTTAAACTGTTGTCCCTCCCCCAGACTTTGAAATGTACATATGGGGACTAGTTAAGATTTCATATAGGTATTATAGTGGATGTAGTAAAAAGGTAGGAGTGAATGTGTTGTTTTGGTGACAGGATTATTGTTGGTATGTTTGGGTCCGTGTATGTGACTAGCTAAGTTTAGATTTAAGACAGAAGAAGACCGTCCTTTCCCAACCCCCTTTTTTGGCCTTGTGTCACATTTTGTACATTAGCACAAATAAATAACTATAATCTTCAAGTAAATTTTACCGATCTGACCACTGTAGAACAAGATTGTGTAAACTTCCGTCTGTCAGCCGTGCTGTCAACAGATTAAATAAACAGCTTCCGCCATGTTTAAAAAAATGAATTTCTGCGATTTTAAATTAAAAGTAATATTTGTTTCGAGTCAGATTAATTAAACTTTAAATCATTTAATATTCCTCAAATAAAGTTTAAGAAAAGTATGTTTTATTTTTGAAAGATATTTTGATGAAGAGAATTACATTGTAATGAAAGTTATGGCGCTAAAATCAGCGGTTTTAGTAATTTCAAAACGAAAACTACAGTCAATTTAAATTAGTTTTGAAATACAGCAAAGTATATTGTGTAATGGAAATATCAAATGTCATCTATTAGCTTCAAATTAAAACTAAAGTAAAAGCTTCAAGCAACATTTTCATTCTTTAAAAAAAGAACATTTTAAATATTAGGTATGTAGGATCTGCGGTGGTACCTCGTTTAACGACTCATGCCAATACCTAATAAATAATGAACCATTCCGTTTTGATTGCATTTTCGCTATTTGTTTTCAGTGAGAAAATGAATTTAAGAAAGAAAGAAGGGGAGTTTATTCAATCATTTCAGTTTTACTTTAAGTAAGATTATTCAGAAATTTAATGTAGGTAAACCATAAAATTTTCATGGTTTTTCCTAGTAATTATAATTGTTTTTTTATGAGCCCAACAAAATTGTAATTAGAATTGGTTATCTTCCCCAAGTGTTTAGCGCACGAAGGAACATTTTGTGAAGGCTTATTCTGGAAATTTTATATTCTGTGCTATTATTATATTTTATGTCATTTAATACATGTGAATTATTTAAATTATTATTTCTTTAAAATTTCACACCGAAGTAATAGTCTTATGTTTTTACATTTATCACTTTTATAATACTCGGGATAAGAAATTTGACCGTCCCTCTACTCCTCCACTCCGCATAAAATTCTTTTAATGGAGAAAATTATATATAATGCCAGTAGCTTTTATGCGTGAAATTTTGTTGTGGTATTTGTAATGAATAACTTGAAGAGAATAAACTTAAGAAAGCTTTATTCAACTTAATTCAGCTGACAATATTTATTATTGTAAAAAAAATACAACAAATGTGGCACAAGGCCAAAAAGGGGGTTGGGGTAAAGAACGGTCATCACTTGTCTTAATATAAAACTTAGCTAGCCACAACCACTGACCCTAATATAAAAAACAATATTCCTTTCACCAAAACAACACATTTATCCATACCTTTCTTACTACATCCACCAATATACCTCTTTGACTCAATGCAAATCCTAAATACTCCCCTTATGTACAAATATTGTCTTTGGGGGGAGGGGCATAAAACAACAATTTTTAAAAAGATCCCCAATGAGTATATACAAAATGACAAAAAAATATTTACAAGAAACCAAACAAAAATTAGTGTTAGTAATAAAAAACCCCACAAACTTTAAATGTGGCAGAAATATCAGTTAACCGGACGAAATCGATGCGGGACTATGAAAATAAAGAACACATTCATTCCTCCCAAACATTCACACAGGCACACACTCATTCATACACAACAACAAATACGAAAAACAAACACGCGAAACGAAAGGCACCGCGCATCCACCAGAGAACTGACATCACTGACCGCCTAAAAGAGGGAGGGGATAGGGAGTTAAACTAAAGGAAAAAAAATGGGGACAGAAATAAAAGGGACCAATGAGCAAGCACACCCTAGCTAAGTTTACCGAAAAGAAGAAAAACTAAAATTCAAAAAACAAGACCTACACTAACCAAATTTCGGGATGGGTTGCCTATGTTCAACCCAGGAATACAATATCCTAATGCCTAACCGGCATCAAAATGCCAATCAAGGTCAGCCCCTTTTACTCGGCACATACGCGCAAGATTCACCCACCTTTTGCCAAATTCTGATGAGGTGAGCCGCTGCCTTTCCGTCCTAATCTTGACTTTAAGCTGATGCTTAAAAAACAAGATCAGTTGGGAAGAAGTGAACTTCTCGCCCTCATAGAATTCCTTCTGACGCGTCGTCCAAATCACGACTCTCATAACCCCTAGCAAGCAACAGAACACACAGTGTTCAGCCTTCGTCATATGCGGCACCACATTGCTACAAACAGAACTGGCTTCAAGGACAAAAAAATTTCCCTGCAGCATGCGAACCATGAGGCCTTCAAAAAACCTGCACAACGGCACTACCACCTTCCACTGAAAGAAGGCGTGACCAATGGTCTCGACTTCCCCCGCTCAGCGACAACAGTTTGGATATTTCTCCAAGTCTGCTGAACAAAGTCTCTTGCCGACACAGAGGGCTTCACGAATCACCAGCCAGGTGAGTGATGCCTCATCGTTATTGAGGCATTTCAACCCAGGCGCCCAAGGCCATATCGAGCGAGCCTCCTGCTTCGTAAGACCGAGCTCGCCAATTAGAATCATCTTGAACGCCCCCCCCCTAACTAACACTTGATACAATGCCTTGCGAGACAACGCCTGGGCGTTGGAGAGGCCATCCAAAGCCCGAAAGAGGAGCTTCAGAGCACGACTACATTCGCTGTAGAAGGAGCACTTGGCTTGGGGTCTACGGTCGGCCTCCCCCTCGCACGAGCGCACACTTATCAGGGATGGGAAATGTTTACGGACGTCTTCTTTCCAGAAGGCGCCCACCTCATCCGATCCGCGACACATTCGGTCTAGAAAGGTGATGCGAAGCATATGTTGACGAATCTCAGTGCTAGGCATACCCAGGCCGCCTTCAGAGGGATGAAGGCAACAGATCTCGCGAGATACCATAGGGGCCTTGTCTCTCCACAAGAAAGAGAACAAGACCCGTACTAATAAAATTAGTCTGGCATACAGGAGTGGAAGTACAGAGAGTCGGTACAGGAGAATCGAATAGATATGTGAAACACATACTTCCGCCCTTCCCTTCAGGGAAAGTCTCCTCCGAGACCACAGATTAACCGCGATCTCGGCCTTCCCTTGTACCTCCGATCAATTCATTTCCAACTGGAGATCAGGACCGAACCAGACGCCGAATATCTTGATCGGCCCATCCGTCTACAGGAAAGGTCCGGGAAGAGAAACTCCCTTCCACGCACCCAACCGCAAGCCAACAGACTTATCGCGGTTGATCTTAGCCCCTGTCACCATCTCATACCCACTGATCTCCTTGCTGACTTCGTCAATCTCGGCTCTGCTCGACACAAGAACCAAAACGTCGTCAGCATAGGCAGAATACTTGGCTGAGGTGGAAGCCCCAGGCAGGGAAATTCCGCGCAGGACCGGATTCGCCTTTAACTTGCGAAGGAAAGGTTCCAACACAAGAACGTACAGTAAAGGCGAGAGCGGACAACCTTGACGAATGGAGCGAGACAATACGAAAGGCTTCGATCTTACCCCATTCACTTCCACCAGCGCACCGGGGGTCGCATACAAAAGTCGGATCCAGGAGCGAAAGTCGGCTCCAAAACCGGCCGCCGAAAGGACAACCTCCAGAAACCGATGGTCAACCCTATCGAAGGCCTTGGACTGATCTAAATTGATCAGCGCGGCTTCACTGTCGACTTGTTCTTAGATCAAGCGTACCATATGAAGGTTATCCTGAATAGTCCTGCCCTTCACAGCACAAGTCTGTCCGGGGCCAATCAGACGAGACAGGACAAGCTGCAAACGGTTGGCTAAGATCTTCGCAAAAATCTTTAACTCTGTGTTTAACATGGTTAAAGGGCGAAAGTTCCCTAACCCAGCCCCACCGTTCTTGTCCTTACGCAGCAACTTGATCACACACCTGGTGAAGCGTTGAGGTTTAGACCCCTGCTTCATCCAGTGGTTGAAAATCAGTTCCAGCGAAGGAACAAAAACGGGCGACTCGTAGGGAAGACCATCTAGTCCCGGAGACTTATCCAGGTCAACCTGCTTCAGCGCTTCCCAGATTTAGGACTTTGATAAGCAAGGAGGACAACTCTGCCTTGGCTAAGGCTATATCCCCACTAACACGGGATTTCACGGCCCGATCAACTTTATCTTCTAAAGCCGTTTGCGCCGCTAATCTATCTAGATTGAGTCGACGACTAAAATCGGCAGCAAACGTTCTAATTTTGCATTTTAAATTATCCCACCAGGCGTTTCCCACAACCACCCCCGTCAATTCCCTCTGAATCATTAGTAGCAGCTGGTCCCGGAAACCCTGCTCACCATATAATGAACAGTTGAATTTCCAGTAACCAGCCATTCTAACCTTAGGCTTATCTAAGTTTACACGGACCCGGACCCGGACAAGCCTATGATCCGTATAAACTATATAGTGGAAACTTGGACACCCTAAGAGCCCGACATCGACTCTCTTAACTAAGGCTCGGTCCAGGTAGCGTACCAGGAGCCGAGTTGCCACTATTTGTCCAAGTCCATGCTACCTCCCGAGCGCTCATTCCGGAACTTATCGACCAGATCAAAGCCACCGATAAAGTCCCAAAATGCCTTCACATCAGGATTGTTAGTACCCGGATTTTGCCCTATACGATCTATATCGGGGTCAAGGACGGCATTCCAATCCCCCACTAAAACTACCCGACGAGAAGTCATCAAAAACGGCTCGATCTGGCGAAACAAAGCAGGCCGCTCAGCATGGTTATTGGGCGCATAAACCCCAATGAGAGGTAAAGCCTTATCCTTTATGGTAGCATCCAGCACACAAAGCCTGCCCGCCGGATCTGCGAAGACAAGGGTACATGCAGGCTTCAAAGATCTACTCACTAGCCAAGAACGACCATCAAAACATGCTGAATAAAGGGCGAACCCCTTAGACAGTATATCCTCACGGTCATGAGAAAAAAACCGGGTCTCTTGCATACAACAAACATTCACCCCGAGGCGCTGAAGGTCACGAGAGAGCCTCGCCCTGCGAGACTCGGACCTCAGGCCCCGCACATTTAAAGTAGCTAACCAGAGCCCCATCGAGAAGTCCGATTAGGGTTGTTTACCTGAATTAAACATGGCCGGGGTAAGGATACCGACAGCCTCTCCCATAGACCCATGGTCCATTTCATTTTTGATGGTACCGTCTTGGGAGATTCCGCCGATATCCCAGGGGAAAGTCAATTTTAGTGCTCTATACAGGGATGGGTGAACTGAAACGAGGACCCTCCCTGCACAAAGTTTTGACAGCTGCTTTAAATTCTCATTCTGCACTATGGCGATAGGCAAGGCCATCTCGAAAGAACTAATAGCCTCCTCTGACATTGTCCAAATTGGTTTGGAGTCAGGTCCTGTCCGTATAACCGTTAGGACCCTTTGGGCGTGCGGGAAATTTTGGTGCATTTCGACATCCAAGTCGGCATATTGCCTAATGGATAAAAGATATTTTAGGTCTTTAACCCTATTTCCATAGTCCCGGGCTCTCTCTGCTTGAGCTGCGTTAATTTTGCAGATATCTTCCCCTGTGTTGAAAATGTGTTTTTTTTTCTTTTTTTCATTATGTGATTGAGTGGGGCTTCTCTCCCGTTTAGAAGGGGGAGGAGACATTTCAGCTTTTTTGACGGGGGAAAGACTGGGAGTATGCAAAGGGGTGCGGGATGAAATTTGTTTAACAGGGGAAGGGCTGGGAGTATGAAGGGGAGTATAGACGGACCTATGTTTATAAGGGCTTGGGTCTCGAGATTTGGGCGGGGTTGTCGGAGGGGAAGGTTTTTTCTTGGGAGAAGGTGCGGACCGGGCCGAAGATGTGGACGGAAGGGGATTAGAAGGTTTTTCACGGTCCAATTTTTTCTTTAATTCCTTTATTTTTTCCGTTTTCTCATAACCTGGATCGTATTTCTTTTGGTGTTCCTTGAAGTTTAGCTGTGCGGCCGGGGCATCGCCCTTAACGTTGTGAGAGGGAGTGGGACTGTGCGTGTCTTTAGCTCTCGGGGCTTCAGGGGACTGAGGACCCGCTGTCCGGTGCTTCCCTCTGTCCCTACCAGCCATTCCCCCTCCCCCTTCTCCACAACTACACTAGCAGCGGGCGAAGGCTCTTTGGGTAATGTGGTCTTTGATGATATCCCAACCGGTGGATTAACCGACCCGGTCCCGGAAGCTGGTACGCCCATTACAGGCGAGGTGGAAGGTACAGGCGCGGTCAGAGGGGGATCTTGGTCAACTGGAGCTTGACTACCAGAGGCCTTCTTCTCTGGGCAGGAGGAGGAGAGATGACCAGTCACTCCACACCTCCAGGATAACGGTTTCGGCCCGTTACTATGACCGGTAATTTCAAGCTTCCAACATCCAGACAGTTGGGGATGGAGAGGAAGCTTTCTCGTTCAACATGATATCAAAGCTCCAATCCACTCAGGCTATCACAGGAGGCGCCCAGAATTTCGCCGTACTAGGAAAAGAAAGCAGCGAAATGTTCCCCAATAACTTGAGAAGGACCCTCATATAATGTTACTTGTGTGTCTTTCATACTCCAAGCGTAGGATGACATCTTTAGTTATGAGCTGACGGCTTGACGCGGCTACGCAGTCTTCTGGCGTGGGTAACAGTACGTCCCACATGAAGAATTTGGCACCCTTAACTATTCTTAGGGGCTTAAACCCCAAGGACTCTAGTGTTTTTAACACTGTGTTTTTCGTCGAGCGACAAATTTTGCGCGTACGCTTGTCGACGACGAAAACTGACACAATTCGTTTTTCAATCTTCTTCAATTCTTGGGGGTCTTCTAAGAGTCCACCTTCTACGACAAGGTGAGCGTAACTCTTAGCACGCTCCAAGAACTCCGCAAGGTTGATAATACATTTCGGTGGGGACGACCAACAAGAGGGCGATTCCCCGGCCTCAGTTTTTTCTTGAGAGCCATTTTTGGCTACCCCGTTAATTTTGGTTTTATTGCCATTATTGTCCTCCGTATTGTTTTCAGTTATCTTTTTGCCATTCTTGGGCTCCATACTTTTATTTTCATTTTTCCCTGCGATGACATCCTCGCTAGGGGAAATTAAATCAAGGGCTGGGTATTCTTCTAAATTCTCTTTATCTGGGGGGTCTTTTTTGGGGGGTTGAATAAATGTTTCCTTATGGACTTTCTGTAGTCCGACAAAATCGGTTTCCTTTTAATTGCTAAAAAAGAAGGCGCCTTTTTTTCTTTCTTTTCCATTTTTTTCAGAAGGGGAGGGGTGAAAGAAAAGGGGAGTGGGAAATAATTAAACAAGATTATAGGAAAAATTTAACTAAATAAATGAAATCAAAAAATAAACTCACCCGAAAGCGAGACAACAATGAACAAAATAAAATATACACACACAAAAATAATTACATGACGAAAAGAACAAAAAAACACGGTTCACTTATACGTAAAACAAATTTTTAAAAATACAATAAAAATTGCAAAATCAATAAAGAACAAATATCGCCTAAAGGCGAAACAATAAAAGAAATCACGTAAAAGAAAATAAACAATAAAATAAAAAAACGTTAGACAATGAAAACGGAAAACAAAGAATATACAAAACTTCGACAAAAGCCGAAACTAGTTAAAAAAATAAAAATGGCCGACGTCAACAAAAAAATACGAAACGGGGAACAATAGTCGAAGCTAGATACACAAAATCAAAATGGTCAACCCTAAGAAAAGCGAGTCGAACCAAAAGAAAACAGACAAAGAAATTGGACAATACAAACGATTACAAACAATAAACACGTAAAAAATTAAAGGAAAGAAACAATTAAATAAATAAATTAATAAAAAATAAAGCGAAATACAGAATAAAGAAAAACGAAGATAGATTTAAAAAAAAGTGAATGAAAATTAAAAAGGAAGACTAGAATAAAAGAGCAAAAATTAAAGCGGGTAGAAATAAGAACAGCGCAAATTAAAGGGGTAAAAATGAAAAAAAGGAAAACTGGTAAAAAATCAAATAGGAAAACTGGAATAAAAAGAAAAAGTGCAAAAATTAAAGGTGGGAGGGGGGCAAAAATAAAATGGAGGGAAGAAAGAAAAATCAAAAAACTTTTTCAATACAGTCATAAAAATGTAAAATTAAAATAAACAAACTTTAACCAAAATGAAGTTCAAAATAGCAAAAGGGTAAATTCCAAAAAGAGACGAGCGATAAAATGCTGTTCTCAACGGTCACTTAATTCAGCTGACAAAGAAAAGAATTAATCTAGCTTATTTATAGGCATTATTTGAGTCAGTCCATTAAATAAAACAGGGGGAGCAGGTTGTGGGAATTACTTACAACAGTATTACGGAATTATCAACAACACTGAAAAAAATTATTTGGTTAAATTTAAAGGAAAATTCACTTAGACAAAATTCTTATATTTTGAAAAAGCTTTTATTAACATGTGTTTGAGTTTCTGAAATATGTTTAAATGTTATGGCTTCTTCACTGTTATTTGCATCATATATTCTATTGGTAATCTGTTTATAATTGAGTAAAAAAAAATCTACAAAAAAATCTGGAGATATTTTTCTCGTCAATTCTGTAGTGTTTATAGAAATTATTTAAACTATCCAAATTCATATCACGATTGAATTATTTATATAAATAGTAATGACTCTGCGTACGCAATGATTTAATAAAACTGTCTTAGGTATATGTTAAAAGACACATATTTAGGATATATTATTAGAAATCGATTTTATTATATCAGATTTTCGTAGGAAGATTAGTTTAAAATTTTATGAAAATCTATGAAATGTCAATTTCTAATCTACTTTTAGTAAAATCATGTAATTAACTGCAATTTTCAGGGTTGTTGCAGAAATCGTGGGCCTTAAATTGAAGTAGAAACATCAAGAATATTAACGAGGATCTTGCCATCATTTAATATAAAATAAATTAAATAACTTTTAGTTGAATATACATTAAGTTTTGAAGGTTGTTTTATCCGACACTTATTTCTTATTAGAACAAATAAGTAGAGGCACCCTTTGGCTAAAAAGCGATTTCTCTGATGGAAAAAAGGACATATTTTTGATTCCCGTCGGAGATGCATTGGTTTTAGTAGGACGTCTCAATTTAGGCCTGATGTTATTAATTCCATTGTTTAAGAAAACAATGGAATTAATAACATTAAGCCTAAATTGAGTTAGTCAGATCGGAGAGAACGCGGACAGAGAGCGGAGTGAAGCGCCGGAAAACGGCTTTGTGGATTTTGCTGGTCTGGCCTGTTGGTTGTCTTGCGTCAAGAAGACCGATCCGAACCAATAGATAGAAATAGAACCCGTACGAATCCAGATAACTTTGTCAACAAAGCTGTGAGAAAGCAGACTGCTATATCGTAGGGTGCAGACGAAGATCCACGAATTATCTCCCTTAGATCGGCTGAATTCCTATCAGCATAATAATCGTCTTTCTCTCTCTGTGACTTTCCGACCCAAACGAGTGAATCTCGTTAAGACACTTTGTATTCGTGCAATTTCTTTGGCAGTGACATAAAAGCAGTAGCCTTAAAAGGGTCTTGTACAGGAACCGAAAGAGTTGCTTATTTTTTCTTTTTCATATCTTTGTGGCTACAACAAGAAACTTTTTTTTGCATGAATAGTGAGTTCCTTTCGTCGTAATACCCAGCCATGTAATTCATCCTACCTCCGGTTCGTTTTGAGCGATCAAAATACTGCTGTTCGGATCGGATAGTGGTGGTTCGTTCAGTCCACCGGGGAAGGACCGGGTGGTTTACTTTTCGGCCAGAACCACCGGAGAGACAGGCCAGAGCTGCAACAAGCAGGGTTTATTACGTTAGAAATGTGAGCACCGTTGGTTACACGTTCCAGCATTGCGTTGTCGATGGTTGCAAAAGCTTCCGTTATTCGGGCCTCCACGTCTTTTGGAAGGGGAGACATATAACCAGTCGTTTCACAAACCCCCACAAAAAGAAATCGCGTGGTGTGAGATCTGGAAACCTGGGAAATGCACGTTGTACAAGTGTCTATAATTCAGCTTTTGCAGATTGAAGGACGCAAAACGCCTTTTCCGTTTGAGTGAACGCCATTACTGGATCTGAAAAAATATGAAAAAAATCATTAGCATTACAAAAACATAATGAATTCATCTTGAAAATGGTACCAGTTTTATCTTACTACCATTCATAGTTTAGCAGATATGAGAACTTGAAATGTGTCCAAGACTTCTGGAACACCCTGTATAGTTTAATTTCATTTGTCATATTTAAATAACAGCTTTCTTGCAAGTAATTCATTTTCTTTCTGTATTTTACGTCGCTTTTCTTATTTGCTCAGTAGTTATATTCAATTATAGCCATGTAATTACATTGGCAAAGCCTTGTTTCAGAAGATGCTAGACAGGGAAGGAAAAATCAGGGTACCAGCGAGCACTTTTACTAATCTATACATGCCTTGTTTGTATTTGCCAAAATGAAGATTATTATTACATTTAAATATATTTGGCGATAGTTAAAAATATGAATAAAAATAAAATTATGGGAACAGTAACAAGTTAAGTTCATAATAAGAAGACGAAAATGTATTAAACTTACAAAAATGATTGAATGAAAAGATAAAAACAACGCAACAATTTTCTTCGAATCATTAATCAAAAAGTCATTATTACAAATATAGATGTAAAAATCGTGTTAAATTAGCATTGTTTAGTTTCCCTGAATAATTCTAGAAATCAAGTAATCATTAAACAATAAATTGATGGAGACTTTAGAACACTAAAATATTTAATTAAATTTTAGTTTAGAATTTTAGCTTCCTTTTCATTTAGTCGTAGTTGTTTTCAATATCTGAATATTTTCACATCGTCGTTCTACTTCATTTAGACAGAAAAAAACATGTTTGATAAAAAAATGACATATGTGCTGTCTACCTTGAAATGAGAATAAACGAATCAAGAAACAAAACAAAAAACAAATGAGAATATAGCATTATTAAAAGCTACATTACTATGCATAAACGTGTATTATTTTCATATTAATGTTATGTAAGCATTATAAAGACAGGAAAACAAAGAAAATAGTATATTTTTTAATTTCTGAAATCTGTAACCTATTTATTTATGAATAGTAGTTGCATATTAGAAAAAGCTTCATTATTTACGATTCCATTTACAGAGGTATGGCAGCATTTTCTTACAATCTGTTAGACTATTTAATATAACACCGAAGAAACTCATGAAATTTAAAAAAGTAGATGACAAATGTGCTTAAAATGTTAACATTTTATCAAATTAATGAAGACTAAAAGATTTCAAAATATAATTTTTGATTTTGCTAATTGCAGATAATCACAATTTATGATCTTCAGCGAAGTTTCATTCTCTTAAAAATAAGAAAGTTGAAAGGATAGAAAACGTTAATGTCGATTAAAGTGACTTGCAATTGTCGACAGAACTACTGATTAATACAGATTCATTTTCAACAAAAAATAATACTAAATAAAAGAATTTGTTTAAAGTTGGAACTATTTAAAATTTTCAGTGCTGTTTTTCTGTGCGTTACTCTCGCGACCCTGCAGAGTTAATTAGAATTCATGAACAATCAGTTTTGCTGTTCTAAGAATTGATTTTTTTTCACAAGTGCATAGCGCGACAAATAGGGTGTGTTTAATTCCAGATCCACTTTATTATAAAACGCATGGAAAGGTTGCTCTCTGTTGTCAGTTACCTAGTTCAGCACTGACCTAAGTCACGTTTCCTACTTTCTCAGGAGTTACTCAATCATTTAATATTTTTGGTCACTCCCAATGCATTTCGATTTACAGTTCGCTGATTAATAGGTTGAAAATGTGCAGATATTCATTAAAACACAATATGTGAATTTTGCTGCAAGAAACCTGAATATTATATTCATTGTAAGTGCGTTAATTGCTCCATAGATTCTTTAATTTTATACATTGTTTTTTTTTTGCATAAGGGTATGTAAGACCTATTATACTTTTACAAGAAAAATATAAAATTGGTTTAACACACACACACACACACACACACATATATATATATATATATATATATATATATATACTAGTGTACCTATGCCATCAAGATTGACAGCAAGAATGAATGTATAATAAGTAATATGCATTATATTGTAAGTAATGTTCGTTTAATCCTAGTACAGTTTTGTGATTTAAAATAGTTTGCTGTTAACGTTAATAACTGAACAGTGTGCAATTTATAAACACCTCAGGAAAGATATCGGTATTTTTCCTCATAAATGTTACATATTTATAACCAAATTTTTTACTGCAAAAGATCCCAAAGCACAATAATTTTACGCAAACTTTGGAAGGTCTGAGTAATCCTTGACAGCCTGTAGATTTAATCTGTAATTTCAGAGTCTGAGAAAGAACGGAATTGTTACACACAAAAAATAGAATTTAGTACTTACTGCCATGCGTGTCGCCATTGTTTGGGGCGGTATCTTTGTAGGTTGTCAGTGCGGCAGCGTTTTGCGTGTGGGCATGAATGGATATTATATTCTGTGCGTCTTATGTTGAACGTTTTGCACACTTTCTCTCAATTGTTACACGCAAAATCTTATATATATATATATATATATATATATATATTTGATTTAAAAAGAACTTTATAATTTCTCTTTAAGATATAATTCCTTCAAAAGGATCTGTTGGTGTGATTTGGGACGAGAGAGAAGATTTAAGAAAATTTAAGAATTTAAGATCCACCAAGTACTTTGATAAAACCAACAAAATAGAGGCGAAAATACAAAAATGGTTACTCTTGGTTTTTAAGAGTAACTTAATATCCAGGTAGATGTATACCAAGATTTTATGGGTTGCCTAAAGTGCATAAAAACATTGTTAAGCTTGTATACGAACGTACCACTTCAAGAATCCCTGCAAATCTGTACCTATATTTTTTATAGGTTCACCTGTGTCCATCAGCAATTCATGAAGCTTTGTTTCTGGAATTTGTTAGCTACAGAGTGGGTGAGGTTTCGATGGGCAGTCCCCTGGGTCCGGTTCTAGCCAACATTTTTGTTAGTTATTATGAGAGCTTTCTTTTTGAGAAAAAAAAACTGTAAACTCTGCGTCTATTGGCGTTATCTTGATGATATATTCTCCATCTTTAAATCTATCAACGATGCGAGAGCTTTTTACATTCTTCTCAATTCACTTCACTTTTCACTGCAGTTTAGTATGGAGGTGGTAGTACCCGATCGTTCCTGGATGTTTTAGTTGAATGTAATGATGAATTGTTCATCAGCAGTATTTATAGCAAACCTACGTTCACTGGTTTATATAAAAATTAGAATTCCTTTGTTCTTAATTCCCGTAAGATCAACTTAGTTTCTACCCTAGACCATCGTGCGTTGATGATTTGTTCTCTTGATCAGGAATTGGAGAAAATCCGTAGTATTTTCATTGATAACTGTTTTCCCATTAATGTCATTAGACACACTATTGAACATAAAATTCAACGTTTCAAGTAGCCAGTGGTTTTTGGTCCTTCTTTATGTCCTTTATATTTAAAACTACCATGTCTTGTTAGAATTAGTCAAGTACTTGCCGACAAGGTATCGGTGTGTATCACAAAACCAACCCAATTGGGAAAATAATGATCACAGGCGATGTGAAAAAGATTGTTCTCAAGAATGAGGTGCAAAAATGGTCCTAGGGAAGTGAAATGAGCTATAGTTAACTACTCCAAAAGCCTGTCTCCACTCAAAGAATGAGATGTTACATATCTGGTAGAATTGAAAGGGTATTGTTTAATAAAAAGTTCCTGCCGAAAAATACGGCATTGAATTCAGAAAAGTACTGCACCCAAATGGAACAATGAAATGCAGAAATGAATAAAAATAACGCGGAATTGACCAATAGGAAAGATGTCCCTTTCCATCAGGTCAATTCGGGAAGTCACAAATTTTTTCTGATGCAGCAAATTTGGTACAGCTTCGCTATGTTGTTCTACTCAATCGAACTTGCACCTTCAGATTACCATTAATTTCGATTCTTATAATATCCTTTTGATGAGAAGACATTAAATTCTCTGGAATCCTGTACTAACTCTTACACTAATTCCTCACCCAGAAATATGCTAAATTTTGAGAGTATGGAATCATGAATCTGCCTCAAACATTCCGAAATGTAGTGGAAGATAACACATATGTGTTTGAATAAATCTATTTAGAGATATTTAAATATGATTTTTGAAATTTATTTGAAAACACTACAAAATAATGTAAACACCTAGCTAAATGGAAGTATAATTATTTAATACGGATTTGGTCAACATTTAGCATCAGTCACATCTTTAATGCGGCGTCAAGTTGGCTCATACAAGCTCTGAACTGGCATATTGTGCTATTCAATTAAAACATACTTTCGACATTTCATTGACGTTAGAGGAGGGAATCAGCTTCTCACTTGCTGCACCAAACTGAGCCTTAGCTATTGATTATATATTTCGGTTAAAAATCTTCTTTTTCTTGCGTCAGCAGGTGGGCTGAAGATTAATATGAGAAGTTTAACGTCTTTATTGCGGTAAAAAAAAACCCCCAAAAAACACATTGTTTTGGAAATTCTAGCAAAAATCAAATAACTGTCGGATTTTCACGCCTTATTCACAATTGAATGAAATCATTTTTGAAATGTTTCTTTTTTAGAAAATCTTTGTAAAAATATATTTTTTGACGTCTGTTAACCTCACTTCCTTAATTTTATGAAATTTTGAGAAATTAAAATTCCGCCTTCTTCATATAACTATGGCAAATTTGAAGCCACAAAGTATCTAAAATTCAATAAAACATTATATTACGGAGAATATTTTCTTACATTTTTAAGATCACGTTATATTTACTTATATTTTATGTCTAAAGGCTCCACAGAACACCATTAGATGAACATCCATCTATTATGCATTTCTGAGATATTTTATACTTAAAGTAAATAATATGTTTTTCAACTCAGATTAATTATACTTTAAATCAGCTAATATTCATGAGATATCAGAAAAGTATATTTCATTTTTTGAAGATTTTTTAATAAAGAGAATTATATTGCGATAAATGCAGTCTAAAAAGGGCGCTAATAAGCTATTTAAGAAGAACATTAATTTCAGTCAATTTAAATCAATTTTGAAATGCAGCAAAATATTTTGCCTATAGGAAATATAAAATTTAATCTTTGGGGCGAATACGGAAATAAACAGCAAGACAGTCAAAGACAAAATGACAAAAATGGTTTCTGAGTCGAAGGATTCAAGCTTCATTCTGATTAAAAAAGTAATCCTTTGAAAAAAAATATTTAAAATTAATTCAGTCATCTAAAATAAAACTAGCTTTGTGATCCCTTCGAAGGTTATATAAGCAGGGTTTCTAGGGAGAAAGAACGGCAACATACAACAACAGTTCGCGACACGCACGGCTTAAAAGAAATTCACTTACTCATTCAACCATCTTCCTCATAACACTATGTGACACGTACACTTTTTTTCTCAATTTTTCCTTTGCCTTTTTTCTTACGACACTTAAAAAAAATACCATTATCATTATGGGCAAATCAAGCGAAAGAAAACCTCATGCTTTTTCAACAGCATCAATCTTAGTGACATAAAATCATCACAACTTCTGAGAACGATGAGAGCGCTGTTGAGTTACAACTCGATATCTGACAGATTACTAAAAACTATGGACAAACTTCATATCCACAGGACACAAATTTTAGCGTCACTTACCGAAGAGCTAAAGCTCGATGGCTTATTGGAAGTCGCTGATAAAATCCATGAGAACAACAACCGAGATAATACTTTATACTACACAAGTGAACCACCACCAGACAAGTCGGACAGATAATCTCGGATAGAAGAGAAAATAACCGAGCTGACATTTAATTTCTAAAGTATGACGAAGGAAAGAAAATTAGCCTTTTTTACTCTCGTTTTTATGATAAAAACAGCTTTCAGTCACAACATCAAGTTAGATGGAGGAAGTCTCGAACGCAACGTCACTGGGAGATATATTGGTGTCTCTATAAATTTGGAAAGACAATTAGGAGACATATATATATATATATATATATATATATATATATATATATATATATATATATATATATATATATATATATATATGTATATGTTATCGGACCTTACCCATAATAACATAATGGACTATTCCATACGTAATAAATACTGCGCCTCAAGAGGAAGCAGAGAGTTCAGCCTGAAGTCGGGCGACCAGCTGACCGGCTGATCGGTTGAACTCTCTACCTTCGGGCGGGGAGGAACCCGAACGAGTCTACGGCGAAGGGCGGAGTCTCTTTCGGGGAGGTAAACCGACCTTGTACCCGTTTATACGGGTTCAAAGGGCATATTTTGGGCCGACCCCACGGGCTCGGAGATCCCACGAGCTCGGAGATCGCACGGGCTTGGAGATCCCACGTTAAACCGGCTTTGTGCCACATGATGCCCTCGTTGTGGGGAGGGGGTGACTAAATACCGTTCAGTCCGTGAGTGAGGTCCGTCAGAAGTCCGTCAGGAGTCTGTCAGTCAATCCGAGCGAGTGAGTCAGTCAATCGAGTCAGAGGCAGTCCGAAACAGTCGCATTCAGACAATTACTACAAGACATTGGAATAGTGATACTGGTCAAATTTACTGTATTTGAACTTCAATCTTCTATGAATCTCTCACATACATTCATATCTGCTCATGGCGTAATAAATGTAAACAAATGACGTCACACATTATGAAATGGACAAGTATGACAATTATTTTAAGACATTTTTATGAAGTTCAAATACAGTAAATTCGAACTTGCTGTGGCCAAATCGGTAAAGGCACGTCAAGCTAAATGATGGTTCCTTGTATGATACAGGTTCGAATCCTGTCGGAGGACGAATATTTTCTGTGAAAATTTCTTGGACATTCAGGCCGGTAAATGTTGTTTAATACTGTCTATTATAAACAGAGCATTTACTTAAATATTTGTATCTATAAAAAGAATGTATAAACATAAAAATGTCTTAAAATAACCACATATACCGAACTTCTCTTACGCCCATACAATAATCTCATTCATTTATCTTCTTTCCTGAGTGGCTCTCAGGCCTTGTACTATGTAAACATTAGTAAAAATAACCCTTCTAAAATGATGAAAAATAGACTGCAAATTTTTTTTGCATAGGTGGAAAATAAGAAAAATCAGTGTGAATTCAGATTTAGAATATTTCAGAATACATTTCATTTAAGAGCTTTGCATAAAGAAAAAAATTCATGTTGTTTATGTGCATGAAGTACTTTGTCTTGGTAGTGATTCTATTTTATACTTAGGATACGATTTCTTTTGGACTAGTAGGAAGGAGAAATTTAACTTTTTTAGAAATGGCAATACGTAAAATAAAATAAAAAACTGATCAAAGAAAATTAAAAAAAAATAGTTAAAAGCGTTTAAATGTGGAGAAAAGCAAAATATTCTGGTCACAAAAACACTCTGAGTGACATCTCAATGCTGACCACACAAATTTGAATTTATAGCACGTCTTTTTAAAAATTTAGAACACGTCAAAATACTTGTTAAAAATTGGTTGTTTATGAAAGAAGTTAAATGTGTAAGAAAAAACAGAACAAGGATTGCAATTTCATTAACGAAGTTTATGTAATATGTTATCACACCCACACGGAAGGTAATTTATGTTCAATCAAATACTTTTAGTAGAACTATCACATTAAAATTTTATTTATACAAAAACAATAACTAAATAGTTTCTATCTGAATTTCTGGGATGAGGAATTATCATTCATTACGTTATTTACACTCGAATCATTGTCCTCATCTTTTCAATAATTATCGGCAATAACATGGTGTATTAAACAGTGGGTTCGTCAATATGGTGAAATAGTAATTACGAGTTAAGTCCATGAACTTAAACTAGAAAAGATATCCCTGGAGATAGACAGTGAAACGATAACAATCTACCCCGTAGATTAAATAAGGCTTCAGTTCGAAATTCTCTGATGGTTAAATTTATTGAAACTTGTTGAAAGCCGGTGCGAACGTTTTGATAAAAACATCAATAATGGAGACAATACTTGTAAATAATGTAAATAATAACAGAATGGTTGTGTGATGGTAACAAATATTCATTTAAGTAATGCTCTGATTGGATGGTGGAAGACGTCCTGTATGTATGCATCATGGATGTTTGTTCCCGTTTCTGTTCTGCCAATATCGCCTTTTTTCGAGTGAAATTAAAAAAAAAAAAAAAGAATCAAATTAGAGAATCATGGAGCTTGCACCGGTCTATTTTAACTATAGGTGAATGGATTTAATTTGTTAATAATCCTTCAGATTTTAGTGTTTTGGTGCAATGCTATTTTTGGGAAAAGTCTATAAGAAAAAAAACAAAAATCATCGATAGTTATTTGTAAATATAAAAAGATTTAGGGACAAAACTAGTCTTTTTTTGAGAAAAAAATAAAATCACTTGAGTTTGGAAGACGATAACCGTAAGACCATCAAGAAAGATAATGTCATGATGTTGGCTTCTCATGTCTTGCTAAGATTTATTTTTGCCATGATAAAAGCTATAGTAGAGAACAGTCAATATTGGCATGAAAATAAATGATCCACATTAAATATCACTTGATCTACCACGGCGAGGTTTTCATCGATAAAGATTGAAATGAAATAGAATTTTGAAAGAAACTCTTGCTTTTTAGTGTACAAATAGACATATTTTATTCAGTAAAGCTCACTGAAGCAGACACATCTCGAATTTGTGAAGTTAAGTCGAAGGAAAAGAGCAAGTTGTTTGAAAAGTGTTCTGTGAAGCTATGCTATCATCAATCTTTGTTATTATGATCTTATCAAGCTGACAAAAATTTATTTCTCTTCTGAGTCTTCTCCGATCTAAAATTCCTTGATGATACACTTAGAAAATTTTTGGTATTTCAAACGAGAATAAAAAGTCATAAATGAAAGAGCACTTTATGAAAATAATTAACATTTTAGTGACGATTATATTACCACTGTAGTACACACCAGTTTAAAAAAAAAATGTAGCAGTTTATCTATTTATTCCATGTTTGCGCAAACTTATCCCACTGTCACTTTTCACCTGCTTGAACTGTGATGGTGTTGTTACTACAGCAAATAATTTTAGAATTTTATATTATAAAACATTTATGGAAATTAAAAAAAAAAAAAAACAATTTGTAATTTGATTTACTGTGTAGAATATTTTAATAACATATTATTTGGCATGATAATGGATATTTGTAATATCAAAATTTCGTTATAAATGAATTTTTATAAAAGTATTTGCCAAGTTATCCGATCATTTAAATGATATATATATATATATATTACAATGGCAAATATATTTTTCAGAGGTTGATTTAAAAATATTTGGCTTTACAATAATACCGTTATTTTCTATAAACTGAATTCAGGCGCAAAAACGTATTTATGATCCGTACTTTTGAAACATTTCCTACAACTGAAATAATTTCAAAACTGGCTTTTATCCTGGAAAACTGTCTTAAGAACTTCCATAGAGTATTATTTTTGTATACGCAATATTTAATAAATACAGAAGGAAATCAAACAAAATTGACGTAAAATAGGAAAAGATAGAGCAATGATTTTATTACTTGTTCCTTAGGCCTTAAGGCGCTATCGTCCTTATAATCTATTATTTGCATTACCAGTGACACTCATAGTAGTGCTTGAAAACTGCATTGTAACAATATTAATTCGTTTGCTTATTAATATCGCTATTGTGTCTTAAGTAAATGTTTTATAAAAAATAATTTCTAAATGAATAAAAAATGCTTTTATGAAACATTTGCAAATGAATAAGTAAAATCGCGAGGTAAATAACTCACAACAAAAAGCCTTGAACCAATAATGAAATTTTATTTTCTTTTTATTGATTAAGCATTCAGAAAGGAAACCTTTTTCATACACAACTTTCAACTTACAACTTAGAACGTAGTGTATGTGTGTTTGTGTGTGTGTGTAATTGGTGTTTATTGGAAAGGAGAATGCGAACTGTTAGCTTTTCCCTAAAAACGTATCTGTATTAATAATAAGATAGTTGATCTGACAGAATACAATATATCGAGACACATTAATGAGCATTAATTTAAAAGTTTAGAGCGCATTTTCTCGGCAAATCCATTAAAAAGACTATTTTTCATGTTAAAGTTCGATGGAAATTTACGTATAATATATCGTTTATTTAAAGCATCACGGAAGAAAATCTAAAACTTGAAAATAATTGATATAAACATAACATAATTTTGTACATTTTTTGCTGTGCTGCAGTTGTTTACTTTTCATAGATTGAACCTCTAGTTGGCGAGATACAATTCTCAACCTCGCTATTAGACAAAGTTAAGATTAATAAATAAGGAAATAATTTCATTATGTGAACTCACGATTGATATATTTTGTTTTAGTTTGTCCATTAAAAAATTTCAGATGTAGCTGCTTTGTAATCAACAATTTTTTGTTACTCTAAAATCAACTCAATTTCAGTTGGTCTTCCTTCATCAGTCATTATATAATATGGAACTCCAAATCTTGTAAAGTACGTATTTTGTGATTCAGCAACATCATAAATTTTAAATAATATTAATGTTAATATTTTAAGATTGGTTTCATTTTATATAATGTAGGTAGGCAGTAAATTAACAGTTTATAATTCATTTCCTCCTTAGTTTGGATTTCTGACATAAACGATTGCTTAAATTTTAAGTATTGATTTTAAAACAATAATAACTACATTTAATGACAAAACTTGGTTTAAATGTACAGTAGCTAGCACATCTTCAGCACCCTACAAGATAGCCTGGTTCATAGCCTAAAATAGTCTACGATTAAGGACTTCAACAGTTTGTCAGTTATATTTTACTTATCGTTGAACATTTTTGCGTTTTCGGTTTGTCTATTTTTGTGTATTTGCAAACTTTAAATTTTTAGTGTTACTCCTTCCTGTTTTTCATTCATTTTTATTTCTTTCGTCTGACTTGTTTTTGGCAAGCCAAGTTTGTTAATTTCGTTTTGTTTGGCTTATTCACCCCGGATTCAAGACTGTTTTTCTTTCCTTCCTTTGTTTAAATATTTTTTAAGTTTTTTATTTTTTATTTTTTGTGAAATTAATTAAAAAAAAAGAATTGAAAAAAAAATAAAAAGAAGAAAAAACAAAACAAACTGTACTTCCATTGTAATATTGCCTAGAACTATTATGGCGGATTTGATACAAACAACCGTGACCCAGACATTCGTGATGGGTCAAGATGTATTCCCTAAAAAGACGCTCTCGTGCTCATCGATCTCGCATACGTGTGCGATAATGTTTCACCTCTGTATTTTGGGGAGAAACGAATGGTTTTTCTGACGCTGCCAGCCGTGTCGCGAATGGTGATTTGGTCGTCGCGGATGGAGGGAATCTTGCGATACGAACGTTATTCTCATCAAGCTCTGGTTAGATTCTTTTAGTACCAGCTGAAGGTGGAGATCAGAACTGACAGAAAGCGTTTGATATCGACAGATTTTAGCGAAAGGTGGGTGAAATTAGCGAGCTCAGTTAGTGTGAAAGTGGCTAAAGTTGAGTTCCCTTCTTTAAGTCCACTTGGTTACAACGGGGTGGTTCCCTGTGAAGAAAGCCTTAAATATTCATTTTGATTATAATTTATTCCGTGAATATCGAAAGAACCATCTCTTCAGACCAAAATCTATTAGTAAATAGAGACAATACACCTGATGGATATATTGGATTGACAGAGGAAAGGAGAAAAAGTTGCTTGCCTTCAGGAGGTCTTCTACCAGTTTTTTCCAATGTTTCATTGTCCAGAACGTTGGTTGGGTTAGGCTTAGGTTAACCCTGACTTAAAAGCTCACCATGCAGCTTCATTTCCCTTACTAATCTTTCAAAATTTTCATCAAAAAAGGCTTTACGAATCTGGGAACAAAGATGTATTACTTAATCTTTTCTAAACTTATCCTGGGAAATGTATTATGTACATACTTGAATGTTACCTTTGTTTTGTCTATAGACTTCACGAAATGTTTTATAACACTAAACTTGAAGTGAAACCTTCTTTGACTCAACCGCGGCACGGAGTGAAACCTGAATTGTCGTGTGGAACGGTAGAAGACATGTTCGGCGGGAGTCAATTGGTGGCAGCTGATTGCTGGTCTGAATACTACTTCATTATCTACTATTCCTCCGTCGAAAGCGGCTAATCACTAATGCTTTTATAGCGTAGGCGTGTTACAGCAGCGCAGGTTTTTGACACTAATTCTGGTTATAAATAAAAGTCATAAAATAACTCTAGGCTATGAAGTATAATATAATTGGTCATAATAAAATTACGATCAGGAAAAAATAGTATTGGTTTTGGATAACCAACTTAAAATGTTTCTGAAACAATGTACAGAATTAATAAACTCGAACAAATTGTTCAAAGTTAAACTGAAAGCGTCGGTTTTCTGAAACAAAATAACAGAGTAGCACATCGCTAAGATATTATACAAAGTAAGACAGATATTTAAAAGTTTAAAAACTTTATAAATTATTATAATTAAAATTAAGAAAAAATAAAACATTTCTTGAAAAAGTTCATTATTCATTGAATTTACTTTTTCTTGAGACTATATTTTCCATGATATAAGCAATTAAAAGATTTTCTAATGAAATAATGTCCAAGTTTAATGTATTTTTATTTTACGATTCTGAGCAGATTTCTGGTACCTGGTGGCTCTTTTTTATAAAAAGAAATTGATGATTTAAATTCTCCAAGTTCTGCTTTTAGCTTATATAAATATTAAGCATTACAAATTTAAATAAGTCGGATGGGCGGGAGAAGATGCAAAAAAATATAACTTTATGAAGATTTAAAAAAAATTATTTCTAAAATAATGTAATTCATTTCTGAATAAATCCTGGTTGTTTCATTAAAATCCGGCAATTATTAGATTTGTGCAAGAATTTTCAAATCAATGTTTTTTCTATCGCAAAAAATACATTAAAATTTTCTGTACTAATCTTTGGATTCTGCAAGAAAAACAAAAATTTAAGCAAAGTTTAGAACATTCTAAAAAGGATCAAAATATATAATTTAATAATAAAAATACTTTGGTGTTTCCACTTAATAATAACATAAATATTTTGACATTCAAACCGCTTTTATTAAATTTGGGGCAATTTTTCATCATGGTAACAAATTATTTTGTACCTTAATACCCCTTTCGCACATACAAAATGTTGCAAGCCTCTCGCTGCTCTATCGCTTTTTGCGCGGAAAGCGTTCGAACGAACTACATTACTTCTACCTGTTGTAACCTTGATGGCAAAGTGCCGACATGCTACGTACATTGTAGCGAACCACATTCATTCCCTTCGTATTCCATTGGTGAGATGTAAAATCAACTCGGGCAGTTTCTTCCGACGAACCGCTGATTTGTGGAATCGATTAACAAAGGGGATACATTCCGGATCATTACAATCTAATCCTATTCAAGTCTATAGTTAACCATTATCTTTGACACATGTCCGCATAAACTGTGCTTCTTACTCTGTAAACTTCCACCAGGAGTCGCTATTGAGCCTAGTACAGAGTGAATATCACTGTAAAAAATAAAATAAACAGATTTTCGAAGAAAGGTGAAATGTTGCAAAAACCTGAACGAAAATCTACCGAGGATATTTAGCAATCGGTCGACTTTCTATAGATTTTTGCCATTATTTGTCACTCAGTTGTCTAACATTGTTCTGACATATAGAAACTTATACATCATATTCTACAATAATATATTTGCATATATACTACAGTTCAAAATTTTGAAGGAATCCCAAGAATTAACACAGGATGAGCTTGACAGAAGAGTAAAAAAAGTAATGTCATTGAAAAAGAATAGAGACAATTATCAAACTTATACTATCAGAAATTTTTGTAACGAATGCTAAAAGTTTGTGCTGCAGTATTCAAGGCTAAAGGAGACTATTTTAATGTGAGAAAAATTTAATCATAGAAAGCATTTTTTCTTTTTGTCATAATAAAATTTCTAATAAAAATCATATCTCATTTTTTAAACCATGGATAATAATTTTCTTTTATTTAAAGTACAAAACTACGTTTTGGGCAAATTTAAAAAAAATTACTATGGGTGACTTCAAAATTTTGAACTATAAAGAATATATATATATACACATATACGTATATTATTTATATAGTTTATTTTATTTTATATTTTTATTTTTATTTATTTATTTATATAGTTTATTTTTATTTATTTAATTTTGTTTTCGAGAAAATGTCCCGTCTTCACCGAATTTAAAAAAGCCCATTAAACTACCTTCTATTACTAAATCTCTTACGGCCATCCAATCAAATATGATACCTTTGAAGAAAGAGCAGAATAAAGTTAGTATTTCATCTTCAAGTAAAACCCACTGTCTCTAGGATCTACCTCTCTTACGCTCAACCATTCTCTCACGAATATGTACACCAAATGGAATAGACATGGAAAGTTTTCTTTCGAAGTGACAATCGAAAAGAATAATAATGGGAAACAGCCATTCAACCTTGCGGAATATGTCTGCCGTGTCTCCCAAGAGCAAGTGGAAAAATACTGACTCGAAAAATTAAAGAGTTGAAATTTTTACTCTCCATAAAATGATCAATGAAAATGTAGAATATAGGAACAGTTTTCCCAAAGTCAGTGTTGGTGGCACGGCTGATCTGGGCGATTATTGAGAAAGTGAAAAATGATATTAAGATGTCACCTCCACGCGTGGGTTTGATATCATTTCTTTTTATGTGTCATGTCCTTTCAGGACATAGGTGATCATGGCTCTCCAACTCCTTATATCCCTTACAGTTCTCAAAAAGTTCCTTCCTTCTGCTTCCTCCTCCAAACCATGATATCCGTAGCATTCTTCTGTAGAACCACCTCTCTGTCGCCTCGAGTCTCTTCTTCATCTTTGAGGACATCATCCAACTAAAGAAAGACAGATGTTCAGTATTCTTTTTTTTTGTTACCAAAGATATCCTCCTGTCTTACAGTACTCTGCGCAACATTTGGAATGTGTCCTTGTTCATCTCGATACGCCTACAGATCTCATTGTCGTAATTACCGTCCTCTGTTAAGACGATCCTCAACTAATTAAACTTCCGCGTCTGTTTGATTCTAGTGTTCCCGACCTTCAGATCGCATTACGGGTTCATCCTCTTACTGACGACTATGCATTCCGTTTTCTTGTAGTTTATGCTTAATCCCTTCTTCTCACTCTCCGACTCTACCTTCTGTAGGAGAATTTGTAATTTCATTTCCGTGTCTGCTATCACTACTGTATCCTCTGCGTATCTTATGTTGTTAAGATTGTAGCCGCAAATGCTAAATCCCGGTAGAGTTTCCAATTCTCTCAAGATTGCCTCGCTGTATAGGGTGAAAATGTCGGGTGAGAAGACGCATCCTTGCCTTAGGACTCTTTCTATTTTTGTGCATTCACTAAATTTGTTCCCTATGCGCATGCATGCTGTTTGCTGCCAGTATATGTTCTTGATTATTCTTATATCTTTCCCGAATATATCGAGCTTGCTGAGCAGTTCTATCAGATCCTTGTGGTGTACTTTGTCGAAGGGATTTGCGTAGTCTATGAAACATAGCTACACATCCTTCTTCACCTTTATCGCTGTTTCTGATAACATTCGGAGCATGAATAACGCGTTCCTTATTCCAGTGTTTTTAACGAACCCGCACTGTTCTTGTACTATCTTTGGGCTGATTCTGCTGTGCTTTCTGTTCATTAAAATAAGGATGATGAGTTTTGTCACGTGGCTCATTAGGCTTATTGTTAGGTGGAGTTCCCATTCGTTTGCGTCTGTTTTCTTAGGCATAGCTACGAAGATAGATCTGCTAGGGTCTTCCGGCATATCTCCACTGTTGTATATTTCACTTGTTATTTCGGTGATCTTGTCTATGCCGAAGTCACCTAAGGCTGTCAGAATTTCCGTTACAATTCCGTCTGATCCAGCTGCCTTTTTTTTTATAAAAAAAATGGGAATAGTTAAGATACCCTTTTCGTTCAGTTAGTTATTACAAAAATCACTTTATTACAAAAAAAAATCCCATAGCACAAACCCGTCATTAGTTCAATTCAAGTACTATTCTTTTTTGTCTGCATATAACTGTTGCTCTTATTGTAAGTAAAGTTTCTTTCTTATTTCTATAAACATCGAGCATTTGCGTTTGTTTCTTTCGTTGTCTTGTTCTCGGATAATTCGGACTTATTCTCGTTTGTTCCCGAACGAGAGAAATTTCACGATAATAGACTACCAAGGTGCATTTCTCTTTTACTGTTTTTAGTATTATCATCTCGTAAAAGTTAAAGATCACAGGCGTCAACTTCCAGTTTATTTTTCTGATATTTTGCAATAATCGTGGCGGTAATTTTGTTTAATGAAATTGCCTTGTACTTTTTTGAACGAAAATTTTTGTTGCTCGTTGTTTGTTTGGGATTATAGTTTATTCGGCTCCATTTCCTTATGTTTACCAGTTACGATTAATGGGAGGAGACTCTTAGTAGATTTATGAAAATTAAAATTATCTTGGTATCAGTTTATTCCTGAAGAACATCGAAAAACATGGCCTGTTTTAGCCAAAGATTTATTGCAATTAAATAGGATTAAATTTCCTAGAAATACTTTTACCGATTCGCTACATTCCAACTGATATATATTTTGTGACGCGTCTAAGAGGGTGCACAGCTTTGTCATTTATATTGTTCAAGAAGTAAATTAATTTTTGTGAAGGCACCTACCATCAAACGTTTTTCCTTACCTTGAAGCTATTCCTCGCTGTCAAATGTCGAAATTATATACTTGAAGTATTTGGTAAGTTCCGATTTGAGAAAAAAATTTATAGCTGTCTGTGCTCCGGTGTTGTTGTCATGGTAATTATCTGATGTTAACAATATAAAAACTAAAAATATATTTGCTAGGAATAGACTAAAGAAAATCAATAAATTAATTCAGGAAATCCAGGCAGAATTTTCTTTATCCGTAAATTGTAAATATGTTCCCACTTCAGAAAACACTGCAGATTTAATAACTAGAGGCTTATGTTTTGAACAATTCAAACAAAAATTAGAATTTGGGATTTAGGGTCCCACTTTATTGACGGTTCATCCAGTTGCTTGGCTTGCAGGTAATTTAAGTTGTTTGAGTTCAAACAACAAGGAAATTATACAATCGAATGTTTTAAACAAGCTTAGTCTAGTCTGTCTGGAGAGACATATTATAGACTTTAATACATAAACGAAATTATCAGAGCTGATAACTGTCGCCAGTTTAATATTCCGATGTACAAAACGAGGCATATGGATTTAGACCAAGTGCAAGGAGAACGTTTCGTTTGTGGAAGGTGATTCAGAGATCATCTTTTACGAATGAAATCCAGTATTTGTTGAATCCATATAATAAAAAGATACCGGATTTAGTTGTTAATCTGAATCTAATTTTGGACAAGGAATGGATGTTTAGATCTGGTGGTAGAATAGACGAATGCGATCTATATGATTATGGTATAATATATCATATATTGCTGACTAATGATAATCATTTGACTAAGTTGATCATATTGTCATGAAAAGTTTAAACATCTTATCAGCCACTTGAAACAAATTAAGATGTCGGTTTCCTGGTGAAAGAGGGATACACAGGTCATTAAGAATGTAATATCAGATAGTTTTCTCTGTAGAAAATTTAATTCGCTTTCTCTTAAATATCCGAAAGCCTCTAACGTACAAAAACATAATCAAATGAATAAAACTGTTTACTCATAATGGCATTGATTATTCGAGTACTATTTGGGTACATGAATATGAAGGTGGTAAAAATGTATTTATTAATTTTTACTTGAATGTGAGAGCAGTTTGTATAGAACTTGTAAGGGACATAAGCTTTCATACTTTACTTCTTTTTTTAATTATATTCTTGATGTGGGCCCAAAATCGGGACCACAGAAGGAAAAAACGAAACACGGATTAGAGGTAAGAAAGATATATTAAACAGAAAGGTTACAAAGATAGTGTAAGTGTAAGCGGAGCTTACTATGTGCTAGTGTCCAATACTGGTAGTCGTACGCGGCTGATACTACGGTATTAGCATACTCTCTCTCCTCCTCTTCTTCTTCTCTCCCGAGTGTTATATCGCATACTTTATATAGTCCTGGAAGAGTCCATGTTGTAGGTATGTTACGGTCTCACAAAGAAAAAAAGAGAAAACTCTTGGAACCCCCTTCCAAGAGTTTTCTCTTTTTTTCTTTTTGAAAAGGAGGAAAAAAACATAAAACTGTTAATACTTTTTTCTCTTGGGATTAACGTCGAGCGGTTGAGTAAATTTCCTTTTTCTTCCTGGGCGTCGCACTTCAGGAGAGACTTGGGGCGTTAGCGTTTCGATCACTTCGATCTCAACGATCAAAGGGATCGAAAATTACGTCGATCGGCTCTTCACAGCTATTTTGTAGTGATTCCTCCGATTCCTTCAAACGGCATTTTATGAGCTGGTTCCAATGGCGTTTGTGAGTGTTTTTCGGTCCTTGGACAATATAGACCAGTTCGCCAATTCTTTGTTTTATGGTGCCTACTTCCCAGAATGTTATGTTGTTTTTGTAAGCCTTGAAAAAGACTTTATCGCCAGGATTGAAATATTTCTTATGAGGCGATACGGTTTTTTTGAACTTTGCTTACCGTGGAATAAGTTTGTCGAAGACAGGCTTGATTTTCCTTGCGAACATTGTTTCTGCAGGCGAGCTTTCCATAGGCGTGTTCGGATTAGGGGTTATCCGATACACCTGCAGAAACTGTTGCAATGCTCTATCTGTCGGTGTGCCTAGTGCCTTTTTTAAAGCCCTTTTTAGAGTGTCCACGATCCTTTCGGCCTGGCCATTCGACCTAGGGTGGTACTGAGGCGTTGTAATGTGGTCCACCTGATATGACTTGCAGAAGTCTCTAAATTCACTTGATGTGAATTGAGTGCCATTATCTGTAACTACACAATCTACCGCGCCAAAACGCGCCAAAACGCGCGAATCTACGAACCTATTATGTTCTGTAGTTCCCAGTTTTCTCAATAGTAGACATACCTTTTTTTTACTGGGCCATTGTTCACAGTCTACGTTGAAAATATCTTCGTAGCGCCTGTAAAAAGCCTCGAACGTTTTGTCGTTCTCTGGTACGTATTCAAAGGTTTCCATTGAATTGTAGATTGTACTCTAGGAGAATATTGTATCTTTTTCAGAGTTTGAGCCTTTTAATGCATTTACGAGTAATTCTTTAAGTTGTTTCTGCTGTAGTTCGGCATTCTGAAGCGTAATTTGTTGTAATTCAATTTGTTGTTTATGTAATTCCATAAATAGTTGTTGTTGTTGTTCTTCTGATTTTTGTTGCTGATCCAAATTTACTTTTAGTATTTGAACGATTACTTTTTGAAAATCTTCCATATTTCGACAAATAAAAATGACAGCGATTTTTTGTTGCCTTGAAACCCGTGTACCAAGGGGAGGTACACAAAAAAAATCTTGATAGGTTTTATTTCTTTTTTAACAAAAAAAAAAAAAAATATGGACAGACAATTAGTTAAACTAAACTAATTATGTGCTTAGCTTTTTTGCGATTCCGTGGTTCCGTTAATTTTAACGTAATTGTATAAATTTTCACCACACTTATTATGTATTTTTTTATAGAGGTACAAAAAAAGAGAAAACTCGCCTTAGTGAATTTGAGGGGAGAATAATTTAATGCACGAGTTCAACTCAGTTACATAAAAAATTTTTAGATAGTTTTTTTTCGAAAACTTGAGTCGTAAGTATTACTTCGGCTCTTGTGTTGCCAGTTTGTTTTATGAACAAACTGTATTTTTTTTCTCTGTGTGTGGGTGTGTAAGAAATCGTTCTCGTAATGTTGTTTGGACAGACTTTAATATTCCGTAGATGTCGAATCGCTAGTTCGTCACTGCTGATCGGAATATATATTTTTTTATATGTAGACGCTGGGTGTTTGCTAATGTACTAATACCAGCTTAATTTCTCGTTCAACATTGCTGTGGGAACGCGTGGAGTTTCTGTGTATTTTTCGAGTACTCTGTCGCTATTGATATGATGAGAACGAAATTCTCGAATCTTTCTGTCGCCACTGATGTGGGACTGGCAAGGTATTGCGGTTTTTGGAGTGAATGCGTTTCTCGAATTCTCCGTCGCCACTGATGTGGGCCCAAAATCGGGACCACAGAAGGAAAACACGGAACACGGATTAGAGGTAAGAAAGATATATTAAACAGAAAGGTTACAGAGATATTGTAAGTGTAAGCGAAGCTTACTATGTGCTAGTGTCCAATATTGGTAGTCGTACGTGGCTGATACTACGGTATTAGCATACTCTCTATCCTCCTCTTCTCTCCTAGAGTGTTATATCGCATACTTTATATAGTCCTGGAAGCGTTCATGTTGTAGGTATGTTACGTCCTCACAATAATTCTGTAATTCTATACATATGTATAGAGACAATACAAGATTGATTATAGCAGGTTTTAAATTAATTAAGAAAGTATTTACTTCTAAAGAATTTTCAGAAAAAATTAGAAGGTTTAAAATAGAACATTTATCCATTCGTTTGCATTCGCCTTGGTTTGAAAGTGTTTGGGATGGTATGATAATAACTATTAATCTCTGTATTTACAAAACAATTGGTCGTTCTCGGATCAATTATTTTGATTTACTTACTATTTTCCTGACATTCAAAATTCTATTAATTCCAAATCTTTTAACTATAGATGTTCTAATGATTTTGATTTGGAAATAATTACTGCTAATTCTTTCTTAAGCCCTAGTGTTAATGAGGGGCTCGTTTTGAAACGTAATGAAGGAGTTATAATATTACAACAACCAGGTAGGATCTTATGTGATAAAATGACTTGAAATTAGGGATACTATGTTACAGAAATTCCGCGATATTTGGTATCAAGAATACCTATTAAGTCTAATAGAACAATATGAATATCTGTTTGAAACTAAGTTCTTCAGTATCATAAAATTGCATTTCGTCATTCTCATAAATAAGCCTTTGAAAGAGACACCATATTGGTGTTTGGGTAAATTAATGTAATTGATACAAGGTAATGACGATAATGTTCACATTGTTAAGTTACAAACGTTTGATGTTACTCTACAGGTTCATATTCTGAAGCATTTATATCAGCTAGAATTATCTCTTACTCGTGCATATAGATTTGAAGGGTGTATAGAGAAGTCATTTTAAGCTTAAGCTACTAATTCACAATGGAACATTGTTATAAATAAGAAGTTTTGAATTTTACTCTTCAGGGCCTACTCCATTTCATGCCTGATATTTCAAGATTAAGTGTCTGAAAAATTATATAAAAAATGTAAATGCGAAAATTTTGTTTCGTGCATCTTTGAAGGGAAAATGTTGAAAATTAAAACTAAAATAATAAAAATAAACATGCTGTTATATTTGCGCTTGTACACCTATTTTGTTGATACACTGCATTTTATATTAAAATAAAAAATAATGTAAATAAGTGTAAAAATTTTATCAGACGTGTTGTTTGCTAGTTTATGATATTTTTTTTTATTGCAGACATTTTTATCACCTGTTTTGTGTTGATTTTTTTATACGAGCTGGAAAAGGAAAGAAAAGGTAATTGATATGTATATTTTGCCAATATAGGACCTTCTCGTGCGTGTCCAACTTGAATCGTTTGAGTTTAGTCACGTCATAGAGATCGAGCTTTACAATAAGTTGTTTTTAGATATCGGCCCAAAGCCTTGGTCGGAGACAGAGAGGAGAGTGACGTCATAATTCCTTTCTTCATCAGCACAAGAAGGTTCTTCCAACAGCAAGAGTGATCATCGTTTCCATGACAACGAAAAACACAGAACGGAGTGAAAATTCCCTTCACAAAGAATGCGGTTTTGTGAGTCAAAATTTACCATTTTTAAAATATACAGCAGAGTAAGACGAGGTTTTAAAGGGTTAAATTAAGTTTTAAACCCGTTATTAAGACTTTAATGGTCGTATGAAACATTTTATTATAAATAATTTTAGCAACAATACAAGTACTAATGCAAATATCGTTAAGAACAGCAACCAACGTAATTGTAGGAATCCTAACCAATGCCCAATTTCTAACAAAATCTTTACTAAATCGCTTGTGTATCTTTGTTCTATCTCCTCAATAGAAAATCCGAGGGTTGAAAAAATTTATATTGGCAGCACCAAGAACATTTCAAAGATCGTTACTATAAGCACCTATCTTCTTTTACTATTGCTACTTATATAAATCGTACTTCACTTTCAAAATATTTTCGGAAGTTGAAAGAAGAAAGTAAAACCACTAAAGTTAAATGGAAAATTTAAAAACTTGCTCCATCTTGTAGATCCTTATATGAACCTTGATTTCTGTGTTTACAAGAGAAAATGCAGAAAATCAGATTTTTAAATACGGACGAGTTATTAAATCAAAAGTTCGAACTAACTGTTAATTGTAAACATATTTCGCCTTTGACGCTACAATCTTGCTAAACATTAAACTTTGACAATCACTTCTTTTCTGTTGAATAACCTTATGGTAAACTTTGAAAATTATACTTAAATTTCTTCGGTGTAGTATAGTTTGTACATTATTCCTCTTACATTATTGATAATATTTTATCTAGAGGTATATACGTTTGCATGGCGTTTTAACATTATTGTATTGTTTTATTAATACTCTTTAGTTAAATGTTGCACTCCATTGAGTAAAATTTATATAATTTATTTCCTTAGTATTTTATTATTTTATATGATCTATATATTTAAAAGTTTTGGTTATTTTATTTATTTAAATACTTTGATTTAATTGAATTTTGCTTTGTTTTTGTTTTTTTGTTAAATATTTTCTTACTTTTTCCTTCTTTTATTTTTTAAAGAGCCTCATTATTTACATACTATAAAATTATTTTTGTTAAATTACGTTTCTTCTCGGTGAAAATGTCAGCCATTCGTCGCCAACATTGTATCATAAATTCTGTTTCAAATATTCCACTTGTATTCATTGCAAATTTAAATCTGTGTTTCATGGCATCTTACTTAATATAGACCATTTTGATTGACTGAACCGATTATCAACAGAACATATCTGGCTAATTTACATTTCTATATTTTCCTTTTTTCTCTTCTTCCTTTTCTTTACAGAAGAGACTATATCTTGTGTCTTTCTTTCTTTCTTGCTCTTCTTATTTTCTTTCTTCTTTTTCGTGGGAAAAAAAAACATTGTGAGTAAATATTAAAACTTTTAATAATCCTCATTTACTACCGCCTGATGAGATGCGATGACATGCTTAGAAACATGAGAGCATTTAAGTAGCGTTTTACATAAGTTCTAATGTGATATCTTATAATAAAGAATACTGCTCCCATATATATATATATATATATATATATATATATATATATATATATATATATATAAAGAGAAATAGCCTAAAAATTAAACCATTACACACACACACACACACATATATATATATGTTTGTGTGTGTGTGTGTGTGTGTGTGATAAAAAATTAAGAGAAAGTTATATTATTATTGTACTCATAATTACTGCTAAAATATATTCATTAACTATTTCTGAATAAATTTTAAAAAATGCAAGATATATATTCATATTGTGATTTATCCAGTTCAAGATAAAAGTGCTTGCTGGATTGTGAAATTGGATAAGATTCAGTTTGAAGGTATCATTGAAAATGGAAATTCTGCAGTCTCTCCTACCATCTTTATTTCTATCAGGAGCTTTAAAGTTTAGTTTTAGGTTTCATAATGGATGATTGCAGTAAATTTTTTATTGAATATGGACTCCTGAATTAAACTCAGAATTGCTAATATTAAATCAGTTTCCAGGACACTGGAATTGTCAGCCTTAGGTGGTTGCTTTCATGTTATCCAGGAGATTAAACTGTTATCCCGATAAGAAACGCTATGTAAGGTACTTTAACATTGGCTATGTGCTAAATTTTATTTGCATTGTTTTGTTTTTATTATCATTTTAATTTCGGTAGCATCAGCATTTTGAAAGTTGATTTTTAATTAAACCGCGTCCTCGTTCTGAGTAACCATTCAGTTCTTTATTCGAATATTTAATTCTCGCCGAAGTTTAATTGCATTGAATGAAGAAATTAAAAATATGACTAATCACTTGCGTCATATTAAATATCCGGAAGGGTATTTCCAAATTTAGATGAGTGTCAGCATCAGAAAGCACACACAAATCAAGGAATTCTCTAACTAAAATAATAAAAAAAACACGATAAGAATTTGATTTAATGAGATTTCCAACAGGTTGAATCGAGGAAAATGTTATCCCCGAATAGTTGTTGCAATACAATTTAACATCTTCAGAATTATCACTAGATGTGATTGGCATTAGAAAATCATTCTGAACACGCTAAAGACATTAAAGAAAATAATATTCTTTAAAAGTCACCGCAATGAGTTTATGAATATACGAATATCATATACTTAATATTTTTCTACTAACCTACATATAGCTTAATGTTATATTCACTGTTTCAAGCCTATTATCGAAGTTACAAAATATCTTCCATTTGCATCAGTGTCATTGCCATCAACACAATAAAATGTTATATTTTGACGAAATATTATTCAAATCAGTTATTGCAGTGGCACTAGTGAGTATAATTTCCTTGATTATTGCCACGAAGAAAATCTGTTTTCGATTGATGTGAATCAGGAAATAAACATTGTCTATTGAAAATTGTGAAAAAACAGATCACTCATATTAATTAATAATTCGTCATGGAGTCATAGCAATTACGTCTTATGAACCAATATATTTATGTTGGAAGTTTGATCCTCAGTGGTGGCCCAATAATGAAACCTTGTGCCAGAACAAGTTTTACTGAGTGAATCAGTAAACAATGTATGAAGTAAAATTGGAATGACACCTTTTTAAAACCTTTTATTTAAATTAATTTTCTCAGAAAACTGAGAAATTGATGATCATCTATTTTTATCCTCAATAACCAGTAAATAGCTAAATGGCACGGATTGACAGATAAGTATTTTGGATCATATTTGTAAAAATAGATTTAATTCTCAAAACATTTCAACAGAAGATGACTTTTGACCCCAGATCGTGGGATTCCATATTGCACCCAATCTTTTAATACTAAACACGTTTTAGATAATATTTTGCCAGAACGTCCATTTTCAAAATACATATGAATAATAGAAAATAGGAATTGATCATCGTGTTGTTTTGATAGCTTTCTATTTAGATGTTGTATATCTTGTCGGTCAGAATATTTTTTGCATATTTTAAAAATATATCTGGATTTCATATTCAAATCCATTTAGTCTTAAAGGAACCCCGTTGAAACAACCCGAATCCAAGCAGATGATATTTTATCCCACCTATATTTTAAAATTTATTTAGTGACGTTCGTCTACAAATAAGATTTATCTGCCAACAATTTTAATTTATATAGTTCTGTGAAATGGAATAATTTATCTTTAACACCAACAAAAGGTCAGCTTTACAAACACCAATATTTTATCAATTACTCGTTGATGTGGAAAAATATCTGCTCCAAGGATTATGATTATATTTTCCATATGATTTTTTATGCAATTGGCGAACAAAGAAATTAGTTCTAAAAAGCACTTTTATTAGGTTGGTGCAAAAATAATGACGTAATAATATCGTTTTTTGACGTTAAAAAATACGTCAAAAAACGACATTATTACGTCATTATTTTTGCACCAACCTAATACTTCCTGTTCTTCAGAGATTTCTAAATTTGCTATGGTCATTATTTCCTGACTTGTCTTTCTTCGGAAGAGACATATTTTAAATTTATTACCTGTCTAAAAGTTAGCCAATATATTTGTTTTCTTTTCTACTACTGTGCTTGCAAATGGCAGTAAATTTTATCTCGGTGAATATTTATTGTCGTTTCTATTTCATCTGATCTATGTAGTTCATACTACTGAATGCAAACATGTAAAGAAAAACAAGGATCAGGTAATTTTTTACGGAAGACTTTTGTGCATTTTTTCATGCATAAAAGCTTAGGATAAAAACTGCTATGGGTCATAAAACATGCAATTTGTAATGATTTTGAGAAGAGTTTGGTCAAGATGAAGCTCGGATATTACTGCCCATATTACCGGATCGTGAAATCTATCATTCTTGTTTAAAATTCACAGTATATTCACATACAGTAATTCTCTTTTCTGATATTCCATAGGAAAATATACAATAGCTATCATATCGAATTATTTTTACGATATTCTTAGGTAACTTCTAAAATATCATTTTATATATTCGCGCAGCAATATATGTTCTGTTATGAGGATTTTCTTCATTTATGATGGATTGCACGTAATTGCAATAGTTAATACACGTAAATTTAGATTCGTACGTGATGCTTATCTTAGAAATTAAATTATATTATGTAGATTGATATTTTAAAATTGTAATCTCATCATAGTGTCGTGCCACGGCAGTGCTGACTAGGACCAGATTTTTACATCTTATTTGCAGCAATAATTCTGCGTGAGCGAAAATAGAGATCTTTAAGTTTATTCTAAACTTCTTAATTATTTTTCAATGCCTTTAAGTATTTTATCTATATAAGTATATATTGTTCTACTGTGAATAATATACAGTCAACTATGCCCGAAATAAATATAGCAGTTTATTATTTTTCTTTCTTTGATTTCTGTTGTATATACATTTCCTTCAGGATCCCAACCAGAAATTTAACGTCAGAAATATTAGGTTGGTGCAAAAATAATGACGTAATAATGCCGTTTTTTGGCGTTAAAAATACGTCAAAAAACGAAATTATTACGTCATTATTTTTGCACCAACCTAATAGCTTCATGACATTTTCACCAATCATTTTTTTTTAAAATAAGAAAAACCTAACATCACACACATTTAACATATATAAAGCTCTTTGTTGTGTGTGAGCTGTATTTGTGAGTTCAGTATTTTGTATTTCTTTAAGACATGAGTTAACAGGAATCCCTTCAAGGAGTCTATCCTTAAAGATCCAAGAGTGCGGAACACTAACAAAGTTTTTTTTTATGGTAATCGATGCATGTTGTGTTGAGATTTTTACATTTTCATCCTGCAATTTTCCAGGGTCATTTTATTTATTAGTAATTGATCTTTTCAACCACATGAACGTCTTCGACACCCCTTCTGTTCCTAGGGAAGAATTTTATTTTAATCGAGAAAGAGGTAAGTAAAGTTCGAAATGACAGATGTGATCAATTTTTATGTGGTGGACAGACATGGTATTGGTCTATAATTTTGGGGTCCTCTGTTCCAACCGTTTTTGGTAAGAGATATATAATACCTTCAGTGATCCATTCTGAAATTTCATTGGGAATATTAATTAGCATTGATAAAGATTGTGCTACGGCATTATGAATTTATTACAGATGATAGAGCCAAAAATTTGGCCCTTATCATTTCCTGAGGATTTCCGTTTTGGGGGTTTAGTTAGTGCTTGCCTAACATTATTATTGGTTATATTTTTCCATTCACATGTTGATCCTTCATTCATTCTTCTTCTTACTTGATCCACTCTGCATTGGGATTATATTCCTTTGGATTGCTCCAAATATTCTCCCAAATGTTTGCCCTTCTTCAATAGATGGTGGCTGTTTCACTTCTATAAATGCTTTTTCAATTTCCCTATTTGAGGTCCGTTTGGAATATCTCATTTTGTCGACAGAACCTCAAACGCTTTTCTCTATGCTTTATTTGCGGTTTCTGTTTAAGTATTTCTTTTATTGGTGGAATTTCATTTAGTGATTTATTTATTTTTTTATTTCTGCTTCAGCTTCCTGCTTTACCGTATTGAAACATTTGAATTTACTGAAATCGATAATTCGTATCAGACTACCTCAATTTCTGGCTTTAATTTGCCTTGCAAATAGGTTCTTTTTGTTTGACGTTTAATCCTTTGTCTTGATATTAAGTTTTAAAGTAGCTGGTAAAACTGTCGCACATATGACATTATTTATTTCTGTGATATTTTCCAGTGGCCTGTTCGTTAACAATGTTTGCATTGCAGCATTATATGATTGCGCAGTATGATTATTGGACTCTGTCATATGAATATTTGGACGCCAGTCTCTTTCTGGCATTTGCATGTGAGTTACTGATTATTGTATGTGAGTTGCTGGTTATTTGAATCATGTGCCCTTCACTGACTTTGCTTTCAATGAATTTTGCTCTAATGTCGTTTGATTTATCTTCATCAGTCGCAGAATCTGAATCAGTGCAATTGTTTATGTGGCAGCTAGATTCATCCGTTTTATTTCCTGAGAAATCATTATTTCCTATATCATTTATTTTATTTTGTATCTCATCTTTTGTCATATTATTCATTTCCACTGTTGCATCATTTTTGTTTGGATTATGTCTGCTTGTACTTTGTCTTATATATAGTTTTATCTTATCTATTTCTCTATTTGAGAGTCTTGTATTTCGTATGATGCCTCCTCATCACCAAGGGCAGAACGCTGATATTGCAGAAAGAAACAAAATGCTTCAAAGCTGGAACAAATATATCGGAGAACTCTTTCACAACGAAAGTGAGTAACCGGTAATACAGAAAAGTATCAAGGGAAAGGAAATATTAAAATCTGCAGGAAGAAATCTTCAAGGCCAAACGGATTTGTAATAGAGACGCTGGCAGACATAGATGGTTCCGGTATAAACAAGATTACAAAAATAATAGATATAATCTACAACAGCCGTGATATACCGGAATACTTAAGTAGCGTTAGGAGTATTTTCAAAAGACTCTTTGAGAAACCAGGCGCAAACAAAAGGTGTATTCCATCAGATAATCAGCCTAGTGATCCATATAACAAAACTCATCATCCGATTTCTAATGAAAAGAGCGCGCAGTAGACTCAAACCAGAAATAGAAAAAGAACAGTGCAGGTTCATCAAAGCCACTGTAACAATAAACGCGATATTTATGCTCAGAATGTTATCAGAGAGAGCAATAAAAATGCAGAAGTACGTGAACCTGTGTTTTATAGATTACACATTAGGCGTTCGATAAATTATGCCACAACAATGTGTTAGAAGTACTCAGCAACCTTGAAATATTTAGGAAGGATATTAGAGTAATCAAAGATCTGGAATACATACGCATGGAAAACGAGTTCAGCAGATATACACAAATAGTAAGAAAAAGATGTATCTTTTCACCGGAATTATTCAACCTATACAACAAGGTAATTCTCAGAGAATTAAAGGTCCTATCTGGATTAATTATTGACGGCCACAGTCCTAACAATATAAGATATGCAGATGACACAGTTTTGATAGCAGACATTGAAAGAAAACTACAAAGGCTCCTAGAGGAGGTAGTGAAGGAAAGCAATTAAAAGATTAAACATCAACTACAAGAAGACAGAATACATGGTTGTTAACAAAATCATGAACCCAAAATGCAAATTACAAATAGGAAATATCAAAATCAAACCACTACAAAAATTTATATATCTTGGAAGTGTTCTAACAGAGGACGAAAAATGCGACACTGAAATCTAAAGGCTCACTGGGATAGCCAAAGATGC
This sequence comes from Acanthosepion lycidas, assembly GCA_963932145.1. NCBI lineage: Eukaryota > Metazoa > Mollusca > Cephalopoda > Sepiida > Sepiidae > Acanthosepion > Acanthosepion lycidas. The sequence goes on along the minus strand of OZ010573.1, from coordinate 151,704,648 downwards.
ATTTCAAAAGCCAAGACGAATAGTAAGAGACAGAAAAATCTTTATTAGAAAGAAAGAAAAGAGTATTGAACTGCTGCGTGATCTCTCTCCAAATTTATGACAGTGAATGTTGGACAATCTCCTCATAGATGAAGGACAGACTTGAAGTAACAGAAATGTAGTTATACAGAAGGATACTATAGGTCGAACCAATTCTTTCCCCTATTTCGTAGCGAAATGTCGGACTGCAATAGACGTCTCTTTGCCTCCGCCCGTAACGAGTGTAAGCGTGTCCTCAACGATGCTAAGTCACTATTTGCTTCTCGGATGAAGGAGCGTATTGCATCTCGCAAATTTGGCTCCAAAGATTATTGGCGTTTGTGCAAGAGCGTACTGAACAATTGGAAGCTCACTATATCTCCTTTGTTCAACCAGTTCGAAGTCCTGACCACCTCTGCCAACAAGGCTGAATGCTTTGCTCGGTAACTTTCATTCAACTCAACGCTCGACTCTTCCGGTGTATGCATACCCGACTTCCCTCTTAGAACTGAGGCCCTATTGATTGGGTTACACATAACCCCGTCTTTGGTATTGGCAATTATCTCCAATTTAGACCCCAACAAGGCTAGTGGTGGGGATGGGATACCAGCCATTGTCTTGAAGAAATGCACACCTGAACTGGCGCCCGCCCTCTGTAAACTATATAACGACTGCCTCAAGGAATCTTGTTTTCCCGACTGCTGGAAGTCCTCTTCAATTGTTCCTGTCTTCAAGAACTATGGCGACCTCTCTGACCCTGCTAATTACCGTCCTATCAGTCTCCTCCCCCTCTTCGGCAAAGTCTTCGAAGCGCTAATCAATGCCGAAGTGGTATTACGGGTCGATTGTTTGATCATTCCTGTCAAACCGTAAATTGAAGGTCGTTCTCAACGGATTCTCCTTTAGTTCCTATTCTACGAACGCAGGTTTTCCTCAAGGCTCCATCCTAGGCTCCACTCTATTCCTTATCTACATAAATGACCCTCCTGACGCCATAAATTCCCAAGTTGGCATCTACGCGGATGACACCAAAATTTACTCCTGCCTCAAAAACAAATCTAGTGTCGCTGACAAAACTAACCTGGCCGTACGTCTCGTAAAGGACCTCCATTCGCTGGTTCACAAACTTCATGAATTCAAGCGCTCTACGAGGCTGGCATCCCGCTCTCACCCTTTCACTGTCGAAACTATTAAATGCAACCGTCTCTTCTATTCCAATAGCTTCATATCTCGCACCTCTCGCCTGTGAAACTCACTTCCCTTTTCCAGTTTCACTGAGAGCTATAATCTCCAACTATTCAAATGCAATGTCAATCGACATCTCCAGTTATCTTGATCTATCCACTATTTTTCTCCTCATCCTTTCCTCTATCACTCCTATCTGATCTTGCTCCAAATCTCCTGTAACCCCTTGCGCCCTAGTGACTTCCCGCCTTGCTTGGGGTGAAACGCTTAAAAAAACAAAACAAAAACAACAACAAAAATAAAAAACAAAAAACAAAAAAAACAAAAAACAAAAAAAACAAAAAAAAAAACAGCCACCCACTCTTCAGCCTTAATATTTATAGTTATGTAATGTACTTGAATTACTTTTATATGAGCTATATCTTATTACTTCATAAGTATTTGTAGAAACACATTACGTTATTGCAATAACAAATTATATTATTAAAATCAATGTAAGTTACTGTTCCAGACGCACACGCCAATGCACGTGTAAATTATTTATTTATTTCGTCATGAAACCTTGAATTTTCCATTGAATTTTTCATTTTTCTGCAATTCCTTTTTTGCGTACTCTTATGCATTCACACAATTCTCCACCAGATGAATCGACCGTGGGGTATATTTCTAGAGCAATAAAGTATTCTAGGAAATATTCTAGAATGCTGTTTTGGTAATTGTCAATGAGATCCATCTGTATATTTGATAACATTTACCGGCCTGAATGTCCGAGAAATTTTCATAGAAAATATTCGTCCTTTGACAGGATTCGAACCTGCATCCTATACAGAACCGTCATTTAGCCGGGCGTGCCTATAGGATGCAGGTTCGAATCCTGTCAAAGGACGAATATTTTCTATGAAAATTTCTCGGACATTCAGGCCGGTAAATGTTATTTAATACTGTTTATTATAAACAGAGCATTTACTTAAATACTTGTATCTATAAAAAGAACGTTAAACATAAAAAATAAATGTCTTTAATAAATAAATTGTCGGACTTTGTCCATTTCTTAATATATATATATATATATATATAATATTCTATAAAGAATAAATACATCGAAGAATAAAAATTATAATATATAATTATACATATATATAAACTGCATAGAGAACTTATTGTATTTATTCCCTTTTTATATTATGCAATCTTAATAGGATATACAGATCACTGAGCTGTTTCGGCGTGAAAAGGTTTTATTATTCATTTTTGGGCATAATGCATAGGTCTTAATAAAGATCTGTTCATAAAAAGTTTGTATAATTTATATCAGTAGACATACATAAATACAGGAAACATAATATTCTAGTCTTACGGAAATTGCTTAATTTTTCATGACCAATCCCATGATAATGATTTTTGGATTTTGTAAGTTGATAATTTACGAAATATTTGTAAAAAAAAACAGCCAAATATTTAACTAAGAAATAGTCGAAATAATATATTATTGACCCCTCAATTTGTTGATATATTTATTTTGCTAAGGCATGCTGCAAACGTACACAGGTGAATTTTTTAGCAGTTGTGTTACACTTCCACCAAAATATTATTACTAAATTACTAAGTGTAAAATATAATTAAACCGAAAATTGATACTGATACACAGAATAAAATAATTGAAAATCAATGAAATCAAAGAAGATATACATGCATTTAAAATATCTCAGCACTTCTTTATTTTAGTTGTAATCACTGAAGTTTTGAGTATTTCTTCAAACATCTTATTTTATTGGAACCACGAGTAAACTCCATCACAAGCAAATGACAAATGACCAACGTAAAAATAGATGCCAAATTTAATTCACAAAATCCTTGACACGTTTTCTTTTTTAGCAGTTCATTCACAACACCCGAATTCCTATGTCAAGATACGGTGGAAAAAAAAGTAAAGGAAAAACAAAAACAAAACAGAATAAAAGAGAGAATTACAGAATCATATCAATAATTTACATTAATAATGGCATTTTATTCATGAAATATTTGTGTATTTCATAGAAGAAAATGGAATGAATATCACTGAGTACCTGTTCGCAGAAAGAAATCTGTAAATGTATCAATAGATACGCTCATGATGTATGTATATATGTTTTTGCGTGTTCAGACATATCCATAAAATTATTCAAAGTGCACGTTTTAGCTGCAATTTAACATTTAATTATCAGCATTAAACATTAGTTTAATCGAAATCTTTAACTGAATAAAAAATATTTCCAGTTTCCTTAGCGGTAGAAATAATTAACTCTTTGCTGCTTAATCTAACTGAAATACGGTATCATTTAAATGTCGGATTACATAAGCGGACAAAAGAATGTATAAACAAATTTCCACGAACTGGTCAATGTCATCTGAGTTAATATATATATATATATATATATATATATATATATATATATATATATATATGTGTGTGTGTGTGTGTGTGTGTGTGTGTGCGCGCGTGTGTATGTGTGTGTGTGTAGGAAGAGAGAGAGAGAAAGAGAGAGAGAGAACACGTACATGTAAATATGGATATGCATGTATGTGTACTTTTCATCTCTCCATTTTATTTCAGCCTATTTCTGTGTGCGTAAAAATAATCCAATACTAGCATATATATTAATAAACACTCTTTAATTCGCGAAGGTGAACGCGCGCACACACACACACACACACACACATATATATATATATGAATGCCTGCATACAAACGTATATACATACCTGAATTCTGCACGTTAATTAAATTTGAATAAATATGCATTTAACTGCAAATTTCTGATTGGAAATATTTATCTTCTATTGAGGCATTTTGGTGAAATAGTAAGCGTTATATCACATAACTCATTTTTATTTGCGTTATATCACATCACTCATTTTTATTTGCAGCCAGACTTAACCCAATATAAGGAATATGGCGTAATGGGCCTTAACCAGACTTACTGACACATTACACAGGTCGTGTTGCGTCACCCTTATCATCATAAGAAAAAGTTTGTAGGAAAATCATTGCCTTTATTTCTCTCTCTCTCTCTCTCTCTCTCTCTCTCTCTCTATCTATCTATATATATATATATGTATATATATATATATATATATATATATATATATGTATATATACATTGTTTAAAATGTCCTCTATATATGGGGTAAGTGTGTTAAATATCGAAGGCAGAGCATTTATAGATATAGACTGTAGATATAGTCAGTTCTAGCTTTATGCAAAATGTCACTACTTCTTTTGTAGCTGTATATATTACATATTGTGTATATATGTCAATAGAGAATTAATGGAAATAAGGGAAGATGAGGCAAACTCTTCCAAGATTCTTTTGTTCAGAGATAATGCAATTGCCTACAAAAAATATAATATACTTAGCCAGTGTAAAAACACCAGATAACGAAGAAACATATACATAGGAGTAAGTGTACATTCCTGGAGAGGGATTATGCGCACAATATATCTTTTAACTACAGTAAATATCTGCACAGTACAACTCATTCTATACGTATATGGTAAGCTACGGGCAGAAAACAAAATATAATGGAAAATAAGCAGAACAACAGCAGTCTACATCAATAAATTTAAAGCTATGAACTTCGTGGGAAGAAAGAGCAGTACTCATCTTCCCAGACCAAATTAGGAAATAAATGATCAAAACTTATCTCAAGGTGCAGACATGGAAATATATTTTTAATACGTTACTTAAAAACCGAAATCTATTATTATCTTGTAAAATTTAATCTATCTTGTAAAATATAACTAAGAAAGAATACAACAGAGATAATCTAATCTGACAGTGAAATTAATAACAACCTACCTAAAATGGGATATATATATATATATATATATATATATATATATATATATATATATATATATATGTGTGTGTGTGTGTGTGTGTGTGTATATATATATATATATATATATATAAAGAAATATAGTCTTAAGGTGTGCTATATTTATGGAATAAAGTGCTCAATATCAGAGATAGAGCGTGTGTAAATATAAAAGTGAACATAGAAGTCAACACTTAGAGGCGTTTGTTTATTTATTTGGGTCGAATTATATTGCTTGTTTTTATTTTTTATTTTTTTGTTTCTTATTTTATTTATTTATTTATTTATTAACTTAGTAAAAATTTGTTTATATCACTTATTTAACAGTTGTCTTTTGGTTTGAGAATTTAATTAAAGCTATTTGTTCAATTTTGGTGTTGATTGTTGTAGTTCATTCTAAGTATTATTTTGGCGGGAACAGTTTTTAATTGATTATCTTTATTTGGGATTGGTTTGTTTATTTACTTGAATGAATTTAGGTCAATTTATTTTACTTGTATATTTTCTCTTTTCGGTTTTCGATTTTTAAGTAATATAGTATTTATTTATGTTTTATTTCTATTTTTTTATTGTTATTTTGTTTATTAGTATATTTATTTTTTTATTTTATTTTTTCCGTTTTTAATTTTTTAGGTTACGTAGTAAAAATTTATTTTCATGTCTGCATTTTGAGATGAGCTCGGATCTTTTGTTTAATAATTTAATTTGGTCGGGGAAAGTAATGATAGCTATTTTTTCCTCCAAGCAAAGTTTGCAAGTTTTTCTGCCTTTGTGAGCTTCCGAGTCGGCGTCTGTCGAACTCTCTGCATTAGCAGAGACGGACCCGGACGAGGCTTTGACGAAGGGCAAGGTTTCGTTCGGGGAGGTAGACAGGGCCTGAACCCGTCTAGGCGGGTTTAAAGGCTATATTTTTGGCCGAGCCTACGGGCTCGGAGATACCCACATTAAACCGGCCTTGTGCCACATTCGATCCTCGTGGTTGGATTGACAAAAACCGGCCTGACGATTGTATATAGCATGAAATAGACTGTCGCCTCTAAGTGTTGACTTCTATGTTCACTTTTATATAATATATATATATATATATATATATATATATATATATATATATATATATATATATATATATGGTGTGTATTTAGGCAGTATCTTTTCATTCATACAAGTTTAATTAAATAATATAGACAAGTGTTGTCTATTTATTTTATGTAAATTCTTTTCATAACGTCTGATAAGTTAAATAACATTATCGTTCTAAACATCGTTATTTACAGATTTTTAAAAAAAAAACCATCAATCTACCTAAGATACGTTGATGATATTCTTATGTTAGTTAAAAATACAGATGAAATAATTAAACTTCAAAAACGTTTCCAAAATAATTCTGTCCTTAAATTCACATATGAACACAATACTAATAATAAAACCCCCTTCCTTGACATATTCATAAACACAAATAATAACAAATTTTCTATTTCGCCATACAAAAAACCTACAAGCATAAATTCATGTACACTTAACTACAAGAGTGAATGCCCATATTACTACAAAATAGCAATTATAAAGAATCTAATACATCGGGCAGAAACTAATTCATCCACAAAGCAGATTTTTTACAGCGAACTAAATATAAAACAGACACTTATTAATAATAGCTTTCCAAACTATATAGTTGATGAACTAATGAGATGCTTTCTTAGAAATTTCAATACTAAGCAAATTGTACATAATACTGCTTCTACTGATCGCAAACATAATCTCCTATATCGTAATCAAATGCATACTAATTATAAACAAGATGAAAATATACTAAAAAATTTAGTAAATTCTAATATATCAACTACAGATCCTAGAAAAAAAATTTAAATTAATTATATACTACACTAAATCTAGTATATCCAACTTAATTCTTCACAATTATTCTTCTCCCCCCGTTCGCGATTTGCAAAAAAAAACAACATAGTTTATAAATTCAAATGCCCTTTGGGAGAGTGTATCTCCAACGAATTAAATAATATTTATGTTGGCCACACCCCAAACTCGCTTTCACGACGCTTGACACTACATTTGAATGAAAACTCTAACATTTTTAGGCATTTAAAACAACATGCCTGCCCGCACACAATTCCGTAAAATACTTGTCGAAAACACAATTATACTTCGACATGAAAACAATAGACAAAAACTAAAAATCCTTGAAGCATTATACATCAAACAGTTGAAACCGAACCTAAACAAAATCAATTATGGCATCTCTACAAATATTCTTAAATGTCTATAATTGGTAAGAGAAGCCATTGGTTTATACCATGATTTCCCATACTTCATACTTCTCCAATTCACTCTCGTGTGGTCATGTGTGACGTCATGAGATGCGGTGCAATTTTCGCTTCTAGCGTCTTATATGCACGTGTTTATCGTTGCTTAGAAATCATCTATGTAAACAATGACATAATATCATCACTGTCTTGTCCGTATATTGTTTAATATGTTGTAATTGACATCTTTGATAATGGCTTATGTAAGCCGAAAGCTTAGATTGTATTAAAAAAATATGGATCAATATTGGGAATTTCTTTCTTCGTTCAACGATAATATTATTAAACTTATCAGACGTTATGAGAAAAATTACATAAAATAAATAGACAACACTTGCCTATATTATCTAATGAAACGTGTATATATATATATATATATATATATATATATATATATATATATATATATATATTAAAGAAAAACAGACCACTTTAAAGTACCATAATAATAATTATTTCACCAGAGCCCTTTTAAGGGACGCCTGATCATCAGATAGCACTTCCAAAAGTAATTTCATTTTTGGAAGTGCTATCTGTTAATCCAGCGTCCTTTAAAAGGGCTCTGGTGAAATAAATTATTATTATAGTGCCTTAAAGTGGTCTGTTTTTCTTTAAAATATTAGATTAGCTCTGGATTTACATTGAGCTCTCAGGATTTCATCCTCCTTGGGAATACCCATACGGATTACCAAGTTCTTCATAACTTAATTATATATATATATATATATATATATATATATATATATATATATATATATATATATACAAGTATATAATTGGTGAATTCGGAATAAATTCCAATAACCAACAATTGCTATTCTTACAAAAGTGCTCAATACAGAGTAGAGCGAATATAATTATTCATTTAAAAATTATAACATAAATATGGTATAAAATTACTACAAAAATAGCTATTTTATTTCAACACCTCTGGTGTCTTATCAAGTGATGATGCTGAATGTAGATTGTAGAATAAAGGTTTTAAAACGTTCAAATTAATTAACCACCCCTCGTAAGGGGAAACGCTGTTATATGAGCTGAAATGACTAATCAAAATACAAGTATACTAGAATTCACAAAACTTGACAACGAAGTAAGGTTATAATAACTATTAAATGCTTTAAAGTTGGGTTTATATTAAAATAGAATTTATTCTAATAAGTATTAAATTGTACGATAAAATTTTAAATTAAAATTAGAAACTACCCATTTCAAAAATGTAAATTTAATCTATATTAAGTTTAAAATTTTAAAATTATTGAGGAACAAAGAAAAAATACATATGTTATTCTATTCATTCTATCTAATATATAAAAAAGAAATTTCCAAACACAGATATACGCCTTATTGTACATTAGGTGAAAGAAAATAAGAACTACCTACAGATATATATGTACAGTGTACACACATTCATTACTACAGACAAAAGTACAGGAAAAGCCAACCTATAGACAAACATATACACACATATATACATATACACGCATACATACATACACATATATATCTACACATATACACGCATACGCATATGCATATGCATATATACACATACAGAGTCAAGCATAAATATATCAACCTACACTGCAACTTAAAAAGTAAACAAACCAAATATAAATTTATATACATACATACACATACATACACATACACAGATACATACATACATACACACACACATATACACACATATATATATATATATATATATATATATATATAATCTTAAACATACATATATGCAAACACATACAAATACGCGCATATATATAAAAACAAAAAATGGAGACTTAAACATACACACACACATATATATATAGACACATACACATATACATATCAATATATATATATATATATATATATATATATATATATATATATATATATATATATATATATACATAAACCTATCCTATAAACCAATATTTTAATAACAGTAATTATAAGTACATGACTTCATTATCCAAGTATTTTTGGAGTCTAAAAGAAAAGAATAAAACACCTACTGTTAAATGGAAATTAATCAACAAAGCCAGGACATGTAACTCCCTATATGTCCCATGTTATCTTTGTCTTAACGAAAAATTTGAAATAATTAGATTTAAAAATAAGACCCATCTCTTAAATCAAAGATAAGAACTAATAGTTAACTGTAAACACCGTTATAAATTTAACTCATTATAGGGGTTGTAATACTTTCAATGATAATGATATGTCATTGTAAATTTAATAGGTTATTATTTTTATTACCTGATGGTCCTCCTGTTGATATGGGTGTGTGTTGGTATACGTATACTGTGTTGTTCATGTCTGTAAGTGTGTGTATGTATGTGTGTGTGTTTGTGTGTGTGTTTGTGTGTGTGTTTGTACTGCTGGATGTGTATATATGTATATATATGTAAGTAGGTTTTTTTATATATATATATATTAAAAGTAAGTAGGTAAAAAAGAGGAGAAAAGGAGAGGAGGATAAAATATATGCATATATAGGTGTACATATATGTTCAGATGTATTGTGTATATATATTTCTATTTACGTATATATTTCTATTTACGTGTACTTCTGTATGTATGGATATGTTTGTATGTATGTAGGGATATATGTATATATGTGTATGTATGTGTATATATGTTTATGTATGTATATGCATGTATATGTTTGTATAGTTGAGTATGCATGTGTTTATGTGCATGGGAGTATATATATACTTGTAATTATAGGTATGTATATGTATGTAAATATATGTATATATGTGTGTGTGTATGTGTGTGTGTGGACACCTATCATATGTGAGCTTGTTTGTGTGTAGGTGCTTAAAATTTGGTTTGTATCTACAGGTGCGTGTGTATGTGTATGTGTGTATACTTGTATATGCATATATTGTTGTATTTGTATGTGTGTGTATATGTATATATGTATATGTATGCATATATATATATATGTATATGTATGAATATATATATGCTTGGATGTGTGCGTACTTATATCTGTGTATATGTGGATGTGTTGATATGGGTATTTAAAGCATGATTATATATTTGTATATGTGAATGTATGTTCATATTTCTTCGTATATGTATATATATCTTAGTGTCTGGGAATGTATCATCTAAATTTACTTTTGTTTGATAAGGGTTTGTTAATTGATTATAGACTTAATCAACAATTGTGTCTTGTTACATTTTCAAATTATTATGGATTCTACTGTAATTTATCGTCAATAGGATAAAATTGTTAGAATATGTGTAGGTTTATGTATGTATATACCTATTTATGTGTGTGTATTTATGTATATATATATATGGATATATATATAGATATAGATATGTATGTGTGTATGTGTGTATATATGTATATATATATGTGTATGTTTATATATATATTTTTAAATATATGCGTGTATTTGTATATATGTTTGTATATATGTATGTTTAAGATTATATATGTATATATATACATACATATATTTATGTATATGTGTGTGTGTGTATATATATATGTATGGATATATGTACGTATATGTATGTATGTGTATTTATATGTATTTATATTTGGTTTGTTTACTTTTTTAAGTTGCTGCGTAGGTTGATATATTTATGCTTGCTTCTGTATGTGTATATATGCATATGCGTATGTGTATGTGTGTATATGTGTAGATATATATGTGTATGTGTGTATGCATGCATATATATATATGTGTGTGTGTGTGTGTGTGTATGTTTGTCTATAGGTTGGCTTTTCTGTACTTCTGTCTGTAGGGATGAATGTGTACACTGTACACATATGTGTGTAGGTAGTTCTTATTTTCTGATACCTAATGTACAATAAGGCGTATATGTGTGTTTGGAATATTCGTTTTTTATATATTAGATGGTGTTATTTTATACATATATATCTATTTTAATGTCTTTTCTTTACCTATTGTTTGTTTCTCTTTTCTATTAGTCCTTTTTTATCTATGTATATTTGCCTGTATAAGTTATATTTTAATATGTGGTTAGAATTCGTTTAATAACACCTTTAATCTTGAATATTTCTTGAGTGTTATATAAGAGAGTCTATATCAATGTACGTGGGTATATGTACGTGTCTTTTTATGTCTGTGTATAGTAACTTGCATGCACATTTCATTGTGTATATATGTGGTTTAATTTTTTTTTTTTTTTGCAAAAGGTCGTGCAAATATTTCCTCTCGTAACTTTTGTGTGCGTGTATATATCTAAATATGTCTGCGTGCTTATGTATTATAATCTGGTTGTGTTTGTATTGTCTTTCGCAAGATGTCATAATCCCATGTCTACACTTGTATCCATGTTGTCATTAAGTTAAGGGCAGTTGATCTTAACGTTTTTTCCAACGTAATTTCAATAGAAACAAAATGAATAGAATAACATATGTATTCTTTCTTTTTTTCCTCAATAATTTTAAAATTTTAAACTTAATATAGATTAAATTTACATTTTTGAAATGGGTAGTTTCTAATTTTAATTTAAAATTTTATCGTACAATTTAATACTTATTAGTTAGAATAAATTCTATTTTAGTATAAACCCAACTTTAAAGTATTTAATAGTTATTATAACCTAACTTCGTTGTCAAGTTTTGTAAATTCTCGTATACTTGTATTATGATTGGTCATTTCAGCTCATGTAACAGCGTTTCCCCTTACGAGGGATGTTTGATTAATTTGAACGTTTTAAAACCTTTATTCTAAAATCTACATTCAACATTATCATTTGATAAGACAGCAGAGGTGTTGAAACAAAATCGCATTTTTGTAGTAATTTTATAACATATTTATTTTATAATTTTTAAATAAATAATTATATATATATATATATATATATATATATATATATATATATATATATGAATGTATGTGCATAAAGTCCCCTCCAAAAGTATTGGAAGAGTAAGGAAAGTTTCTTTGTTCTTGTTATTCACTGAAGTCATTTGGATTTAAGATCGAAAAATGAATATGAGATAAGAATTCAGAACTTCAGCGCTTATTTCCTGGTATTTACATCTAGATGTGTTAAACAACTTAGGGCATACAACCTTTTCGTTGAACCTACCAATCTTTCAAGTGACTAAAACTAATGGAACACGTGACTGACAGCTGTTTCTTCTTGTCCAGGTGTTTCCTTTTAGTTTAAACATTAAATAACTCTGAATGGCTATTCTTCGTTTTAAAACAGGATGTCGAAGGTGAAAAAACAAAACAAAGAAACAGCAGTTGATGACAGAAATATTGAGATAGCTGTGAGGAAAAAAACCTAAAGCGACAGTCACAGACATCACCAAAAACATCCACACTACAGGGGTGACGGTTTCACAATTTCGAGAGCAGAAATATAGGGGCCATACTACAAGAAGCAAACCGCTCATCAGCAGTAAGGATGCAGCGGTCAGACTTGAATTTGCAAAGAAATACAGGGACTAAAAGTTCTGGAAGAAAGTTTTATGGGCTGATGGGACCAAGATTAATCTCTACGAAAATGACGGAAAGACCAAAGTATGAAGAAAGAAAGTATCTGTTTATGATTCAAAGCATACAAGCTCATCGGTGAAGCATGGTGGAAGCAGTGTCTTGGCTTGGTCTTGCATGGCTGCTGCTGGAATAGGCTCATTCATATTTATTGATGGTGTAGCTCATGATGGTTGCAGTGGATGAATTCAGAAATCTACAGAAACATTTTGTCTGCCAATTTACAGAGAAATCGCGCAGCAAGAAAATGACCCCAAACTCAATGCCAGCACCCCAAAGAACTTCATCATGGGAAAAGTGGACCATTTCAGATTGGCCAAGTTAATCACCGGATCATAAACCAATAGAGATTCATTTCATCTCCTGAAAAGGAGACTGAAGGAATAAATCGCCTGAAACGAACAAGAACTGAGAGGCTATGTTGAAAGTTTGAAAAAACATCATAAATAAAGAATACAACAGTTTGTTAATGTTAATTGGCTGGAGCCTTGATGTAGTTATTGCAAGTACGTGTTACACAGAAAAATATTAAATGTCATTTACTTTAAGACTATATGGTCCAGGGTTAGGGTTAGATGTAATTTTGTTCACATAAAAACGGTTATCTGATACAAAATGTGGTATGTACTAAGCTGCTCAATACATCTAATTGTAATTACCAGGGATTAAAAGAAATTCTGAAATCTTGTCTCATATTCATCTTTTGATTTTAAACACAGATATCTTCAATGAACAACAAAAAGAAAGGATTTGGCGTTGCCGTTCCAATGCTTTTGGAGAAGACTACACGTGTGTGTATGTGTATGGAACATTCCCTTTTCTCCTTGGGAACAGCGATATATAAAGGTTTGAGCGAGGCCGATTTGAACTTTGGTATCAACTACGTGCAAATATTGAGGCCAGTTTGGAGCATGCTGCTCCTCTCAATGATTGTTTTACCTTCTATTGTGGCTTTGTCGCATGCAGTAAAGCAGGCCTTGCTGCCTACTTTCGGAAACATGTGGCGATTGATTCTCAACCACCCGAGCGAAATGGGGTAACTACTTGTTCCATCTGTCTAAAAGTTTACAAAACGAGAGATGTCTGTGTATGTGTGTGTTTGTGTGACCTATAGATACCACTGAAATAATATTATACTATAGATAGAAGTATTATCATAATCTAAATTTCGTTAAGTAGAAGTGAAAATTATAAATAAAATACAATATATATTTATAATTGTAGACAGTGTCGTATATTATATATATATATATATATATATGTATATGTGTGTGTGTGTGTGTGTGTGTGCGCATATACCTGTATTCATTATATGCATATAAATATAATTGAACATATATACCAAAATGTATATAATTATTTTTTCCTTCTTTTCAATAACCGATATTCATGTTTAAATATGTCTTCATTTATTTTGGGATATGTGTCTAATAATAAATCTCATGTAAATCAGTATTAATTTTGTAGAAACTTCCTGTCATAATTTTATTTCATCTGACTCGGTTTAGTACTTGCCCTCTTTTCTATTTGGAGCGCGAACTTACCTTTTGAAATCAAAGCTCGGAAGCAATTGTTAATACTACAAACCTGTCCTCAGTGTCAATGCTGTTGAAGGGAAAGTGTTTTTATTTAATTATCAATTCAAACGGAAAGTAAATTATGGCAATAGTATGGATATTATACTTATGAATTTATATGGAAAAATATATCCATGATTTGTTGGAGGCCAATTATAAGGTTAAAACCGCTTAATTCTTTATAAATGTTTGGAGACAAAAGATATAAATAATTCTAATCCTCATATAAGATAACATTCGTGATTTCTCTGCAAATACAGAAAATTTATTAAATCATTTACTTATTTTCTAAATGAAAATTCTCACTCAAACGATTTCATCAAGGATTTTATATGAAAAAAAGAAATGAAATATTCTGCGAAAATAATAATCATTTAAGCAAAGTGGTATTTTCAAAATCGTCATGTAGTTGTTTGTTTATTGGAAAAACTATTGCGTTGAGACCAAAGTACTGAATAATAACATATATCATTATTGTTTATGAAAATTTAGATGATCATGCTTTTACTGAGTATATTTTTCAAAGTTCCAAGAACAAATAATTCTAAAATAGATATGCTGATAACGAACCAGTTACTATGTTTGTATCAGTGGCGTAGCTAAGGGGGGGCGAGGTGGCGGACCGCCCCGGGTGCCAGCACTGGAGGGGTGAGACAATGTCACCCCCAACAAAATTTTTCAAACAGGCTAAGGTGCCAAAAATAGTCTGAAAACGGTGGTGGAGACACAGGGTTTCGCAGGCGGGCATATGACCCCCCAGAAATAATTTATGACTCCCAGTTTTGTCTCCCCCCGTCAGAAATTTTCTAATAAATTGTCGGGAAATTTGTGAGTAGGAAAAATAGCAATAGTTTTCAGCTTTCATGTGTTTCAGTTACTACAATCTTGGTTACTAACAAGAGACATTGTTGTAACATTTTATCGGATGATATGGTGTTTTAACTCTGCATCATTAATAACAACAAAGCAAAATACGAAGCCAAAAGTGCAACAATTTCAGTCTTGCCTGTGTATCAATTCGCTGAGATACAATTTTCCATTGAGTCAGCGATATACTTTTGAATATATCTATTAGTGTTGGGACGATTAATCGGAATCGAGAATCGGAAAAATCGGATTTTTTGGGGGTATCGGAAACGGTATCGGAATCGGAAAAATTTGTGACTATTTTCCGATTCCAAAAACGATTCTTTTAAATTTTTAACTTAATTTTACATTATTGGTACTAATGATAAATATTTATTGTTTTTAAATTATCACTAATACTAAAATCATAATAACATCAAAATACGATGTAAATTTATTTTACTTGTATAAAGAAAAACAAAAAAATAAACTTTGCATAAATTCTCTAGGTAACCTTTAAAAGAATGCAGTTGATTTACAATGTTCCAAAAAATGCTTAAAAATTAAATAGCACATTTTTGTCAAGAAAAATACTTTCAAACATCATTGATAATTAAATGGTACCCAGAAAATGATGCAACGGAAAATTGAACACCGGAAAATTAGCAACAGCAAATTACGTCAACCATGAGCCAGTCGAGACTGTCAGATTTGGCTGTGCTGTCTATTGAAAACGAGCTTACAAGACAAACAGATTTTGACGATGTCATTGACCAGTTTGCCACAATGAAAACAAGAAAACATTCATTCTAAGACCATAGTATCGAATGTCATTCTTTTGTGTATTGCCGTGTTTTGTATTTAGTTGTTCTGAAAGTGAAAGTTGCATTTTAAAAATCTTTTGATTTGAACTGATTATTTTGTGGTATTGGATTTTGCCTTTGATCATACATGTAAACAGTAACGTACCGGTAAGTAAAATAGAGGTAGAGCATGTATGAAAATTTAGCTTCAGCTAACCATTCAGCATAGGGTGAATCGGAGTCATTGGGGTGACATTTCATTAGACCGCCCCGGGTGACGTTTACTCTAGCTACACCACTACAACATGAAATTAGAGATAAATTAATTTTCTTTATTAATATAATCTGTCACAGGATTTTGTATTTCATTCCAAACAATCAATTTCAGCTGTAGCAGGTGAGAGAAGAAATAATAGGAATTTTATAGACTCCCGTTGATTTTATTTACATCAAAATTTATTATAAAGTATTTAATATTCATTTAAAATGATGGCAAAAAACATTAAACAGACAGTCACAGTTGGGAGTTGATTACAATGTCCACTTTTATATATACATACGCTCTATCCCTGTAATTGACAATTTTAACCCATAAATATAGCATTCCATAAAATCATATATATATATATATATATATATATATATAAAAGTGAACATAGAAGTCAACACTTAGAGGCGACAGTCTGTTTCATGCAATATGCAATCGTCAGGCCACATATGCTGTTATTTTTCTCGGCTATTTATATATATACGGGTTAGTGGTGCATTTTGGGTATTCTGTTATGGCGGTTATTTCACCGGAAGTCGTTTGTTTATCTATTTAGGTCAAATTATATTGCTTGTTTTTTATTTTTTTGTTTCTTATTTTATTTATTTATTTATTAACGTAGTAAAAATTTGTTTATATCACTTATTTAACAGTTTTGTTTTGGTTTGGGAATTTAATTAAAGCTATTTGTTCAGTTTTGGGGTTGATTGTTGTAGTTCATTCTAAGTATTATTTTGGCGGGAACAGTTTTTAATTGATTATCTTTATTTGGGATTGGTTTGTTTATTTATTTACTTGGATGAATTTAGGTTAATTTATTTTACTTGTATATTTTCTCTTTTCGGTTTTCGATTTTTAAGTAACATAGTATTTATTTATGTTTTATTTCTATTTTTTATTGTTATTTTGTTTATTAGTATATTTATTTGTTTTTATTTTATTTTTTCCGTTTTTAATTTTTTAGGTTACGTAGTAAAAATTTATTTTCATGTCTGCATTTTGAGATGAGCTCGGATCTTTTGTTTAATAATTTATTTTGGTCGGGGAATAAATAAATTATTAAACAAAAGAACCGAGCTCATCTCAAAATGCAGACATGAAAATAAATTTTTACTACGTAACCTAAAAAATTAAAAACGGAAAAAATAAAATAAAAAAGTAAATATACTAATAAACAAAATAACAATAAAAAAATAGAAATAAAACATAAATAAATACTATGTTACTTAAAAATCGAAAACCGAAAAGAGAAAATATACAAGTAAAATAAATTAACCTAAATTCATCCAAGTAAATAAATAAACAAACCAATCCCAAATAAAGATAATCAATTAAAAACTGTTCCCGCCAAAATAATACTTAGAATGAACTACAACAATCAACCCCAAAACTGAACAAATAGCTTTAATTAAATTCCCAAACCAAAACAAAACTGTTAAATAAGTGATATAAACAAATTTTTACTACGTTAATAAATAAATAAATAAAATAAGAAACAAAAAAATAAAAAACAAGCAATATAATTTGACCTAAATAGATAAACAAACGACTTCCGGTGAAATAACCGCCATAACAGAATACCCAAAATGCACCACTAACCCGTATATATATAAATAGCCGAGAAAAATAACAGCATATGTGGCCTGACGATTGCATATAGCATGAAACAGACTGTCGCCTCTAAGTGTTGACTTCTATGTTCACTTTTATATTTATACACGCTCTATCTCTGATATTGAGCACTTTATTCCATAAATATAGCACACCTTAAGACTATATTTCTTTATATATATATATATATATATATATATATATATATATATATAGAGAGAGAGAGAGAGAGAGAGAGAGAGAGAATACATAGTAGGTTAATGGTCATAATCGAACCAGGCAACAGTGGTATTAAAAAGTGCTCAATACACGTGTGAAGAAATAAAAGTAAAATTTAACATGTAGCGCTTTGAAATTTAAAAATCAGTTTCAGCTATAATATATTTATTCAGATATAAATTAAACACTTTAAATTGTTAAACGTTTCCGATTTGCTCTTTATCTTATCACACACACAAACACACAGACACATATATATTTACATACATGTATATGTGTGTGTGAGTGTGTGCGTGTGTCTGTGTAATGTGTGAGTAAAGACAAACGAAAGTCAACTTAGCCGACGCGGTTCGTCCTCTGAGGAACTTTATCAAGGTAAATTCACGGAGTCTATTTTAACAAGTATTTATATGCAAGAGCAAAAATGCCTTGATAAAATTGCGACAGTATGGATAAGATAAGTTTTCCTTTTATATTCATTCACATTGTTCCTTTACAGATCTACTCAATCTGAAATTTTACAAACACTCATACGCACACAATCAAACATCCTTTCACACACACACACACCCATATATATATATATATATATATATATATATATATATATATATATATATATATATATATATATATATATATATATATATATATATCTTGAAAATATAGTTTTAAGGTATGTTATATTTAATCGTTATAATATATTTTAATCGTAGAAGTGTCCAATATCAAGTATAGAGCGTATGTATAAATATAAAAGTGGACACTGTGATCAAATCCTTGCGGCGACAGTATTCTTTATGCTTGAACAAAATTTTCAGGCATTGTATATTGCATTTTGGCTCGACTATTTTACTATCATCGTTAATGGTGCATTATGTGTAATAATTTCATTTGTATTATCCTAAGGGTTATTGGGTAGGCGGTAACGGTTATATTTCAAATTATTCTACAGACTATTGATCAGTAATAATTATGGAAACGAATACGGTTATTTGTAGCTATTTTGCCGTGTTGTTAAAATTTTAACTGCTTATTTTTATTTGATTATTTATTTGTTGTGGATTATCAATATGGCATTCTTGTGTTTATTCATAAGGACATTTATAGTTTGTTAATATATTATTATTATTATTATTATTATTATTATTATTATTATTATTATTATTATTATTATTATAACTGCTACACCAGGATACAATGATATTAAGAAGAATACAAAATTGTCGCAACGATTACAATTTAGTCACCTTTCGGCCTACACATCTTCAGAAAAAATGTCGTCGGTAAATAAGACGAAGTGGTCGAAAAGAAAAATTATATTCAACACTGATGTTAAAATATATCAAAACAGTTGGCGGGAAATCTCTCTCTCACTCTCTCTCCTCTCTCTCTTTCTCCCTCTCTCTCTCTCACTCATACACAAAATATTTTCCTAGTTTGGCGCAGAATTGGCGATAGATTCCCCGTAAAGGGCTAACTTATGTTTCAATTCTATCTGCCTATTCAAGGCCGGGCGTTGTATATTAATAACAACGGACTCCAAGATGTCAAGGTGGCATCTAGTCCGTCCCCTGTTGTAGTCAGAGAAGAACTCAAGAAAATAGTTCTTTCTGCAAGCAAGAGAATTCAATACATGCCCATCGATAGCAGAGTCATTAGCCTGTGAACACCCGGATGTTACAGGTTCATGTCCACGTACATGATGCGGAACATACTGGGCGATCCTAACATCTAGACACTGGATAGTCTTGCTCACAAGTCAATCTCACACCGACATTTATATTGGTAAACAACTAGACTCAGCTGATGTTGCAGGCAAGATATTCTCGTGGCCAGAGCGAAATTCTCTTTTGATAGAAAAAATATTTCGGACCAATATGGCATTAAAACACCGTTTGAGAGAAAATATTTTCTCGGCGTATACTTGACACACGGGACCAATCCACGGTAGTTTAACATATACAGGGCACTTAGGGAGACCAAATACATTAACTTGGGGTTTTTTAATTGGTGTGTATCGGAAACCCGCATTTTCGGGGTTATACTATATTAAGGACTCATTTGCCCCCCAACCAGGAAAATCAGTCTTATCAATACTCTTACTCACTGCGCATGATGATGTGATCGGAGTGCAGGCTTGACACTGATCATAAGGAAACTAAACAGCTGTTTTGGGCGAATGGGTACTCCGAATGTGTTATCACAACTACCATTGAACGTAAAATTATCAGTTTCACTGGAGGTAATGTATTTGATCACCCTAAGGGTCCAGTATATGTTAGACTACCGTGGCTTGGTCCCGGACTATTCTCATGTGTTCTTCCCTGTCTTGAACAGGGCACAGACTCTATGCAAGAAAAGTTTACAAGTAATACCTTGTATTTATTTCCGGGAAATCTACCAATATAGGGAACGAAATAACAAAGTTCTGTTGTTGGTTATAACAAGTTTTCTGCTACAGAACAGTACTTTACCACTGAGTTAACACCATTGCGTATATCTTATTTTTAGTGTGAGAATCAGGAGCCTGAATGTCATTCTCGTATTAACCCGCACTAACAGTCAACTCCTTCAAAATTACTGATAAGCAAATTACTTCATAGTAGATATTTATTCTTGCATTGTTTCAAACAGACGATGGTAGGATGGCATTATACCATGGCTATACGGAGGACATGGTATGACACCCCATATAAAATTTACAGCGTGATCTCGGGTCTTCAAACAAGTTAAGATAAATGAATTACTGGTAGGAAGGTTCAACCTCTAAGATTATAACACCGACACTTGCTTCCGATATTGCTGTCCAGAAAACAGGAGAGCGCGGAGTTCGTAAATATACCCAGATACACACACACACACACACACACACACACACACACACACATATATATATATATATATATGTGCGTGTGTGTGTATGTGTGTGTGCGTGTTCGTGTGTCTGGGAAATTAATCTAAGATATGAAATTATTCCAACACTTCTGAAATATTACACCGCCTCATAAAAATATTTATGGAGACCGAGCATTATTAGACATTATTTTTTTAATGTTAGTTTAATATTATTTTATGTATTTTCATTTCACTAGTAAATTAATAACTAATCATTTTATAATTGTTTTTGGGAAATTGAATCCTCAGCTAGTGTTTATATTGTTGATATTAAATGGAAAAATATAATATACATTTAAACCTAAGCGGTAATTAAATGAAATATCTGATAATTTTATTGGTTAATATCAATGCAATTATTTTGAAATAACATTTTTATAAGTACAAAGAAAAGAATTCAAGCAGCTGAAAGACATAACAAAATCAGTTGAGTTTTTTCTAAATTAAAATAGCCACATATTTCATAGATTTAGTTTCATGTAAAATTGACACCGTGTGATTAATACCGATCATGAGTTGATCCACATTTATATCTGAATAAACTTCAGTGAGGGAATCGCATTTTCAATAATTTCAATAATTTTACCATCTTTTTCTTTGTTTATATAGGTTTCTTTCTCGTTTCACATGCCTATAAGTTAAGTTTTGCTTTTTGAAATTAATGTTTTAAATAACAACTTGTTAAATATTATGACGATGTCGCTCGTCAGATTTATGATTGAAAAACACAGAGTATTAGATGGCAAATTGCTTCAAACATAGGCGTTACTGCATAAGAAGATCCATAAATTATCTTTTGAAATGTGATATGATGATTTTTATGCTGGTGATTGTTTTATCTTATGATTTTAAATTCTGGCTTTGGAAATATCAGGAAATAATTGTTCTTCGTGTAAAAGTTTTTGTAGCCGTTTTGGGGAAGGTTTCAGTAGAATAATGAATGCTTCCTTTTTGATGTCAATTCATACTACTGAACTCTCCCGATCATCGTCACTCTTTTCACAATAGTTGGTGATCACGTTTCGCTTCAGGTTAGTTTTGTTTAAATTGACTGTTGTTGTGCACGTAGAACCGTGGCAATATCTCTTCGAGCAGTCATTAATCAGTTGCTGCTCTTGCTTTGCTCCAGAACAGCACTTGAAGACCTGGACGAATCCAGTCCTAAATTTGGAATTCATGCTGAAATAGACAATCGGATTGTAACAACTGTGACTCATGGCTGTCCAGTGAGCAGCTATCCACACGATGTTGATGTAGCTCTGTGAGTAGATGTCTGGATAGTTGTCGCCAATTAAAGTAATAGCATGAATGGGAAGCCAGGAGAGTGCGTAGATGACCACCATAGCTATCATCATTTTCACCATCTGAGGATAAAAAAAGAAAAGGAAGAAGCAATTAATACGAAATCCATGAAAAATATCTAATTATATGAATTTAAAACGCAGCATATTTTTAATGCAGCAAAATGGAGAAATACTACGCTAATATTATTACAATCAAAATTAAATTTGTAATTTTCATGCATACGGTTAGGTAATACTTGAGTGAACCATCTCATTTTATGATGCAAGTCAATGTTTTTATAACAAAATTAAGAGCAAACAAACGATGCTGACACAAATTTCAGCGTATACTTGTATAACAAATACATTTTTGGATATTCTGTTTATATCTACTTTACTATAAATATCGATAACAGTTTTGAGGGTATCAGGTTTTATTTTTATTTTTTTTATTAATGTTCAATCAAAACAATGCTCACGCGCCACTTAAGGTAGATGATTACGGTATGATATTGTTAAAAATATATTTGAAGAGATTATGAATATAGCAATTAGTAAAACATTCTGCCAGTAGTTTGATAAATAATTAATGAACCACAAGACCGCGTAAACGCTTTTGAACACTGTCAAGATAGTCAAGTGTGTATTGAGTAACCCCAGCCAAGATATGGCAACAATAGTCCATTTTGGTCGGATTTAACTCTTGTACAGATAGAATAAGCGATAGATATACAGATAATACTGTAGCGGCAATGCAAAAATGATTATATTATTAATGAATACATTCAAAAGATATAGGTCGGATAAATATATATCTGACTAACTATCTATCCCATTTACCTAATTAAATTATTATTTTACTTTTAATATTGTTTTCTTTACAGTCTATAAACACCAGTCTTTATTCAATTACTTTGTTTATTTTCTATTGTTTTGACGGCAGTAGTGCTTGCAACTATTTTTATCCATTTAAATAGCTTTTTTCATTTTCATATTTATCTCTTATAAAAATGTATCACAAGTTTCTGGTGAAATAAGAAATAGTGAGGCTGGGGCCTATTCCATTAATTTGATGTCGGTGAAACTTTTTTACAATGTTTGCACTAGTAAGCTTTTCGGAGGGTAAATCGGGCATTGTCTTGCATGATTGTAAACTTTGCGGAGGGTAAATCTGGCAGTGTCTTGCATGATTATAATCTTTAGACTACATTTTATTGGGGTATGACTTTTATCACTCAAAAATATTTTGTCCTTTTTGTCCTAGAAGTTACAATAATCCTCTATATTTATTCTGACACTATCAACTTTGAGGGACATGTGTTAACTACTTGAAATCCTTGTCTAAATTATTGATCTCCACTATTGCTTAGTTGTATTGGTTGAAACATTTAACAGATACCCCGGCTGTTAGCTCCATACAAAATATAATTACCTTCCTCACTAAAATTTACTTCTAAGAAATAAGTTTTCATGTACTTATTTGTTCAACTTAATTCCAATTTAAATTTATGTGAATTGAATATGCAAAAGGAATTTGACTATATGTAACGGATAGCGTTAAGGTATCATTACTTACATGTCAGGATGAATTTAACAGGAAGCCTACATCCAAACCCCAATGATACTGGCAAACTTAACGCTTGTGTTGAGGATTATGATGTGCGGCCAATCGAATAGAAACTGGAGCAAACAATTGAATAGACAGGCGAGATGTAATTTAATAAAATATGTTAGAAGTCTTCTTGCTACCTGTATATATATATATATATATATATATATATATATATATATATATATATATATATATATATATATATATATATATATATATATGAATGAATGAAGGGATTCATTATGTAGTTCCAGTCTATTTTCTTGAACAGATTTCTTTAAATCCAGTAAAACGTTTTCACATAGTTACACTTGACCAAGGTTATCTTTTAACTCCATTTCTCTCGATGGGTAGATTTGTTTACATCTTCCGTTTGAAACTTATGAAAATTCTAAACAAAACGGCTTGTAAAAAGATTCTTTGGCATTTATTCAAACTCAATGACAAAAATGTAATAAACAGCACGCACACACGCACCTACATGGTTCACGAATGATTATTTTAGACTTTTTATGTTTTTAAAACCCGTTATTCTTTTTCTCATTTAAATATATTGATATTACAAGCATATTAACGCTGAGCTTTGCAGGCAAATGTCAGATACTTTGATACTCAGACTAAGAAAAAGAAAAATGAGAAAATATATGACATGCTTGACTTTTTATTCATACAAACTGATTATTAAATATGAAGAGGCAATTTGATATATAACATTGATATAGTAATCAGTTGTTTGTACGATGTTGAGTATAGATTTGAATCTAAATATTAGCTTCACCTGTCACATAACGTGAGTTGTCTAGAAGCAGGAGTTAACATAATAGATCGCATAAACTAACGCATATATATGCGCCATTCTCCTTAAATTTAACAGCTAATCCATAAGTTCAGCGTAACATTGATTCAAATGCTAAACATTCATTGCAAAGACTAAGCAGAAATTTGGATTTCTGATTTTGTTGAATATTTTATCTGGCATCGTAATAGAAGTTTCACGTTACTAGCTCTAAGGGAACCTGCTAAATAAATTATGACGAATTGTAAATTATAGTGTGTGCGCATATGTCTGTTTCTGTGCGTTTGCGGTGAAAAATATTAAATATTCCATATTATTTTATATTTTGAGTTTCAAAGAATTAACAAGGAAAATAGACGCCTTTTTTTGGAGAGCATATCTTTGTTGAATTTAGCAGTCTCACGTTTGAAAACACATCGAAGGATTCTATGTAGCATTATGAATTGAGAAAATGACATTATATATTTTTTTGTTGAAAATGTACCCATAAGACTTGCTTAAGATAAATGGCGGAGAAATGATTTGCAAACATTAAGACACTTTTCCTTCGTAATGGCAAAGATTAAAGGAACAACTTTGCTCTGTAATACATAAAGTACCTTTCGAAACGTTTGAACACGCAGTTATCGTTATAAATTTAAACTAAAGTCTCACGTAAGACGCACGAGTACAAACATCTTAAACGTTTTATATAATTTACATTCAATGAATAATGTTACATTTTGTAAATGTGAAAAGATTATTTAACTCATTAAATTTGCAGTTAGTAAAGTATATTTGGAAGCGTATGTATAAAATTCAAAATTGAATAAGTAGATTTATGACAGTTATTCTTAATATATTATCATAATTAATAAACAATTCACAGAAAATATTTTTTAATATCTTGATCATTAATTAATCAGTTGCATATATCTCAAATATCAAATCATGTTTTTAGATTTGCCATAATATAATAAATAATAATCAATAGGAATATCAAATACTTTTCTCAGTGACAAAAATTTTCTAATCGAAAAGGAAAAAGGATACATTTTGAAGAATATTGCTAAATGAAATCATCAGGATAACGTTTTTTCTAACGCATTGTGCATTTAAAAACATTTGTGACAAATGAAAATTAAATATCATTTTAAACAGATTTGCTTTCTTTTATTGGCCTATTAAATTTTACACCTTGCATGCACTTTTTATATATTGTAAAAAAATTTCATAGAAATAATAATTTTTATAAAGATTGTTATTTATATAAAGACGGAATTTTGCCGTTTTGCTTTTATTTAAACGAAATTAAAATTATAAAATGTTAAGGTCATTATATATTAAGTTTTAATTTTATATATTTATAAATTTAACAGATGTTGTATAAAAATATATAATCGGTAATTGAACTCTGGCTATTAAGAAAATAAAAAAGAATTTCATTTTAACAAATTGCCAAATGACATATTTTAACTAAGACTATATTTTTATGTTATTTATATATTTATAAAGGGAGAGAGAGAAAGAGAGAGAGAAAGAGAAATGTCGTCTTAGCTGAAATTGAATCTAATAAAACATTTATTTTTACTATAAAAATCTAGGCGACGAGTTAAAAGACAACGTCGAATAAAAATCGCAAATAATATATTTCTCTTACGTATTAGCTTTGCAGTATTTTTTAATTAACTAAAAAAAAGGAATGTGCACTATCCACATTAATTAATTTATTTATTCATCAACAGCTCAAGATAAATCTCCTTAAACTTATAATTCAGTTTAGCATTAGATGTTTCACAATATTTCTCATAAATATGATTGATTTAATCACATTCAATCACGAATATATTTTTAACGAATTTTAGCAAATTTATTTAGTCATTGGAATAGCTGAAGTCTTCTGAGTTCGTTAATAAAATAGCTTAAAATCAAGCACAAATTCAGGTGTCATTTCGCTGGAACTCTTCACGTTAAATTCACAACCAAGAATAACAACCACGTTTTAAATCAGGCACTATTAAATCACGCACTCCTGTACTATTAATGGCCTGATTAAAAATAATCAATGACTGATTATGAGAACCCTTCTAAAAATTTCACGTATTTGAGGCGAACACTTGTAAAGGAAACGGAAAACTTTCATTTAAAATCTATGTGAGAATTACTCGATCACTGTTGAAAGGAAGTAAGAAATATTCCACTTGAGAAAAATTGAAATTAATTTCTATCAAGAGTTCCAGTTCTTCATAAAATCTATAAAAGAGACCTGGTAAAAGTTTCAAAATAAATGACTAGATATTAGTATAAATAAACGAACTGAACACTGGTATGACTTATAAATATAATTAGATTTTCAGAAACAGAAAAATATATGATTTAAACGTACCACAAACATTTCAATTCTCTTTCCGAGCTAAAAAAACCTATTATCTGTACAAAATAATATAATGTGAGAAATATTCTTTTTCACGTAAAGCTGTTTTTAAATTGAATGTTGGTTGATTATGGATAATTTATGAAGATTATAATAAAATTAAGAAAATTGCAACATGAATTAAAAGTGATAATTCAGTTCTATAGCAACAAACGGAATATTTTTTGAGATTAAATATATAAATAATAATAATTATTATTGATATTTTTAATATCCCCTGTTATCTTTGGTATATTTCAATATTAAAATCAATGTTCTAATTTTTAGGAGAAAATGCATAGGATGCTTTTTTCATATTACCAGGTTAAATATAACAAACACAAAAAATGTTTTTTAATACATTGTGCAAATATGGAGAATATTGATCGATTTTATTTATGCCATTGTGCATATAAAATACATTTAAATAAACATATTAAAAGTAAATGTTTGTGTGTATGAGTGTGTGCATGAATTTCGGATTTCGTCTCATATTAGTCCTCTTTCAGTGCTCTTTTAATTTTGTCTCTTTCGAATTTTTCTAACCTAGAATAAAAACTGCAATCACACGCACATACACAGATAGCAAGAGAGAGCACGTGACAGATAAATTGATTTTAGCATTTATTTGAAGTTTACTATAATTTGCCTCAAGAAATCAATACAGAAAATCGCTATGATTAAAGACCGCAAATATTTGCAGATCTGACTTACGAGATCTTTGCTGACGATTGAGTTTATCTTCTCTGAATTGTGGCAAGGACGAATATATGTCCCTCATTTGTAAATTAAGAGCAATGATAGAAAGTTTTGCATTAATGAGGTTGTTTGACAAGTAGTCATTTTTTGTTGATGAAACCTTAATTTTCTGCTATCAAGTATTTCATTCAATCGTTGAGAGGTGTTTGGTCCTTTTGCTTGTTGAAAATGAACAATTTATCAAGCGACACAGCCGACAAAAATTAATAAAAGTTGTAATAATTATTATCATTGAACAGATTATTATAGTAAAAGTAAAAACAAAATGTAATTCTGCACAAGTTAATTCCTATAAAAACGATAGTTTTAGCAGCAAGAGAGATTTTGCACAAGCTACAAAGATTCATTACTTTTTATTGATATATTACCAGTCCGTTCCTTCAGCGAATGTTTGGTGTATATTTTTCGATGATTATATTTTTACAAAATTATAAAATGCTGCTTATACAGGCACTTTTCAGTTTATATGTATTTTGTTGAGGATACATTTGCTTTCAAACTGTAGTGGATAAAATCGAAATGATTTTGTTGGGACTTCTACGAATTTATATCTTCTTGCTTCAGTAATTTTTTAAAGGATTTTTTTTTAGCCTACATTATTTGTAATTACTATAACCGTTACAGTGTGATTAATATCAACCGGCATAAATTCAGAAGTCCTACTAAATTTCCTTCAAAAGCAATCGAACTACATCCCTTTATTACTTCAAGGAATCTACTTCTTAAGCCGAAGGGTGCCTCTACCAGTTCGGCAACGGAGCCAACTGACAAGAAAAATCAGAATTACCTGTTAAAGAAGGCAGGATTTTCGCGATGAGACTTCTACGAATTTATATCTGCTAGTTTCAGTTTCGTACCAGAACGGTAAACAACTGTAAATTTTTAGAAAGGATATTTTTATCCGACATTATTCCTTATTTCTATAAACATTATTCTTCGGCTTAAGTAGTTTCCCTTAGGTTAAAAAAGAGATGAAGTTTCGATTCCTGTGATAAACGTAACTTTTCTTTAGTAGGACTTCTCGATTTAGGCCCGTTGTTATTAATTTCACTGTTAAAAAAATAGATAAGCCCACTAAAATAACATTTATACTAGTAAAAAGTGTACCTAACTAAAATAACATTTATACTAGTAAGATATATATATATATATATATATATATATATATATATATATATATATATATATATATTTGTGTGTGAGCGTGCGTGCAGATTCATTATAGTTTAGTGCAATCAGTGTTATAAAAAAACCTCTTTTATTGACAAAAATACTGGAAATATAGTTCTGGTCCCCGGATATTTTTAATTCGTAAATTACTGAATTACCTTATTCACGTAATTTACTGAATTGCTATATTTTCTCTTAATTATAGTTTTTAAATATAGCTGAACAGGCACACATATAAATGGGGTATAGTACACCCATGCCTGTTATAAGTGATTATATGAACATCTTTAAACATCATAGTATAGATGGGTCAGAATTCTGAAAATCAATAAAACAGAACAAAATATGTTTTTTAATATCGCTACTCGTTTGTTAGAGTTCCAAAATCAATATTAGCCAATTTAATCAATTTGTATTAATTTCAGTATAAGCAAATCCTTACGCAACACATTAAATAGTGATGTTATTGGCAAAGAAATAGTTTAATTATTAACACTTTAGGCAACATCTTTTAGCATATCTTCTTTTAGCAGATATTACAACGATGAAAAATAATAATAGCTTTAATCACCTTGGATAAACATCCTTTATTCAATCGGTTGAACTTGCTAGTTATATTTTTCTGAGAGCAAATATCGATGTGATTTTAAAATATCTGTACAATAAGTCGAGAAGAAATTTAACTCGATGCGTAAGAAATTAATAGCACCATAACACTTAAAATAATTATATAGGTTTATGGACATTATATTTCTGAGAAAGATCTCACATTTTCAGCAGAATATGTTGTTATGAGTGAAAATCCAGTCAAAAATTGTTCTGTTATATCATACGAATTCTAAGGTGGTCCATATGTCTCTTTTGAGATTAATTATTATTTTTACTTTGCTTGTTGTTTTACGCGCTGCAATCAAGTTTCGACACGAAACCTCAAGAAAATGCAAGTCAACAGATCATAATTGCTGGTGCAATTGGTTGCATATGTAAATGACACTCCCAACATAATTTTCCTTAATTATGATGTCAAATGTTTATGTATATTAATTTAATCTTTCATTAAAATATGTATGTGTATAACAAGTTTATTATTATTGTTGTTTCTGGAATGTGTATAACAGATAAGTTTTCTTTTTAATGGAACTATTATTAAAATGAAGCGATGTGCACAAATATATAAATGCATTTTCTGAATATAAGAAGTAATTTTAATGTCTTACTATCTATAAAGAGCCCAGTTTTATTAAAATGTTTTATACCATTTGTTTTCTGTGTATCAAAATCATATCAACGATTATTATTTATATACATTTACCAAAAGAAAGAAACTAATTTTGCCGCATTTAGCATATATTCGTTTGTATGTACAAACAGTACTTATTGTACCTTTGTGTTCGTCAGTTTTTAGAAGATAAATCAGTCTGGCAAAATCATGTGATGGAAAAGGAGGATTGGAACATTGTGTTGTGCCATTCTTCCAAGTGTAGAGAATCGACTTATCTTCAAAATCACCCACTGAAATATTACATTCTAAGATTGAACTTGATCCGGAAGCGCCGATTGGGAATGTGCACATGTTTAATTAGTCAAATACGCATCCTATTTATTGCAGAAAGATGTTTATAAATTTGAGAGGATGCTATTCATTGGAATTAGAAAATTTTCAATTCAAACATTGAAAATACTACGTGTGTTTTCTGAGGAAAATTTCCTGACTACAGTTTTTCTTATATTTCTATTGCATAGCTGTTTTTATAATAAAATAAAAAAACTCAACACGTAAAATTGATTTTAAATTTCAATGTAATACCGTTCACATTTTGGATTTTCCAAAGTGAAGAGACATCAAAATATTCATGGATTTTAGAATAGTGTTTCACAGAATATATATATATATATATATATATATATATATATATATATATATATATATTAAAATATAACTGTTGTTTACATTTATTTACTGGACTGTGTTCGGAAAAATACGGTAGAATAGCGCATTTCACAAGCAGTAAATCTAGCTCTTCTTGCAGATATTAGTCACATAAGATAAATTAAATATTCAGAAATAATGAACTTAAAGAGAGAAAAAGACAAAGGACTGGTTTATAAAAATGCTCTCTGTTGTTGAATATTTTATTATACAGTCACCATATCATAGGTAGCAGATAAGAGTAATATTATTGTGTAAAATTTGAGGAAATAAAAGGAATGTACTTTTCATGAAATATGTTAAGAATCGTAATTGAAATCCCAAACACGAAAAATGATGTGTTGTTCTTTCAATTCTAAACTTAAATCAATATGACATTAATCTAACGGTACTTTAAAAGTGCTTTGATATCGTCAATAATTAGTGTCATTGTATAATGAAAGAATAAATTCCCAAAATATTTCAGAGCAATTGACTTGCATAGTTTAGAATGTTGCCATAAGTACTAGGTTGGTGCAAAAATAATGTCGTTTTCTCACATATGTTACTATGTGAGAAAATGACATTATTTTTGCACCAACCTAATAACATTGGTGCTAAGAAGTAAAATTTTAATCCAGTTAATCAATCGATAAGACTGGTTTACAAAAATAGAAATTGTTCTCTGAGGCAAGAATGTGAACAGGCGATTTATTTTTACTAATTTTTATGCGGTGAATTCAAATGTTTGAACAGTTTTGCTCTAACACCTGTTGTTTATTTGCTTTCACATCTCACATTTTTAATATACTGCCTATAAATTCAAAAGATAATATGTTTATTTTAGCTATTACAAAGTCATATTATAAACATAGATACAGAGCATTAATCCAATTGAATTACTTGGATAATACCATACATATTCATAGTAATATAGTAGATAGTCATTATCAGTGTTTTGAACGATCTCGTGTACTCTGCATCCAGTATGTCACGGAGGGGTTTCCAGTAGAAGTCCTCGTCATTTTGGGGTTCCAATCACCTTCGTAGTTTCTTTCCATCTTAGTACTGTCTTCGTGGAACGATTCGCCATGTTCCTCACTGAAGTGCAGAGGGAAGAATTTAAATGTCGGTGAGGTGAATGGGTATTTTAAATGACATTCAGCATTCAATATACTCATATGCATGTAACAATTTCTCTTTGTAGTCTGGTATCTGCGCATTACTAAAGATGACATGACAGGCTTTCCATACTCACAGTTAATTTAACATAAGAAGCTCTGTAGTAGCATAACCCGATTTCCATGACGAGAATGAGGCGAAGTCCTTTTTTCGTGTCCTGAAACTGATAATCCTTAAATCTGCCTTGACCAAGTTACATTGCCTAAGCCGGGATACAAGGAGCTCTGACTGCTGCTTAGATAGGTAAAAATTACGGGCAATATCATTAAGGTCTTCCTGGGTGATTCAGTCGGGCTCACTGCCACTTGCTACTGAATAAACAGGGACATCGTCTTCAGAAGAGACTGACTTGGCAGAAATATCTTCTGAAGACAAATTTCATATAATGAAGAAATAAAAACTTTATGTGAATTGGTCTAGGGTCAAGGAGATCATCCGAGTGAGGAAAAGGTTTCATAGCTGAAGGAAACTTGAAATATTTGATTTTTCGTTGGAAGAAGCATTGGAATTAGTTGTATTTGTTAGATAAAATAACAATAATTTTCATGGTTTCGTTACTCTCTTCAGACAATTAGGACAAAAAAGTTGAAGGCTGCTTTCTTATTATAACACTATGCAGTTAGCTCATTGTAACAGGGTTTACAACAGATGTATGGCGTTCATTATTTGTCCTGATCTCCAGTTTTACAGTCAAAATAATGAAAGTAAGTAGTTCTCAGCAGATGAGTAATTGTTCGGCGCTGCGTAACTCTCATAAATTTTCTACGCACTTAGCAGAATGAATTTGCCTTGTTGATGCAGCCTCGGCGTTTCTACGTAACAGAAACTATTGTATATATATTATGTATTAGCTAAAAACATAAGCATTGATCATATATATGGTTAAACAGATGCATTCCGTACATTCGAATTTGAAGAGGATTTCATATAGCCGCTGTGAAACTTAGCCCGCAGGGCTGAACGTAGGGTGCCAAAGTATACAGTTCCTAAAATTAAAAAAACAAACAAACAGAATGTCCCAAAAAGGACAAATTTGGCATCCTTAATTGCATGTATAGGTATACATTCTACGCATGTGTATACATATATATTACAAAAACTAGAGATGATGAATGAACAAGGATTTTATATCTGAAATCAGAAACCCAAATTAGGTTAGGACACCTGCTTCTGCTTGCTTAAATCTCCAGTGTTATTACGTTTTAGGTTGGTGCAAAAATAATATCGTTTTTTGACATTAAAAAATACGTCAAAAACGATATTATTTTTGCACCAACCTAATAGTTATGATCAAATCAACTGCCAGTGTATTTTAATACTTATAATCAAATCAAAGTAAAATATAGGAACATAGTCAAATTAAAACAAAGTAGAAAGTTTGATCTATTAAGATGTGATTTTCTTATTCGGATATTTCTTAATTTTAACTTAATATCATATAACATTTTATGAGAAGATTTATTTAGAAGAACTTTTGTATATTTTCTAAAGAGAATTGTTATTTTTTAAAACATTTTCTTCATAAGAAATTAACAAATATCCTTGGTAGTGAAATTGTATATATGAAAATTATTCACCCTGCAAGTTATTGTTATCACAGCAATTCTTTCAATCTGGTATAATTAAATAAAATGAAACTAGAGAAAAAAAAGTTTCCTAAATTATTTTTAAAAAGGATTTTTAAAATTGCGTTAAATTTTAATAAAGTACTACAATTCAATTACTATGTGCGCTGAACTCTCATAATTAATTAAAAAATTCAATTAAATTGATATTTTTAATTCATTGATACCCGCCAAATTTAATTCCAGAGGTAACACCTTGAATGGATAGGTTTTCGCTTTTTTTCAGCCATTTCTTCTACAGTCAAAGGACGGCCTAGAGGAATTTGATCGATTGAAAAAATAATCAGTCACTGACCAGCACTGAACGCATTTCCCAGAAAAAAACGTATTTGGTTTAAACCAGGCCATTAAGGATATTGAATCATTTTTCTGTTTTCTTTACTTATCTTTTTGAGGACATTGCTCAGATTAGAGTTTTGCCAAAGAGACAATAAATAAAAGTAAAAATAAGACGACAATGGAACATGGTAGTTTGTAGAAAAATTGCAAGCAGAAATGGACAAGAAAATATAAACCTAAATATATATTTTACTCACTTCTATCGAAAGAAAAAGAAAACCGAAAAACTTTAAGAGTAACTGAAATATACAAAACAGACAAATATAATGAAAAAATAGCAAAAAGATATTGTAAGTTAAAAAAAAAAAAAATAGAAAAGAAAGATAGGATAAAAGTCGGAAAGAAAAAAAGAAAAGCGAATGAAAAATAAATGGAGAAAGAAATGAAAAAATTAAAGAAAGGAAGAATATTTTCAGTGAAATCCGTGAAAAGTAGAAATAAAAATACAATAAAAAAAATGAAAACATAATTAAGAGG
Source organism: Acanthosepion lycidas (assembly GCA_963932145.1). NCBI lineage: Eukaryota > Metazoa > Mollusca > Cephalopoda > Sepiida > Sepiidae > Acanthosepion > Acanthosepion lycidas. The sequence continues at coordinate 151,670,011 of OZ010573.1, read as the reverse complement.
AAATAAATAGTTGGTAGGTAAATAACAACTCCTATTTCTTCGCTTTCATTTACTACTGCTACTATTACTATAGCTACTAATGATAATGAAATAAACATGTAAAGTCGTGTGTTTCACTAATCCAGCAGACTACAGAGTAAATTTGAAGGAAAGTAAAAAATGCCAGGGAGCAGAAGTTTTGAAACAAAAAGTGACGCTTATTCCAGACATTATCAGAAAACTAGGGACGGTTTCGCTTAATTATGTTATGTATTTTATAAGTTAATCCTTGAGTGAACACTCAATTATTAGGTAGTAGTAGCAATAATAATAATAATAATAATTATTATTATTATTATTATTATTATTAATATACTTATTATTATTAATATACTTATTATTATTATTATTATTATTATTATTATTATTATTATTATTAACGCGGAAAAGTAGAAGTAACTGGGTTTCTGTCCATGAGTTTTGCTAAGGTATCTCTGAGGACATGTGGTGTGCTGGGGTTGGTGTCACGAACAAGATATATTCAAGCAGGAATGGCCCTATATCAACCAGTTCATTCACACAATTATGGAAATAGGGGAAAACTCGAGTAGGTACGTTTGGACCCGGTAGTTATGGAGTGGAAAGGCAGGCTCCTACTAGTTGTAATCCTGCTATTGCTTAATCACAGAATAAACGAGCTACACGCAAACCGTCATGATAAACAGAAACAAAGCAGCAGGATCAGATATGATTGTCATGGAAATGTTGTTAGCTGCAGATGATTTTGGAATCTATGGCGGCAGGGTTATTGAATTCATTAAGTCTATTTTCATAGCGATATCAAAGAAACAAGCTGCGAACTTCATCGGAAATGTCACCTATTAGCGAATTAATTCTTCATGCAACCTTGGGTTGCATGTAAAGAGAAGATGATAAACTCGATCATTTTGAGGAAGTAGAAACCATAACAGGGTTTCCATCAATGAACTTGCAGAAGAATTGCTAACGAATTCGTTTTTTTGCGATACTATCGACGTAACAGCAAAGGAAACCAGTTCAAAAACCTCCCTCCTTCATTATTGATGTTCCGGCGTTAAATTCTTGCTAATAATATCGTCGGTAAAACAAGCGTTATTCCTCATTTGGCAATGTTTCTTACATTCTGATCGAACACACTAAAAACTCACAGAAATGAAAACGAATAATAAACAAAAAATGAAACAAAAGAACTCAAAATTCTGGATCATATTGTAGCGTCAAAATATAGGAAACAAATTCCCCAGAATTCTATGTAGGGATTTTCTCATATTATTATCTATATATGTATCGATCACGTAAGTTATCAACTTACAATGATATGAACTTTCAATCAGATAACTCACATTTATTCAATCATATTATTACAGCATAATCGTGCATTTTGATTGAAAAAAGTGTTTGTTCTGATTTTTTCATCTGAAGGTATTATGGATATTTCTAATATCAAATAAAATGATGAGCCATCATTGTTCATCGAATTTTATTAATAGCAGAAAAGACTACTTCTTAATCTGCAATCATTCAAAATTTTTCGGGTTTGAAATACGGTTCACACTTAAATTTTAGGAAAAAACAAGGATATGATCGAAATACCGTCCACACACAATGATAACTATGATTAGAATTAGGAAGATAATCAAGCGAAATGGTAAAACGATGAAAATATGGGGATTTATGGTAATGGATTCGGGAGAAAGAAGAGCAATCTATGGATGTGCAGATTTAGCTTGTTAGCAAATAATTTCATCATGCTTTACTTTTATTAGCAGATTCTGTCTTAATGTTTGCCGGATATATTTTATACTTTTGTTTTTGTTCACACCCAATGAATTGCAATACTTTTAACTGAGCTAAACTCGCAAAAATATGGCTATCAGGAAAAAAAAACTCGATTCTTTAATATTTTACTTCAAAATATTTAACAAGTAGAAAATAGAATATCATGATTAAAAGTATGATACAAATCAAAATTTATACCATGATTGCTTCTTGCAAAGCAACCAATATAGATTATATTGACATTTAAAAAAATGTAATTTTAAAATTCTTTAAAGAATACAAATTATAAGGCGAACAAACACATCTAGTACTAAGGTCAGCAAAACATTACTCTGAAAATACTTAAAAAAGGAAATGTGATCCTATATTGCTATGATATACTATCTACTGTCGCCATAGGCAAAATATAAGAAACATAAATATCTTTCTATATATATTTATCTAAATCATTAAACATTATATAAATAAAATAAAAAAGAAATAGTCAATATCTGAATTGAAGTTTCTATAAATACTTATTTCTACCCATCAAATTAAATAAGTTTAGTGAAGTATTTATTTAATTTAATTTATTTTTATACGTACTTTGTCATTTAACACAAACTTCAAATATTCACATTGTTCATGCAGTTTATATATATAATCTTAAAGCCATTTGTGCTTTATGAGAAAGCAAACATATCCTGCCAAATACACGATATTTTACTTATTTTGCTACGTTGAGAAAGCATTTTGTGAAATTTTCAAAAATATTTGTATTGCCATAATTACTTGATAACAGTTTCCATAAATGGAAACATATTCTGAAGCATTTTTATTTCAAATTTAATCAGTTTATATAATCTGGTTGTACCTGTTTAGAATAACACGTCATGTATCTTCTAAAATTACTCAAACAAGTACAAGTAAAATGACCATTTTAAAACATTGCTTTGATATAAGTTGTGCAAATGACGGAGAAAGATGTTGGGAAATTTGGCGACAAAGATAAAAAATGGTAGATTGCAGATCTTAGTAATAATCTTTCAGTAACTTTCTTTCATTCTTATTTTAAAATATTTCTAAACAATCGATTCTCACAGACTATATCTGTGGACATTTCAGTCATTGGCAAAAGTTAAATAATATCGAATCAAGCAGAATATTGAAGACAACAGAGAGAGAGAAAAATAATTACCAAAGCTTTGCAAATAATAAAAATGTAAATACTAATAATAAAATATTGAATGCATATTTGCTTGTTTGAAGTAGCAAATCGTATCTTTTCGTCTAGAATAAAGACTCCCATTTAGCACTAGATGAAATTAATCATATGTGACAACACGTTGTGCATATGAAAAATATTTTATCGTTGAGGTCTATATAAAAAGATATATATTCAAAGCATGGAAGACAATGAAAATGTTCAAGTTTAATACTTTGTTTTATTTTTTGCCTCCAATTAAAATGTCTGTATTTATTTGAACGGTGGTTGCCATATATGTCATTTTGCCGATCAGTTTTTATAACACCATTTTATCTGAAGTCAGTTCCACGTTGATACATTTTAAAAAATACCTTATCTCCAGGTTTGAAGTATTTACTTATATTGTCATTTCTTGATGCTCTCGCCTTACGTTCTGGTAATAATTTATTAGAAACGGACGTAATTCGTTAAACACTCAGAAATTGTTGTAGCATTACTTCCTCTGACTCTTCTCCCTCAGATTTTCTAGCACCGTTGTAGACGTATTGACAAACCATTCCACTTGTCCGTTTTCTATATTTTAATATTTCGGGTCATTTAGTGTAATTATCAACTTTCGTTTAACGGTGCCGCGAAATCTAAGTATTCTGGGACATGGCATATAAATTTTAGGCCAATGTTGAATTTTGATAGGCGGTGACTTCGTTGCCAGAACACAACCTCTGCATGATTTCACTCAATTTTCGACATTTTGATCCATTTTTCGCCAATAAGTATAACACCTCATTAAGGATTTGATCCTAGAAATTTCTGCATGTTCTATGTCTTTGCAACGATACTGGTATCACCACTATCTCTGCGTACGTAAGTACATCATTACATTATTCTTAATTTTTTCGATGGTAGAAACTCCATTTTATAATTACAGTTCAATAGGATACTTCCCCATTGCTTCAGTCTATTTGCTGTATATGTGGGAGCACCCTTTTTATCCATATATGGGCAATAATGGACGATGGTCTGTCTGAAGTATCGGTTCTCTACCATGCATGAATTTATAAAACTTTTTGATAGCATATATGAAGGCCAATGCTACCTTTTCAATCTGGCTGTAGCTTTTTTCAGTTACAATCAATGATCTCTAAGCATGAGCTATTGGCTTAGTTTTTCCGTCCTCATATATGTGCAGTATCAATGCTCCGATACCGGAATCACTTGCATCTAATGCAACCACAATCTTTAATTCAGGGTCAAATCCGATGGTAAGACTTTCTTGAACTCCTCGAAATTACTTTGATATTTATCTGTCCAATTCCATTTCACATCTTTTTTTTGAGCAGATTATTCAAGGTGTGCACTTAATTCGTGCCTGTTTGATATATATATATATATATATATATATATATATATATATATATATATATGATAGTAATTAGTAAACCCTAAAAAATACTTGTAACTTTGCTATATTTGTTGGAGTGGTCATGTCTTTTATTGCGCTTGTCTTTGAAGGATCCGGTCGTCTATGGTTTTTATCGATATGTCCTAGATATTTAAGTCTGGCATAAACAATTAGAATTTTCCTTCACTAATATTAAAATCATATTCTTTAATTCTCTCAAATACTTTTTTTTACATCTTCTGCGTGTTGCTTTCGGGTCATACTTTTAATAATACGTCTTCCAAATATGGTTGAGCACAATCCAAACCGGCAAGCACGGTATCCATTATCAGTTGGAATATGCTTGGTACTACATTTATACCGAAAAGAATTCGGTTGAGTTTGTATAAACATCTATGAGTGTTAATTTTTAATAAGTTTGAGCAGTCTTCGTCTGCTAGTACTTGTAGGTAAGCGTCTGACAGGTCCAATTTAGAAAAAATAATTACCACCATTTAATTTGGCAGAAATTTCCTCTGGACTTGGCAAGGGGTAGTTATGTTGTTTTAAACTTTCATTTAACCACATTGAAAAATCAGCGCATACGCGAATTTATTATTCCTTTTATTAACGTACACTGCTGGTGATGCCCATTCGGAATAGTCTGTTTTTGATTCACAACTGATTTTTCTAGTCTGTTCAATTCATTATTAATTGGATATAAGGTCGCAAAAGGTACACTACTTTTTGTCTTAACTGTTGGTGTTACATTGTCTTTTAACTCAAAGGTAGCGTTTACTTTTGTACATGTCGCTAGATCTGAGAAAACTTCTGGAAAACTCTTTCTCAGTTAATTTTTCAATTTTTCAGTTGCCGTATTAGTACCGGGGGTAACGATATTTATCTTGTTGCAAAATGAATTAAATTGAAGGTCCCAAAATCAAACAATGCAATCCAGTCTGTTCAAAACACATTAGCAGTATTCTTTAATGTAAACACCACAGCTTTTTTGTTTTTTTTTCCCCAGAAAAGAAACGTTACAGCTGAATTCATCCAAAAAATTAAACTCTTTTCTAAGACTCCATGCGCAAATTTATCAGAAGTCAATGAACTGGGTTTACCCATTTTCTCCATTTCTGTTCGTTTATGATAGTGGTATCAGGTCCTGTATCTAGTTGCAATGTTGCTTTTACATCATTAATTTGCACAAAGATAAATTTCCTTTTATGAGATGTCTTATTAGTTTCCCTTTTAGGCTTCCTATAATTACTCATGTATCTATCATGTTCGCATACGTTTTATTTTTCTTCACTTTTGTATGTGCAACACATCCTTTTGTGTCCTGATATCCCACATTCGTAGCATGTTTTGTTCTTGAAGAAACAATTACTTTTAAAATACCTCCACAGCCGTGGAAAGTATTAGGTAATGAGGGGGCGGTTATAGATTTTTTTACTGTTTTGTTAGGAGTTGAAAAACATTTGTAGTTTTTCTCTTATTTGGTCGGACACTATATATCTTTGAATTGACTTTTCCCTTAATCATTGCGGTATCGAGTTTTATATTTATAATGCGTTGACACTCTTCCGCTATTTTCTGGAAAGTTAATTTGGAATCCATTTCTAATTTAGCAAGTATCCTGGATCTTATCTCCGCATCCTTATTAGAAATTAAACTCTGTACGAATATCAGACATTTAAATAAATCAGGAGTTAATTCACAGAACATCTCACATTTTCAATTCACGACTCCATCATGAGTGACAAAACCTTCAACGTCAAACTTTACTAAGTCACGACATTGCCATCGTGTATAAAATAATGAATTTCTATCTGCAAAAATTTTTGATAGTATTAGAAAGTCTCATCTATATTGTTTTTTTCGGCAAAATATAATCCACACATTTTTCATGTTCAGCAGGGGACAATTGCCTTAATAATAATTTTTTTAATCATTCCAATGCGAACAATCCCTTTTGAAGATCCCTTCGTATCTTCTATAATAAGCTGGAAAGTTATTTCTTCAACTGGATTGTACACAAATTCCCTGATTGAATTAGTAACAGCATCTAGAATGAATAAATCCGAAGTTTTTTCTCCATCGTTTTAGTAAACAACACAAAACCCTCTGTTTTTATAGTCGTAATTGTAATTGCTGTTCATCTTGTTGTTTTGGTTGCTGCAATTGTTCTTCTTGTAGATTTTGTTGTTGCAAATGTTGTTCATGTTGCTTTTGCAGCACCAACATTTGAACCATGATGGCTTTTAATTCTTCCATTCCGCTGTACTCTGCTGAATAATTTGAAGATTAATCTTTTTCTAGTGTAAATTGAACAAATCCTCGTGTAAGTAGAAGGAATCCTGCGAATCCTTGTCGCCACTGTTGTGATGGCAACGGACACTTGTTGTCCCTTTTGTAATGTCAACTAATACTCGATGTCACTTTCCTAATGCTTGTTGTTGTAGTGACTTTGTAATCGCAGATACAACTATAGTAACGCCGTTGAACAATACTGGTGTCAGATGCCTTCGAATATCACTCGCAATAATAGTACTTGCTCGATAATACTTGTTCGCAAAGTAACCAGCAAATAGTAATCCATATAATGATCTGTATAAAGAAATGGCATAGAAATAGTGAATAATATAGAGAATAGTGGACCGTATAGTAATAGACGATAGAATAGAAATGTGATTATTTAAACGTCACGCTACTTTCTACTTATGCATTCCCCCATGGTCACATGATCCAATTAATTCAATAATGGGATCACCTTGGTTTGCTCTCTGGCGATTCGTATTCAGACTCCATTGTCTGCAGCGACACTTTATTCCTATATAACAGCAATTTATTTACATAAAAGTATTTTGAGCGCGCCTAGATGCATTACAATACCTGCACACTTAATTCATATAAAAAAAGTTCGTAGAATATCTATTTTCTGCTGTTGGTAATGGGTGTTAATTTCCAGGAAGAATGTACTCATTAATTATACAACTGCAAAAAAAAGAAAAACATGAAAGTTGAACGTCACCTAATTACTGACACGGTGCAGGGAAATATCAGATATCTTTGATTGAGAGAACATAATATTATTTCATAAAAATAAGATACATTAAAAAGAAAGGATTTTGATGCAAACACGTGTCCACTTGAAAATGTTAAGTTCAAGTAAATTTTGAACTAAAATCAGAGAAATAAAAGATGCAGATTATTTTATAATATCATATGTATCATTTCAAATTATAAACCGAATGGTTACTCTTCGGTTAATGGAATCGAATTTCAAATTCGTAAAATTTCTCTTGGATTAAGTATTTTTTAATTCTCTGATTATAATTTAACAAAGGGAAAAAGTATCTGATTAATGTCTGTGTTTATATTTATACACTCCAGTTATTTGAAGTCAATACACACTTATACGAAAATGAAATTCACAGACGAGAAACGAAAAAAAGAAAGAGGGAAATGTAGTAAAACATTGAGAGAAAGGAAAGAAAAATAGAGGAAGAAATTGCAAAGGGATCGACGAAAAATAAAAAAAAACGTGTGAGAGACAGTGAGAAAGGTTGAGAAAGGGAAACTAAATATGAAGAGAAAGAAAGAGGGTGAGAAAGAAATAACAAGCACTGAATAAATGAAAACAGAAAAATACAAGGTAAAAATATCTTTGCAGTGGCTGACATAATCAGAAGAATTAGAATCTTTCCCGATGTTATTCTGGACGTGATGAACTTTTGTTTCATATTTTTCGTATTTCGAAAAAAAAAAACAAAACAGCATTTTTTTCTTCTTTAATCAAATTGGAACATTTATAAATCAGTTAAACTATTTGCAATCACTTTTGTTGCGTAATTTTACATAGATTTGCACTCGAAGACTAAAAATACAGAAATTGATTCAGATTGTCCTTTCTTTTAGCACAGTATTGCTAATTTTATGTACATATTCTAAACCTTTCTAATAAATGTTAATAATTCTAAATACCCAAGCACCGATTTATATTTTTCTTAATATATGCAGTAACTACAAATGGTGTTATACTGTGCCAAAAAGAGTGCATAAAGTATATATCATTACTTTATTTTTTTAAGAATGTATATTTTATGATTTGTAAAGATATAATTTGTAAATATAATATGCATAAACTAAAAATAAAATATACATGAACTAAAAAATATCAGTGGTTCGTCAAAAATGAAATCAAACGGTTCTCCTTTATTTTTGTTTTCCATTGGTGAATAAAACTATTGTTTTGCCGATTCAAAAAAAAAAAAAAAAAAAGAAAAGAAAAAATAGATAACAGAATTTTCTTGGGTTAGGGTTGCTTGGATTTGAATGTTTATATTTCATATTATCGTGCATCAAGTGAATACAGGGGGCCGACACTATTTTTCAGACACTTTATTTTTTCAAGTTTTAGTCTGTCCTGTTTTAGTGTAATCGCAATAACATTTAAAAACGGTTTCAAAACTACAAATGGAAAAGCAGAATTCAAATTAGAAGTATTTTTATTTTTTTACAAATTTTCACATTACACATGCGACAGTATTTTTCGGACATTGCAGAAAAAATGCTAATAGTTTATGGCAGCACCCTTTTTTCAATGATTCAGTCAGTCTATCTTAATAATGTTCGTACATATTGATAATAACGTCTCTTCGTGTTTCTAGCAGTCTATTTTTAGCATCTTGTATGCTCTGCCATAGTTCAGCCTCTCTGGTTATTTCTGGCCCGTCGTAAACAAGCTCTGCAAGCATTTCCCATATGTTTTCAATTAAATTTAAGTCTGGACTTCTTGCAGGCCATTCCAGAGTAGTTATATTTGCTTCACACATCCAATTTTTCAATGATTTGGCCACATGGATGCTGCAGTTATCTTGCTGCAAAATAAAATTACTTTCCATTTCTTTTTCTATGAGTAGTAGGGCTCTCTTTTCCAAAAGTTCTCTATAGTTCAAGCTATTTTGTCCTTTTAACCACTCGAGCCACAAGTTTCCATTCGGAAATACCATACCCCAAACCATGACTCCTCCTCTTCCCATCTCTCTCTTGTTGTGAATAACAGGTTCACCTTTTCTCGACCCTGTACACCACCCGTCAGGCCCATCGAACTTAAAAAGTTTTTCATCCGTAAATATCACTTTCTTGAAGTTGACATGGTTTGTTATCCATCTTTTGGCACTTCCCAGCCTTGCCTCCTTGTGTTTTCTCGTTAGTGCAATTCTTTTCTTGATTTTAGCATACTTAAGTCCAATTTCGTGTAGCTTTCTTTGTACAGTTCGAAAACTGACGTTAAGTTCACAATCCTTTTTTACTTTCATCGCTGTCACCTTTTCCTCATATGATAACAACCTCGTAACACTCCTCTTCATTCTTCTTTCTGTTCTCTTGGAAATTGTTTTTTTTTTTCGTCCTCTCTTCTTCTTCCGCTCATAGTCTGTACTTAGCATGTATTCAACTGTTGACTTCGGTAGCTTCATCTCAGCGGCGATCTTTCAGATGCTGAGCCCGTCTTCTCTATTCTTTTGGATCAAACTTATGACTTCTTTTGAATGCATTTTTCTTCAGGATTTTAATAAGTTTTTGCAGTGAATGGTAAAGATACTCAAATTTAATGGTCAGGGTACAATTTACCTGCAGAAGATTTGCATATTGTAGACGTTGGACGACTAAATCATTAAAAAACCCGGAATTTGTGTCAAGTCCGAAAAATAGTGTCGCCTAAGTTGAAGTAAAAATAAAGAAAACATGAAACCAAAGACAAACCCCTCAATCAATGTTCATACCATTAATAGTTACTGCTGAACTACCTACTCATCAACACAAAATCTCTCGGCAGCAAAAAACACCTATAAGCACGCTTTTCAAAGTGTCCCCAAAATAGTATCGCCCCCCTGTATATGCTGATATAAAGATATAAAAGATGGTGTAACGAGTTCGAATTTCGGATTAGGCACTAATGACCTTGGAACGGCTGAATCCACTGCTTTTATTTCCATGTCTGATATCTTGACACAATATCACGTTACAGACAGTCCAAAATGTTTAACAACGAACGGTGTAGATTAGAGAAAAATTAATGAAATGCTCTCTCATCACTCTTCTACCTGCTGAAGCGGAAAATCATTCCTAGTATAAAATTTGATAGTTTCACTCAATGACTAGAACCAAAGAGTTGTGAGTTCAATACCTGGCTACTGCAGTGGTGAAGCAAAACTTGGAGAGTTGAGTTAAAGAGAAATAACAGACATACAGAAGAGGCATGGCACGTGGATCTAGAAAAAATTACTTCGGTAGTCGAAATAAAGGGTTTGATTCGAAATTCCAATCACCTGAAGAAGACCGGGTCGTAAACCGACCGAAACATTGTGAATATGACAATGAAGATGAGGATAACAGTCCGAATAATGTAAATAAACTCTCGCGTTGTTGAAATTGTTATAAATTTCCTGATACGCGTCATTTACAGGTGCAGAATATATTTGCCACTGATTTTGGCCAAACTAGAAGCACTTCTTACCATTCTTGCCTAAGGAATTCCCTTCCGATTTCTTGCTTCTCTGCCACCTAAATTCTTGCGTCCGTGTGGTATTATCGCTTTTCTTGGAATATTTATTATAATCATTTTACAAATGATTGCAAACCTTCCGTTGATTGAACATTATATTGGAATGCATCAAAGGAGAGCGGAGTAAATTGATACTGCCCAATGTAATAGTCGGAATAGAAATATTTTCCAGGTTCAAATATTACAGATAATACGCAGGCATGTGTGGAGCAGAACCTTTATATGTATCTGGATGACGACACAACGGGCGGGGATCATAGAAGTAGTGGCCGCAGTAGTCGGCATAAGCTCAGAACGAGAGGTAAGAAGAAACGACCCGAAAGATATAAACGATGATAATCTCAGCGACTCTGATTCAGTCGACCTTTCACCACCACGCCATTTAGGGAAAGAAATATAGTACTGAGCACCCTATTATAAATGTGCTAGGGGACGTTTAGATCGAGGGGAAAGGGGTAAAATCATTACTTAGATTCAGTGAGAAAAAGAAATATAGAAGAGAAGATAGGAGTAGAGAGGGAATGAGTTTGAGCTGATAAAAACAGATACGACACATTTATCTCAGCCGAGATGAATGTATCAGTATCAGTTCGATATTGTTCGTACAGTATCAGTTCGATACTGTTCGTACAGTATCAGTTCGATACTGTGCGTCTGACAAATATCGCTTTTATCGCTGTCTTCATGACCGAGAATCTATGGAGATAGGGATAAAAGCGATATTTGTCAGGCGCACAGTATCGAACGACGGATACGGAGCAAGATATTCGCCAAAAATCCAAGTACTATAAATTAAATTAAATAATGTCTGCTGAATTGTTTAAAAATTATTATTAAGAAAAATGTTCGTAAGTCGGCGATTTGCCTGGAGAGAAAGAAAGAAATAAGGGAAGATAAAAGTGTTTAAAGTTACCTGCCAAAACCTCATAAATAATGGACTATTCCGATTTGATTGCGTATAAGGTGGGAAAAGACGCTACTTGATTTCAGCAAGAAAAAAGAAATAAAGAAAGGAAGATAGAAGTGTTTAATGGCTTGTTCGGTGAAAAAGAAAAAGTTGTTAATTTATTTTTTTTTAATTTTTTCCTTCTTAAAATAAGGGCCATAATAAAGAATCATATTATTAATGATTATTATTGCAGTGCAGTCATCCCTCGATTAATGCGCATTCGATTAATGCGTTATCGATTCGTGCGCTAAAATTTTTATATGCCAAATTTCGATTAGTACATATATAATACTCATTTAGGGCAGTATAACATTCTTCAGTTTAAGAATAGTAATTGAAAATTATCTTTTTATAGTTAACGAGGTATATATTGACCGCACTAATCGAGGGATTCGTGTATGTGTGATAGGGAAATTTCTGTAGAAGTAATGTTCGAGACTACGTAAGCTTTAATAAAATCGCTACTCACCTAGTCCCCACCCTCACCTTCCACTGAGTCACAAGATCGAAATTTCTGTAGAGAACACGAACGTTTCTACGAGGGTCAATTGTCAAAATTTGCCCAGCTCCCATGTTTTTCTTGGTTGAGTTTCCGTTCGTAGACAAAGATCCGACTGAGTCGTTCTCTGCCTGAAGACAGAGAGCTCTGACAAACAGTCAGGCAGTTTTAATAAACTCTGTATTTACCCAGTCCCCAAATGAGATGAAATGTGGTACAAGTTTCTAAGGGAACGCAAGCATTGCCACTAGGTCCAATCGGTATTTAAACTTGGTATTTACGCGAGTTCCCCACAGAGCGGGAATTGGCAAAAGGCCAGTTTAACGTGGGTCTTTCCGGGCGCGTATGCTCGAGCAAAAATTCCTCGTACACCCCGCATGTTCACCTCCCCAAACGAGACTCTGTACGAAGGCATAGCCTCGTCTGAGTTCCTCTCCACTGAAGGCAGAGAATTCGATCAGCTAGAGTTTTCCTGGATATATGAGTTCAGGACATTTCCATTAATAGGGAAGATGGATCATGCAAGATTCTCCCCTTACCTTATTCTTATAGAGGGAAGAAGTCCCTGAATCTAGGAGGTATCTTTTGCTGTCTACGAGACCGCGTCGGATTGCGAGGAGCATGATGATGTTCTTTCTTTCTCCCTAGAACTGGATTCAATACGGCTGCGTTTACGAGTGGCATTCCTCTGAAATATCGGTAGATTGGTGGGCTAACTTTACTGAAACCAGCTTGTTTCCACTCAAGGCACTAGAGTCCCAGGGTTCCTCATAATCTTCAAAAGGATACCATGTTTCTGTTTCTTCATAGTTAACCCTAGGACAATCCTTGCTTAGGCGTGTGCATCCCAATTCATCCTCTGCTGGAGCCAGTATCTTAGTGGGACTGATCTTACCGATTACCAGTGTAACGGTCACGCGCATACTGGGAGTTGGCGTCTAGAAGCTCCACTTGATCCAACAGTGATTTGTTCTTATTCAGTCGCGTGTCTTTTCTAATAATATCTCTCACGATCTCGAGAGTCAAGATGCTAGGGAAGCTCCAATCGAACTTCTAGGAAACGGGAGGAATCGTTCGTGGAGCGTTTCGACAGTGGTGGTGCATAGAAGCGTTCTAAATGCATACAGTGCCTCTGGGAATAGTTGCTCCCAATTCTCTAAAGAAACCCCTTTATTAGCAGCTTCTAGTTGAAGTTTTCCAAATTATTCCATTATACCGATCATACTAGCCGTTACCTTGAGGATTATTTGGGGTTATCCTATCTACATCTACTCCATGCCCTCGTAGGAATCGCCGTACGCATTCGGACAAAAATGAAGCCTCCCTGTCCGAATGAATATACGCGAGTAGCCCGAAGACGGCAAAAACTGAGCAAAATGCATATATGATCGTCGTAAGTAATACATGGGGGCAGGGTATTGCGAAAGAAATCTGTGAATATTCGTCAGTTATTGTCAGCATATATTTGTTAAGAGTTTTTGACCTAAGCGGTCCTTCAAAATCCAATGGCGATTCTTTCATGAGGTTGCGTAGCTTTTATGACCTTGCTGGTGTTAGGACGGTAAAACTTAGATTTATTTTCAACGCAAGTTTTACACGATTTGTTTATTTATTTCACATCCTCTTCTGAGTAGAAAAGGTTTTGATTTTTGTCATGTGGACCATGCATGTAACACCTGAGTGGAACGATTCTCTTTGCAGTTTCTTTAACTCTTCTTTGCAAGGAGCTGAGTCAAATACATAAGAAAGGGCTTCCACAGCTACATTTCTTTACCTGGGTAGTACGTTAATTTCATTCACTACTTGGCTATCTTCTCGATTAATTTTGCCTTTTGTTTTGGGTTGAACATGAAATGATTTTTGATCTGTAATTAGTTTAAAATATCCCTCGATCAAATAATACCTCCATTTTCTTAGCGACTCCGTTCTGAATGAGTCTCCCTCTGCCCAAAGACAGAGATCTTTGAAAATCAGATATAGGCTGAAAACAGCCTGTCTCCTCCCAGTTTTAATGAACTCTGTATTTACCCAGTCGCGCTACTTAAATGAGATGTGTGACACGCGCAAAATTACTGTGGGGAACCCAGAAGATAGAGGTCTTGACAGCAAGCCAAAGTCACCGTCAGAGACAGACAGCGAACCATCTAACTCCAACGAGGTTTGGTGATCTCGGTATTTACCCAGTCTCCCCATTGAGATGCGACATATGTTCTAGATTTTTGTGGAAAACACGAGCATTTCCGCCACTGGTAAAAATTGACCCAGCCTCCGCATTCATGGGATGGAGTAAAATTCTTATCTGCTTTTTTCATTCGTGTCTCTGTCGCTAAACGGAGTCACGCCTAAGCCACCCACTACCCGAACACAGAGGTCTTGACGATATCGAGCCAAAGGTACTGCCTGATGAGGTTTGATGAAATCGGTATTTACCCAAGTCATCCCCGCAAAACGGCATGTGGCACAAGGCTGGTTTTTAACGCTAGGCTGTTCCGAGCATGTACACTTGAAAATAGCCATGCACCATCAGAAAAAAGTTGCATAAATAGCTGAAATTATTTTCATGTCTGTGAAATAGAACGGTGACTAAAATATGTGTAGCCACCGCACTATTCATAGAATTTATCAACATGTATATATATATATATATATATATATATATATATATATATATATATAAAGGTGAACCTAGAGGCGAAAGTCTGTTTTATTCTCAGGCCACGAGTGCTGTTATTTTTCTCAGCTATTTTGGATATATATATATATATATATATATATATATATATATATATATATATATATATATATATATATATATATATATATATAGAATGGTAAATCAGGAGATGTCATTGGTTTGGAATCAATCTGGACACTGAATAGGGAATGGTCTGATGTGCCTAATAGGGGTAGGATCTTTACTAACCATTTGGCAGGGCAGAATATTAGATAATGGTCGAGGAGGTTAGCCTGCTGTTTCGTTGCATCCGGTACTTGGGTGGATTCTTCAATGATCTGGGTTAGTTCATAGGCGATAAAAATTCTCTGTAATATCTGCCTTCATTATCGTTTTTGTTCGAGTGGAATAACCACTCTTTGTGGTGTACATTAGAATCAACGCGTATGTGAAAGCTGGACGTGGGAGATTCGGTGAGTATATTGTCAATCTTCTCTGGTATTCGATCGAAAATTACCAATCATTCATCCTGAGGGTGATAAAGAACGAAGACGAATGTGGTACTATGGATAAGTGCCACGCGGAAGGTAACATACAGAAGATCAGGATCCTCGTTTTTTCGTGTCCCTGCCACAGGGAAACATGTTCCTGATGTAAGAATCGAGTGCGTGGCCTTGGCGAGTTAGGTGGTCGTATTTTGTTATAATGGGTGAGTAGACCGGGATTGTGAACTCCTGCAATATGATTGAAGCATTGATACCCGTTTTTGTCAGGGACAGGAGGTCGTGTTTGGACTTAATTGGGTGGAGTTCCACTTCTGGAAATTTGGATCGAGGACCAATTACGTTCGAGTAGGAGATACTATACATGGGGTCTACATTTTGGGGTGGGGTTTTCTAGTTTTTTATTCGTTTTCAGTTTGATTACTGTGTTGTTTGTTTTTCATTGGTTTGATGGATGACTGGTAGGGAGTGAGACTGATATCCATTGGAGATGCACACATAAATAACTTCCGTTGACTCGTACGGAGATACTGTCCATCATCCTGGCATCGAGAGGTCACACCAGATGTTACTGCACGGTCCAGAAACCATTCACAAAAGGGCAGTACAGTAACCCTGATATTTACACCTATTGATAGGACAGAATATAACGATTACTTTACAATACATGTTAATATGAAACAGAAAAGAGTAAAGAGTTAAAAGAATAAAACAGTTAAAAACGGTTGTCGAAGGCATACATTAAAACCAGCGATGTGTTGGTGTATCTTGACAGAATGTACAAGCTAGAACGAATATCAATGGCATTGTCATGTGAGAGAGGGGAGGTAGGGGGATTTTAGTTTTTCTGGCCTTGATAAGAACCTATCCAACTAGTTTGCAGCGGGGCGGGGGGTAAGTACAGATCGCCGTTTGGGATCTTCTTTACTTATATTATGTCGATTGTGCATATAAAAATGCCCAAGATCCCCTCTTTTGAAAGCGACGATATCAGCACAAGAACCTGTTAACAATCCAGAAAAAACTTCCATTAAATATAATGTGATCAACAATGTTATTAATCTTGGCACTCTTACTAATAACAAAGAACCATTAAATTCGTGATATCGATAATCACTTGTTTCTCCTCTCGATTGGAAATAAATCAATGCCCTGATGTTATTACAGGTGTTCGAATTGTGAATTATGTGCATGTACATAATAATAAGTTGTAATAATAAATTGTTTCCTTGGTAGCTCCTCATTTCTATATTTATGTAGATACACCCACATATATATATGCATATTCATAAACACTTACACACACACACACACACACACACATATATATATATATATATATATATATATATATACATAAACACACATCCCAAATATAGGACGCACACACACACAACACACGTGCACACACACACACACATACACACATATATATATATTTATAAATATATATATATATGAGTTTTCTCGAATATTAAAGTTGGCAGATGTTGGATAAATAATAATTTAAAAACATAGCTTCTATCCGAATATGTGTATCAATAAAATATAACGTTTAAACAAAATAAATGAAAAATAAAACACACACACACACACACACAATATATATATATATATATATATATATATATATATATATATATATATATATATATATATATATATATATATACACTTCATTCATTGAAACCCAAACTAATTCAGCAGTCTATGAGTGCGGATGCACGCACAGAAACAAATCTCGAGTTGACTTACAAAATATTACTTGAAAAAAAAAAATCTCAATGCAGTAAATACAAAAGTGGAGGCTCATTTTAGAAGGATGAAATAAATGCAAATTCATGATTTGTCGATGACTGTCAAAGCAGCATTAGAAAATAACTCATACACTTGCAAATCTGTTATCTTGCGTATGACGAATCGAAGCTTATCAACTCACCATTTACACATTTTTCAGATGATTTATTATAGATTAATTTAGAATGAACTCCTAGAACGACACTGTCACCCGATATATTTTTAAATGGAAAGTATTGAGTCAAGAAATGATGAATTGTAATTTTCAGGCAGATTTATAAGCATTTTCTACAATGCAAAATTATCAAGCAATGAAATATTAAAAGAAATATGAAAATCTTTATATTCTCGATATTTCTTCTCGCATAGACGCTTATGCAGGAGCGAAATAATGAGAAACTTATATTCAATTTGATACAACCGAATTTTTTAACCGTTTAAAATAAAACCCTTTAAAACCCAAATAAATAAGAAATAAAACCGTACATCGAGAAACATTTAAGATTTAAAGCATAATTCTAGTTGGGGATTTTATGAATTTTTTCTGGCTTCAGTATTCGTGTCGAGTCTCGGTTTAAGCAATTATTTCGGGTGCTTATTTTCAAGAAGGTGAGATCCGTCTTAGTGAAACTAGCGCCAAAAAAGAAAGAACCCCCCCCCAAAAAAAAGCAACAAAAAACACTTGGCCTTATTATTTTTAGTAGCATAACAAGTAAGTTGTTTAGAACAAACAAATCAATGGATAGCAGATGCTATTATTTAGTTTTTCGATGGTCAATCTATACTCTATTTTTCATCCTGACAAATACAGCATGTGCAATAAACCTCCACATGTATTTGTGTATCTGCGTATGTGTGTATATGTTTGTGTGTGCATTTTGTATTCGCTGTTGTGCACGTATATAGCAAGTAAGAAGAATCTGACATCGGATGTAAGTTACTATGTTAAACTAGAAAGTCAATTTTGAGAATTCTACATCCAGAATTTAGCATTGTGTCAAAGTGGGCTAAATTTCGAGTATTCAGACACAAAATATAAACAAAATATCACAAAATATAAATGAAAAAAAAGGAAAAAAAAACAACAACCTAATAATCAGTGAAAAGTTTATTTTATTGAAAGACTTTTGTCATGAATAGAGCCAACATAATACCATTCGTATTCCATTAGTGAGAGGTTAGGGTTACACTCAAGCAGCTTCTTTCCATGCATCACTGCTCTGTGGAACCAACTCTCGAGAGTATGTTTTCCCGATCACTATAATCTTAACCTGTTCAAGTATAGAGTTAACCGTTATCTTCCCCACATAGTCGCATAAACTGTGCCTCTTACTCTGTAATCATCTACCTCAAGTGGCTCACGGGCCTTGTACAGAGTGAACCTAAACGTAAAAAAATAAAATCCTTTGTGGAATTTAAGAAATACTTATGAGCCTAATTTTTAAATTAACAAAATATATTTTCATTTTGATTTGTTAAATTTGTGGATCATTTAATACTAATGTTTGAAACATGTTAAAGATTAATGCGTCTTTAATCGATAATAAATATAAAGAAGATAATTTTAATCGATCGAAAAGCTACAATCGTGACACGTTCCATAGTTCGTAGATATATTTGAACTCGAATAATCATGCAGATACTCAATTAACTGATATGAATATACAATTCAAATAAAGATAAATTTTGTTATCTCTCTAATAAAACTCAAATAAACATACAAGTTAAAGTGCGCTAAATCTCACTAAAACTGTGTATCGTTCCGATCGACCGTTGGTCGTTTCGTTAAAAGAACAAATTGTGGGACTCACCTTTCTCTTTGATGCTGCCATTCGCTGATCACGATTTTGTACAGCTTCACCAGGTGGACTCTTGATCCATACTACGTATCCTATCCGTGCGTAGGTGAATATAAGCACAACTAAAGGTATAAAGTATTGAAGAAGCATAATGACCATACTGTAACTGTAACGTTGATAATCATGTTCCCATATTTCTTGACACAAACCGTCGAATGCTGCCGTTTCATTCGATCCAGTCCCGTTGCTTGAGCTGAGGACACGTGACACAACCGCCGTTGGTAAGGGTGCAGCTAATGCCAGGATCCATGTGACACCGATGATTTTAATTGCCTGATTGTTGGTTAGTTTAGGTCTGAGCGGATAGAGTACAGCCACATAACGATCCATGCTCATGGCGACGAGAGTGAAGGCGCTCAGGAAAACTGACACAGCCTGTATATATGTAACCACTGGGCACATGACATTCCCAAAAGGCCAGTAAGTAAGCATAACATTCGACACAAAAGTTAGGGGAATGCAGAGTATAGCCATCAGAATGTCACTAATGGCAAGGTTTAACAGAAAAAAGTTAGTCGCTGTTCGCATTCTTTGGAAGACAAGGATGATATGACACACCAGAACGTTGCCACCGACAGCAACTAGGATGACTAATCCATAAAAAATGACGAAGATGATTTGGACATAAATTGGAGGCGGTTCATAATGATCAACTTCAGTAAAGTTACTTTCAGATGAAGTTACATTTTCATCCATGATTAAAAGTTTTATATTTAAAGCGAGCTACAAGTTGAAATATACATAAGCAGCGCTTAAAATATACGTATTGCAAATATTAGGATATGCTCTGGAGAGTTCAATAAATATTTGAAAGCATTTTATGTAATTTAATCTTAGAGCGAATAGGCTTAATAATATATTTCATTTTTACTTAATCTAATCATCAATAAATTTGTATATTTGTATATTTGATCTGGTCAGCTCTACAGGTAGTAAAGCAAATCAGAGACAACAAATTAAGTACTAATTTGCGTTAAGATTGAGAATAGAAGACCTTTCTGATTTATCATTCATATATCTAATATTTTATAAGTTAAGGAATTAGTTGTTAAATGAAAATTCAGGTGGCCAGATACGTACAATTAATGAAACAAAATGGTGTCCAAAAATTAAAGTTTGTAATGATTTTCTTCAAATATCAACGTCGCAATCAGTTCAGATTACATTTTGGATTCCTATTATTTAATATAATTTTACTTAAGACAGGCATTTATAGTTCCGATGCTGATATTGTTGAGTTGAAAAATAGATACGTATGGGATTTAAACTTATTACATTCTCCGCATTTACTTGTCATTTTTGCAGTTATTTAACATAAAAGACGGATATTAAAATTATACATATTTCAGCAAAAGTAACAAAAAGAGTTACTGTTGCAAATCAAAAGATTTCTTTCATTTTCTAACAGAAAAATGGCTCTCCACTTTTGATGCACCATGATATCCCTCGTGATCTGAAAGAAGATAAGAAAGATAATTGGATTGAGGAAAAGGGAACCAATTATACAAGAGTTCATCAAAATTAAAGAAGAAATTAAATTAAAAGAAACTGAAGAACTGTTGAGCAGATATATGCGAAAGTACTATAGACAAGGTCGTGCATGCATTTCGAGAATTTGGGATAATCATTTTATAGAAAACGATACGAATGTCCTTTAGACAATGATGTTATCGCAACTTTAAATAATAGTAACAACAGAATATAGCAAAATGTTTGTAGGCAAGAAATTGAGAGAACATGATTCTAAGATTTTAAGTTTTTGTAACCAAAGCAGAAAAGACTTTAGATAAAAACTCCAGAACATTAAGATTAATATTATTTCAATTGTTACAGAAAAGTTTTTATGTTAAGACAGTTTCAATGATTGCAGTGGGCATTATTCAAACGAATTCAGATAATAGAATGCCAATGATTTTATAGGATATATACTCAAAGCTTTAGATGAACGATTTCGAATGTGTCTAACAAAATGGTATATATTATTTAAGCTAATATTGTAGAACACATTTTAAAAGAGTTCAATAAGTAAATTTCCAAAAATTTTAAAGAAAATAGTTCAATATAAATTTAAAATATTCTTCAAAATGCTTTAGGAAACAGTATTCGTACATCGTTCGTTGGAAATTATTGTCCTTAAGAAAATATGGTCCCAATAGCTTTCGCTCATTCGCTTGAAAATTTTGGGAGAATATGACTAAAAGATTTAAAGACATGAGATTGAAAGATGTCATAGATTACTGATCAATCGGATTTTGATATATGACATCGAAAAAGCTTTCTCGTGGCTATAGAGAATAGGACTTTCATTGTTTTATCGTATAAGTATTCAAGAAAATTTATTTGCTAAAATAGGAAAAGTATGCACTAACTACAAGAAAAAGGAACATTTAAAATCGGACTGTAAATTTACGATATGTATCGAACGTTTTGAACGAATTCACTAAAATTCATAGACCAATATGAATGTTTTTCACAGAAAACATAAAAACTATCATGTTAGAATTAATTAGATCGAAATATGCATATGGGTATCGATAATGAAGTTACATTTATTCAAAGAGAATTTTGGGAAGGTATTAGTAAATCCAAATTATTTTAGAACCATTTGCATTTACATCAATTTTTTGTATCGGTTATGAAAACTTTCGGCAAGTTTACATTAGAAATTGATACTCGATAAGAGGTAACATGTGTTGTAGTTGCCGACTGTAATATTATAACCCAATTTGGTTGGAAATGACTTACTAAACATAACTTATCACTGTACATTCAGATATGGAGCAAATGAAAATCGTAGAATTAAATGAAATTGAAATGATCTGCGAAAATTACTAGTTCAAATTTTGTTTCTGGTAGTTGAATAATTATGAAAAACAGCTGAACAAGGGTTTTAGAATACGTTGCACGGGGTGGTAGTAAATGTGCATCATCAACTGTAGTTTTTCGAAAGCCAAATGGAGACTCGTTTATATATGGAGATTACAAATTAGGAGCAAATCATTAAGCGTATTCAGACATTAGCCTTTAAAATATGGCACATTCCAACAGTCATACAAACTTCGATGGAGCAATAAAGAGACACCGCAACTAGAATTTTCTCTTATATTACTTTACATTACTATAGAGTACACACTCAAAACGACGAATATAAAATAAGAATATATATTTATTTTATACTTTTATAAATGCTATTAGGTGTTTCCGTATAATATGTGAATTGATACCCCTTGGCAAGCTAGAACAAAATGTGCTCATACCACATGATTTCCTTTTAAAAATATCATAAGGTGGAGTGTTTAATCAGTAATAATATATAAAAAGGCACAGATAGACAGATTATGATCTTTATTTTTTTATTTTTTTTTCAATTTTAAGGTGGTATAGGCAAATTGTATTCAGGTTTCCCTAAGGGGATCACTTTACAATGAATTTACATAATAAAATGAACCCTGTGTAAACTTTTGTAAAATTTAATTTATTTGTGATCTGCAGTGCTTAATCTACAGAAATATGAAAAAAAATAATTTGAATAAATGATGTATATAGTACAACTTCGACCAAATATTTAAATTCTTAAGTTCAAATCTTTATTAAAATGTAAGGTTCATGCAATTTTCAGAATTACCCTGAAACATTCATAAAATAGCAGTTTAATTGAAGTTTTACTTTCTTTATCGCAAAATGGTGCGATGCATCAGATTGTCGTGGTAACTATAACAAGTACAGTAAGATTTAAATATTTTGTTTTTCCCTAGAGTAGAATGGGCGAGAACAGAAGCTAAACCTGGAGACAAACCAAACAATATCGTTCGTGAAAGGGATTTTTCATCTGCTTATGAAGCAGTCATAATTAGAGGAAAACTATATGATCCTTTTGCCATAAACTGTATTACCTAGTCCTCAAACAAAATCAAGAACTATAAATAAAAATTCTGTTTCTGTGAGAAATGTGCAAAATGATGTGTAGGCGCAATTTCTAAAAAATAGCTAAAGTATAATTTTTGAACATTTGTACTACAGTGTAAATAATCAGGACTTTGAGTCAACAGTTACATATTATAAATCGATCAGTCAGTAGTTCATTCTAGTATGTTGATTTTTTTTCACTAGATGTATTCCAAATTTTTAATTACAAGATTTGAAAATTTAGGTTTGAATGTTAACTTGCTGGTATATATATTCAACAATGTTTTCTCTTTCAGAAATCAAATATGTTTCGGTACTGGTATCATTGAACGTGTTGCAATTTTGAAAAATTGTTACTGTCAAAGAAGTACTTGTTGATATGAAGAAAAATGATCCATTGTAAAAAGTGATATCAGACTTAAAATATTAAAATATGACATTTCCTTCTAAGTTTTGAAAGATCAAAGAAAAAAGATTTAAGCCATTTACGATGAACACCTCTTTCTGCTGGACATCCATGTAACCGTTTGATGTTTACAGATATTTTCTGAGCAGTGAATTTAATTTTATTATGCTTGGTGAATTTATC
Organism: Acanthosepion lycidas; assembly: GCA_963932145.1. Classification (NCBI taxonomy): domain Eukaryota; kingdom Metazoa; phylum Mollusca; class Cephalopoda; order Sepiida; family Sepiidae; genus Acanthosepion; species Acanthosepion lycidas. The sequence goes on along the minus strand of OZ010573.1, from coordinate 151,646,300 downwards.
AAAGATTATTTAAAAATTCAATTTGTTATATCAAGAGAAAATTCTGACGGTTCATAATTTATAACAGTTATTTAATGTTATTGAAAAAATGTATATGGAAAAAAGTAAATTCATCAGTTGAATGTTAATGGTAAAGAATACAATTTTTGAACTACGCCATAATTGCACAAAATATTAGGTTGGTGCAAAAATAATATCGTTTTTTGATATTATTTTTGCACCAACCTAATATTAATATTTGATGGATGAAATAGTATATTAAATATTTTATAGATTACCAGACTAGGATCTCTAGATATATTAAAATGTCACATATAGGTTTCAAGAAAAGAGTGTCGCACAGAAGGGGAAATATGTAATAAGACAACCTGTTATTCCCAAGAATATGTAATTTTTAAAAGAAATTGAAAGCTTTAGTAACTAAAAATTCCACGGGATACCGCAGTTCACTGGGTATTTTCCTGTTTTATATGCTGGTGCTATTAAATTTAAAACTTTAAAGAATATTTTGACGGATATATTTGTTAGTTTCTGAAATGTATCATTTTAATATAAAATGAAATCATGAGATAATTGTGTGAAATATAATATTAAAGAATTATTTGTTTGATTCTTCTAAAGTAACACAAGAAGCAGCACTAGAAGTTTTGAAATTATCTTAAACATTTATTTACAAGTTAACAATATTTCTTTAATTCCTTTGTACAATTAAATTTAAGACTGCATAATTGGTATTTAAAATGCTTATTGTCTCATGTAGTAAATATATGTTCATGAATCTACATTAAAAATGACACGCATTCAGAGAAATATTTACTGAGTTATTTTTTACTTTTAATTTTCACTTTAACTGATTAAGTCCCTAAGTTCACCTGTCAATTTTATGTTCCTATTAATGCAAATTGATTTTAATTATTATTAAATAATAGTAATATCTATTGTCATATTGAAAAAAAAAAACTTCATCTTCTGTAAAACAAAGGCTGACACTTGTTGATGTGACAAAAATCACCGAATAAATTTACAAAAATTATCAAAATTATTGTTTGTATTGAATCATTATTTCTGCAGTATGATGTGAAATGTTCCTAACCGTGGAGGAATACAATGATTTTTGTGCATTCTTTTAGTAGAAGAGGTTAGTTCTTTCTTTCTTTTGTAGATTTTTACTTATTAGAATAAAACATACGATTGCATCAAAACTTGTTTAACAGTAAACTGATGAGATCTAATAGTCAATCTAGTATTCTGAAATTCATGCAGTCGAAGCACCAATGAAGAGCCATGGAAATATTTGAAGAAAAGCCAGAAGGAAACCACATCACGGCGGTAGGAAAGTGACTTCTGATAACTTTGGATTTTGCCAAGAATCTTGAGATATATATCAGGAGCATCTGACCAGATATGGCAGTAATATTCAATGCATTGTCGAATCGTAGATTATAAATGTGAAAGACCAAATTTCCAAGCAACAGAACTAGCAATTGATTCAATATAATAACTAAACCTCATGTCAGTGGAAAACTCGAGACCAAGATGATGCAATGAATTTCTCTTCTGAAGATTAGTATCAGCCAGGAAGAAAACGTTCCCTATAGTAATTAAATAAAAGCAGTTTCGTTTTGAAGGGGTTAAAACGTTAAAGCTAAAAGAAAATTCCTTGCTCCAGCCAACTACTGATTGGAGGTCCTTTTTGAGAGCAGCTGTCATTTTTACTTTATTAGGCCTGTCAGACTTGTTACTAAGACTGGAGTAAATAATTGTATCATCAGTATAAATAACGTTTGGAACTGAAGACATCGGAAAGGTCGTTAATGAAGATAATAAACAATGTAGTTTCAAGTATAGAGTACAGGAGGATCCACACTTTAATAGGAAATGAACTGGAAGAGTATTAAACAGAGGTAAAATACTAATTGGGTTATAATATGAGGGCGCAGAAGGTTCACCAGAGTACTGAAAGGCAGGTAAAATAGAAGAGGATTCCCAACAGGTTGGATAGCAAGACGCAGCGAGGAATTTAATGTAGCGTTTGGAAAGTGCTGGAGTCAGTTCCAGAGCACATTTCCTTAGGATAATTGTAAAGATACTGTTGAATCCTAGCCTCATTTTCACACTGAGTATTCTAAATATGCTATAAGACCTGATATGATCCACAATATCCACATGAGATTCAACTGGTCAACGAAGACGTGCTATGGGTGATGGCTAGCCTGATATACACCTTAGCAGATAATGCTTGAGATCTAGATTGTCTTGACCAAGATCCCATGAAAGGGAAAGCACATGATAGTTTTAGTGTTAGTCTAATTTAAATATGTGAATGGTGGAGACTATAAATAGAACAATCAGTTGTGTGAATATTTCATTGGATATCGACCACTGTTGTATGAGATTTTAAAACAATATGATGTACTTCGATCATCGAAAGATGCTCACTGACTTGGTGCTTTAGTGTATATCATAGGTTTTACAAACACAAATGGATTATAGATTAAGAAGACTGATCTAATTTTCGGAAGTTTTTGTAATCAAGTTAGAACCTGCAACATTTACTTACATTTTAGTTTGTTAGTTTTGTCAAAACCACAATCGCCACACACATCCCACACTCAAGAAAAAAAAGCAACAACAACAATTAAAACAACAATATTAACTACTACTAATATTACCCTAATATGAATATAGTTAACCCAACCAAAAATTGTAGCATTAAAACCTTAATAAATATTTATTAATAAAACTCTCAATAATTTCAAAAATATCTTATAATAGTTTCTGTTGATACTAAAAAACTTTGAGAAATAAAGATGAATGGATTGCAAGTAATGCACCACATGTTACTAACACCTGAAGTGATACGAACAAGCGAAAGTTGATAATAAAGAGAAAGAGAATAGCGGCTGCATCGTGGCTGAAAACGTGAATTTTACGCAAGTGCCAAAACCGATATTAAAAAAAGCTGAAATCTAAAAACTGATTTCTAAGGTAAATAAGAAGATAAGGGCATTGCAATCATAAACTCGGTGCTTTATTTCCGGTGGTTTTAAGATACTCAAAATATGCTTACTAAACGCATGAAAAGCTGATATACATATACTGGGCAGCAATAAAGTAACCCACTATAATATAATATTCTTTGTTGCAATCTTGCTTAAATTTTACATGAATATAGCACTTAAAATGAAAAGGGATAAAGTATGGACACATTAGTCTCTTTTGAGATTGGAAAGAACAGGGTTAATGAAAAGTTAATTTAGAATAAAAAAGCAGTTAATTGATGGAAACTTACCTTCAGTAAAAGTTGAATAAAATATATGATAGAAATCATTTTTTTCACGATTAGTTCTGCGAATAACAGCGTACTTTGACATGTAAATTATCAGAACCTTTCCCATTTAAGTAGAGGCAACAGAAAGGTTTTAAGACGAAACGTTCCAAATTCTTAATAGAACATACATCAAATAGTTATAGATAACTTGAGTTTAATCATTTCTCGTGAGAATATAATTACAAAGGGTTCAGGTTACAAGTGAAAACTAGAAAAATATTCGCAAACCATTTCTAAACAGAATAAAGAAGTAACTTCTGTAGTTGAGATATATTGTTAATACTTTAACATCATTCTTTTAGCAGAAAGTTGTCGAATACAGTTTAAAAATCGATGCAAACAATATCAATGCATGTATTAACTATAGGAAGAGAGACATTTTGAAATCGAAAATCATAACCTGAAATCAAAATAATTTGGTTGATTTTCTAAAAGGTATCTGAAGAAAGACACTGTAAAGTTTATTATGCTAGTCAATGACAATTTCTGCGACCACATCACCCCTTATATCTAGCCAGCTAACTCCTCAGACTGAAAGGCCCTAGATTATTATGTGTAGGTCGCAGTTGTGTGAGAGACCAACGGGATTTCTTGTGACAACAAATATGAACTTAAGGTAAAGATCATGGCAGCATTCCCCAACTTAAACAAGAAGACCGCCGAGAAGAGCCTTAGGAGATTCTGAAGTCGTCCAGAGGCCGTGATTGAAGCTAATAGCGATTTTGTTAAATAAATTTAAATAAATTTACTCTTTAGTATTTCAGTATAATTTTGTGTAATTTTGGTAGATATATCTGTTAAAATGAGATGTCAGTTTTATTTTCATTTTTGCGTAATTTAGATGACGATTTATTTATCGCACACTATAGATATTAATATTTATTTGCAATTTCAGATACATAGCATGTTATAACATCATAAAAGAAAAAATAGTTATTGTAAACGTACTGAGTATGGACACTTCCACTGGAAATTGAGTAAATGTTGAATAATGCCTACAGAATAAGACAAAAAACTCTATCCACTATTTTCAGAATACGCTGCAGAACTTTTGCAAAGTAAGTGAAAGCATTGTCAGTAAGCATAAGAGAGAATACGCGTTTAGTGAAGAAGAAAATGATAGATGATTTATCAAGAAAAAATAAGGATGAATCCAGAGTGATATGAGATTGACGTGAGCTAAAGTTTCGGTCTTTTATGGCAATCATCAATCAACTTGAATTAGGAGAAAAAAATGAAATTAGAGTAATATTTTGAGCTAGTATCGTAGGTAGCAAAATTATATTCAGTGATGAGGATTCTATTAAAAATACTCAGAAACCTTATAGTAACCTTTCGTACAGGACATTTTATGTGTAGTGCAGGTGACAGTGAAGAAGCTTTATGCTAAAGAGTATAGCCATCCAATACAAATCCTTTTATCATCCAGCAAATATGACTATTTCCCAACTTGCATAAAAAGTTTTAAATACAGTAATTAGTCATGTAAAATCGACAAAATTTTCATGATATTTTAATAGAGAAGTTGGAGATATATAGGTTAAGGGAAAGCAATATTCAAGTAATTTTCACAGGAAATCAAGAGAAATATATGCAAGTAATGTTACAGTTGGCACGCTAGAAATTTAATAGAGAAAAAAACTGATGAAATTTAAACTAGTAAATTGTCCATAGAAATAAAAATATATGTTAAACATCTTGTCAACAACTGTTGTTGAATACTAATTATAAAAATAAAAACATAATGTTGCATAATAACACATGAAAATGTTTATAGTTTTTCACATCCCTGTGGAATTCGCTTATATTACGAAATATAGTTAGTTCTAAACATAACGTTAGTTTTGTAAAATATTAAATACAGTTTCAAAGTTTTAAAAATGTCAGAATTTTAAGAGGAATATTATGAAATTTACACAAAACTGTATAATGAAGCATTAAAAGCCGTCCAGATATAGAATGATAGATATTGCAGTGTTTGATTATAGCGAAAAACAAGTTATCTATTGAAGAGCACGATCAATAAATTAATGTGCCATAAATCTTAAGAGAGTTGTCAAGTATCGATTAGGCCAACTTCAAGCCCGGTGAAGCACAGCAACTTGACATGATATCCTTTCCCACAACCAGTTGGTAGATCCTGGGGTAAATAGTGAGCAATGCTTTCTCGATAATTGTGTAAGGTTTTTGATAAATGCCCGATTGATTTCACGACCTACGAATATTGTGGCTACACCATTTGTCTGACGTAAACAGAATAAGACCAAAACCGATTTGGGGAAACTTGGATTCATTAATACGAATTATTATTCTACTAGAATAACACATCGCTGTTCGGTTACATAGAACATGAACGCTTGCAAAATGTCTGACGTAGTGCAACGTAGATATCAACGATCAATTTAATTTATTTAGGCGGACTAGCAGTCGCAACTCATGCAACGTGGACACCATTTGCTTCATTATCGAACCACCGCCATCCTACATGGTGTCTTGCTGACAACTGGGAACCATTGTCTTATGTAGTTTCCACCACACTTCAGCCTGAAACAAATCTAGCACATCACACGTTTCCCGTCCTCCTTTACTTTTAAAGATAATAGGTAAGACACTATCTCACAGATCACAGATGATCTAGTTCGGAGCAGTTACATGATATCAAGATGCGAATGCGCTTTCTATCATTATCTTTACATATTTCTATACTATGAACTTTTGCACATCATTTTATATAGACGTGTGTATGTGTACATATAGATATCGAAATTGTTAAAAACAATCAACAAAAAGAAAACACTTGGATTCTCGAAGAGTAAAAGATCGAGGTAATCAAACTATATATTTTAGCAAAAGCAATGATAACCGCTTTGAAGGTTTTACGTATATATTTTGGACACCGCTTTGACGAAGAATTGCTGCGAAAAACACTATCAACTATTTTTCACTACAAGTACAAAAATACTATAATCGCTTTTGCAGCCACTCCTAATAATTCTACTAATAAGTCTATATCGACCAGGAATATTTAGTCAGCTGTTTATTAGGAATCAAATAAAAGCAGTAAAAATTTTAAAACGTTTCAAACAATTCTGAAAGGAGTATAAGACTGTATCGAATTTGCAAGAAGGGAAGGAATGTGGCTAAGCTCCCGGCGTGTTTCAATATAATGAAAAAGTTCAGTAGCTAGAAGAGGAAACTTTTGGTAGTTTATATTGCAAATGTATTTGAACTATATTAAATGAAGTTGTTTGAAGAGTAATTTATCTCCGGTTTAAAAAGAAAAATTAAAATTTAATCTAAATATCTCATTATAGTTATTTGAATATTTGATCGACTATGGATAAATACGCCTGCTTTTTATTATATTTATATTTTCCTTCATCGAGAGAATGGCAATTACATAAAGATTGGCATTACTAGTATCCATGTCAACTTGATTAATCTTTACTGAATTTTTTGACGTTCTCTTCATTCAGTATGTGCATTTCTCTCCTTCAGGTTTTAGCGTCTCCTATTTTCATTCAGGTCTTCAGACTGTGCATTCATATGTCACAATTGCAAAACCCCGCTGGTCACGGAACTCTCTTTTGAATCTCCAGATTTGTATATGTGTATCGGCCTAACTCTCCTTAATTCAGAGGGAATTCTCTTATTTCTCTTCCGTTCACCTTCTCTCAAGACTGTTGTGCACTCGATAGGATTTCCGATAATATAGACAAGACCATTTCTCTGCAATCATTTGCAAACATATTCGTGTTCGGTGACTTCAACGCCTACAGGTATCAGGCGGATTATATACTCTGTCACTGACCTCGATAGCATCCAAACCCTGAACTCCATTTCTAACGCAATTGGTGGACTTCCCCACACGTTTTCCCAGTAACCCTGATGGACACACTTCTGTTCTCGATTTCTTCTTTACTTCTATTCCCAGATTCATGTCGTACTTTACAGCTCTGCCTTCTTGGCAACTCTGACCATGCGGTAGTGTCTGTAAACATCTCTTTCCACTCTCCCATCAGCCAAGAACCTATTATGAACAGAACATATTTCTGTTATCAAGGACTATTATGACACGTTCCATGACTTCCTTCGTGACACCCATTGCAACGATGTTTTTAATCATCTCGTTCAAAAATGCGCCTCTAAGGTCATGGATGAAAGCTGGCATCGAAGCATCGTACCAGAAAATATCTCTTGTCAGCATCCATTTTGCACATTTACAAATCTATTGCATTGAATATTGCTGCCATATCAGGTCTGGTGCCACTGCTATTCACATAAATTTAAGCGTGCTACTAGATCGTCATCTTGGTCCCCCCTGTTTACGGTTGAAATAGTTAAATGCAATCACATCTTCTATTCCAGCAGATTCCTTTTTCATACTTACCGTCCGTAGAAATATCTTGCGTTTACTTGCTACCGTAATAAATACAATCTTCAAAAATTTAAATGCAACGTCAATCGACATCTTCTGTCTTCTTGAATCTCGTTCATCTTTTGTCCTTTCCTCAATCCTCCCTATACTCAGTCCTTTCTCTCACTTTCACTCTCTGTACTCCACTGCATACTAATGGTATTGCCGCCTTGCTTGGGATGAAATGATAAAAAAAATACATAGTTGCCAAAGAGTCCGCAGATTCGTCGTACAATGAAGGCTTTGTAACGAGCGCGAGAGAAAGAATATTTATATTCCCAAATACATCTCTCTCATTATGTGCATTGTCATATCCATGATATAAATTAACTGTAGTTCACGGACAGGATGGAATAGCTGATTGAAAATAATAATAAACATGCTTGGTTCTTGTAGAGGTTTATAATGCTATGTCGTACACAAAATTAGATATATACACATATACAAATGTCCCACATGGGGAAATTACAACATATGCAACAACCAATGGTGTGTAAAAAAGGGGAACCTTACTTTTAATATTTCCAGAGGAGAAACCCGAAGTTACGGCGGTTTCTCTATGAACCAAGTTAGGCCATGTGTTTTTCCCGTAAGGCCTACCGTTGCGGGCAAGCGACACCCTTCGTCTTGGGCTCTACATCACAACTATCTTCGTCAATTTATCTCCTGATATTATTCAACGGCCGTCACGTGATCCTCGTAACTATCTCAACAAAAGTAAGAGAATCGCTATTTGTAACGCAACAGCGTATTTGATAGACTCCTCCATATCACATGAACAGTCAGATTCTTCCTATACAACCATTTCAACCATAGAAAAAATTCTCCCGATAAAAATCCCGAGCCTGAAATCAACAGTCAAGTGAGTGTTGCCTTGTTATTATCAATGTACCCGGGTGATGAATGTCAGGAAGAGCGATACTCACTCCTCTTCAGGCTATCAAATGCTTCCATATCTTTCCATACCAGGAGCAGAGACTTAGTGTTGTTAGAATACTAGTGGAATTCTTCATTTTAATTATAATTTTTCATGGTCTTGACTGTCCTGGTTGTTTTCTGTGAACTATGAAGACAATTATTTCCTTAATAGCTCACATTTTGGCAGATAGACAAGCAACCCATAATATTCTACTAGGTGAGGGTACTGTCTAGCTTGTTTGCAAGAATTCTGACACATTCATATATATATTCAGAGGTGACCCGACATGTATCGTTTCCATACGTTGTTTCCTCTTTTAAGATGTTGATGTAATTTCTTCAGTGACATTCTTTTTTTTAAATTTTTTCTGAACTAAGCATTGGCCAATGACCACATAATTCATAATAAATAAATAAAAAAAAAGATTCCTAATTTTTAAGTAGAAAAAAGTAGCTTTTTGACCCTGTCAGGCGTATTAAATTGAAACAGCGCTGTCTAAGAAGTTTTTGTAGTCCTGCAATATGTAAAAATAATCAGGTTACACAAAATCGGGGCAAGTTAATAGCTGAATAAATTATTAATTGATTATTTTAGATATTAATATGGGATCTTTGATATTTTGAAAAATTCTTCAGTTTTTTCCTAAACTGAGTTTTTAAATCTTTTTTTCTCTTTCGAATTCAGCAATACTTACAACCGCTTTCATTTCTACCAATGGATCTTTTTTTGAATCAATATGATTTTTAATTCTCATATAAATCTTTTTAAATGATGAATCTCATGTTTTCGATTGGATTAATGTCTGTGGAAACAGGTGGTTATTTCGTTAATCTAGCGTTTTTAAAAATTTTTTTTGAAATATGTGCTATACTCAACTTTGACTGATATGAAGGAATATTGTCTTGCATTGATCATTCCATATTATAACGCTTTATATTTGTGACCTATAACACTAAAAAGTATCTTACCTAAGAGCTTTCAATACCTTACTGCTTTTATCTTTATATCATTATCATCATTCAGCATCAAACTTACACCAATTCACACTATTGTCTTCGAATCGTGTTCATTTAAGATTTCCACAAAGAACCAATCCTCTGATTCAACAATCTGGTACATAAAATGTATCTCTACATTAATCACTAGAATTAATGCTGAGAAACTACAACGTGTACAACATTTCCTAAATTACAATGTCCTATATGTGATACATAATTAAATGTCATAGCTTATTTGCGTTCATGATTGTAACCAATATTCTTAATATGCTGAATAACTCAAACTACTTATATACGCAGCACTTGTTTATTAGATTAATTTCTTGTTATTCAACCCTTCTTTTCTTATTTTATAACCATGTTTTTGAAAATAACTTTATTATTTAAAATTTCAAAGCTCGTTTTTATATAAAGTTATATATTTCTTTCCACCCATGATAAAAATATTGGCATATTTATAGGTAAAAGTGCTCAATATCAGGGACAGAACGTGTGTAGATATGCATAAACACTGAAGTCAACACCGTGTGGTGTCAGTCTGTCTTATGCGTTAAACAAATATTCACCACTCAGAATTGACCTCAGTGAAGTGTCCATTCTCATATATATATATATATATATATATATATATATATATATATATATATATATATATATTAGGTTGGTGCAAAAATAATGTCGGTTTTTGACGTTAAAAATACGTCAAAAACCGACATTATTTTTGAACCAACCTTATATATATATATATATATATATATATATATATATATATATATATATGGGGGACTCGTATTCGACATATGAGAGTTAAGCAGATCAGTTTCTATGAACCGACAGCCAGACACCAGCGCATATGATTTGATTATAATGGTGAAGGCTTTGTGCAAAACCAGTCATACTTGAATGGCCGAACACAGAGATGTGCCACAAGATCTCCAGAGAACCCTCCGCAGTTTTTTAATTCAAAGTTGCCCTTTTCCTAGACCAATTGCCATCCAAGGTCATATAAACCAGTCTGTCCTGTTATTTACCCATAGCTGGGTGGAGGAGAACAGGATTAATACCTTTACAAATTTATTAGCACGTAAGTGAATGTAATGGATTCGAATAGAATTCCAACTCGGCTCTCCTCAATCCGAGCCTCTATCCACTACTCCACCGTGCCTCCTCTCTCTTTCTTTCTTTCTCGCTCTCTCTCTCTCTCTCTCTATATATATATATATATATATATATATATGTATATATGTATAATATATATATATATATATATATATATATATATATATGAAAAGTAAGGAATATACAGACATCGTATAAATTCACTTTGCCTTTTTTTATAGTAAACTGTGATATGTTCGATACTACTGAGAAAAAATACACTTATATTAAAAAAGGCTGAGAGTGTACAGATGCAGATACCATTGGGTCTATGATATAAAAAATCCCGGGCCAGACTCATTCCGTAATTTATAACATAAACCAGTTGATGGAATAAGCCGGATATGTTATCTACGGGGTTGATGGAATAACGAACTTGTGCTGGTTACTTATTAGTGTACCTACCGTCGAACGTATATCATTTCACTAGCAGTGAACGCAAGGAGTATGGAAGCCGAAAGTGAAAGTGTGGATGTGCGGCTCTTTGAACTTACAACTCTGTGAATTTGTAACAGTTTGCTTCACGCTATTTCGACTATCAGATGGAAGACACAGTTTTAACATCAATCTTATCCCGGAATTCGACGTTTCGGCTAGAGGACTATTCGTAGAATGAAATGAGAAAGTTGAGCTGAAGTGTGATCCTTATGAAGTGAAAAGAGCAAACCGGCAAAAGTGGGTGTGAACTGCATAATGGTTGTGGACAAATGGTCGGTCGCCAGACGACCTGAACAATAGAATACCGGAGCATTTCGTTCCTAAAAAACAGAGAAGATTAAAGCTAAGAGCTGCAATTGTGGTTAGAAAATTGATACTACCCAACACCGAGAAATAGCTCGGACCACCCGAGGGGCCAAATTAGTTAATGGCAGTGATACAATAGAAGAATCAAAAAGTGCGCCCTTTGATGACTTTTTTATAACAGAAAAGGTTAGATGGAATAGTCCGGATGTGCTACCTACGGGGTTGATGGAATAAAACGAATAGAACGCATATAAAGTCTGTGGCAGTGAACAAGAGGGGAGAGGAAGATTTAAGGATTTGAAAAAAGGAAAGAAAAAGAAAACACTAGTTTTAAATTTTGGTTTTTCCCTATTGACCTGTTATACACTTTTCATTTTAGTAGTATCTCTAATTTCTAGAGAACTGTTCATTCAAACTAAAATTTTGTGTGTAAGTGTGTGTTTACTTATATTTAAATCGTAATCTCATCCATATAGAAACACATGCTAGAGAAATTGTCAGGCCTGACGATTGCGTTTATGCATGAAATAGACTGTTGCCGCTGGTTGTTGAGCTCAAATTCAACTTATATGTTTACACACAATCTGTCCCTGATAGCGAGCATATTAATTTGAAAGTATAGGATACCATAAAACTATATTTTTATCATATATTCATATAAGTCATTATTCAGCAGTATATTTTTAAACATGGTAGGCGACATTGCGAAAATGAAAATAACTAGAGTTCATCAAACTCTAGTTATTTTCATTTTAATATTATAGCTAATTTGATTTAGTAAGGGATTCTGGAAAGTATTATCAGAAAATTTCTACAGATAGAACGTTCCGTAACATATATAACAGGTATATATGAAGTGAGATTAAAGAAAAGTTCTCAAACTAATTATAATGAAAAAATGAAATAGTTTTTCTGCAGTGATCATACAAAAAAGAGATTCGTTGTACGCAGAGATTAAGGATATCTCTTACTATTAAATGTATTTTGACAGGAATTGGGCAAACACGGCTCTTCACAAATCACTTTCATGCATTGCTTTCAGAAATACTTCAACTCTATGTTTTTCTATTATTTTTCCTCAAATCATTTGATCGAATTTATAAATTAGTTTAATCACTTTTTCTCCAGTTCAACTTTCGATGATCCCTGCAATTGTTAAGTTCTTTAAGCCATTTTTCCACTATTTATCTTCAAAATTCCCCATATATCTTTCTGCCAGTTGACATCAATATCTTAGTCCTTGTTCTATCTAAAAACTTTTAATTTATTGTATTTTGCTTTGTATATTCTGAATTACCTTTAATGAATCCATAAAAAGATCCTAGATCAAACAATTTATTGAGAAAATTTTAAATGGATTCTCAAGTATTCTTTCTTATGTCACATTAAATATTTTTAACAATGAATTTGAAAATCCTTAAAGTGAATTTGGTGTGGTGTCCATTACAAATGAATAGATAAAAATAATTATAATAAGATAATTATTATAATAACTATAATTATCATTAATACGATTCACTGTTTGTAATCCAATAAGAATCAACACTAATCTTCTCCTCTACCACACAGAAACACGTGGCACCTTCACTATTGAACAAGCAGTCAATACGAAGGTTGACCAAAATTTCGTCTCCTTCATATTCCAGACCACAACGATAACATCTGTTCCTTCTTAACACCCCTAACCAAAATTCGAGGTAAGAAAACTCCAGACCTTTTTCCAACTAAATTATCTGTACACACTACACATATTATATATATAAACATACAAGAAACCATATATGCAATTTAATCAGTATTACTGTCTCTCGTGTCTCTAACATCATATAACAACAACTGTCAACCAGATAATAAATCATAATTGTTTTGTCGTTTCCACATATTTTAAGGTTTCTCATTTCTTACAAGTAATTTTATATTATTTGCTTTATTTACATTATTCGATCTGTTATTTTTATCTTCATTCGTTTCGGCCGTTGTACGCTCTGGCTCTATGATTGGAATTTCTAACCGAACCCATTATTTCGTTCACCGGGGTAGATTGTTACAGTTCTATGTGCCATACCTCTTTCGGATCTCGGTTTGGAATATGGCAACAGTTCGAATAATGTAAATAATGCAACTAATCATATCACCACATCTCAGGGATAAAGACAGGTAATTTTATATGCATAAATGCTAGGGGTTTATAATTATTTATACAGAGTTATACTCCCCTATACTGGATTAAACATTTTATTTGGATCAGTTTAATATGAGGTCATCCTCACTGATACCACTTACTCAAATGATAATTCGAAGCTACAGAAATAATTCATATAATCTCAATGAAAACAGTTAAGAAATTGTTTATGGATGCTAGTTGGATATTTATTCGGCAACCTTTATAAACGCACAATAGGAGCCGAGGAAAACTTTAGAATGGACACTTTATTACGCCTATTATTCATGTGATAAACTCATGTTTCGTGTCTGGAAACTTATCTTTCAAACGCTGAAATATTTACCCAGGAATCTCAGCTATTACCATGATCTACGTAATTATTCAAGCTTTGTTGGTACTCTGAAGATCCCACCATGCAAAATATGTGGAAGGTGCAAAATACACATGACACCATCGGTTTTTCTAATTACAACATTACTATGATTGGGAAGGGCTGCCGAATGTAGGATAAACCTTTACTCAGCGTCTGATTTGATCGTAGACAATACAGATCTGGTGCTGTTTATGAAATTCAAAACTCATATCTGCTTTTCTTCTTTCTCTGATGGTTTGTACATTAGAAGGATATCATAACTATGACAACAGGAAATATCTATTAACTGCTGGAAAGAAATCAACCAGAGATAGATTTTTATTTAGATTTCAAATCAAATAACAAACAAATGACTGCATACATTAAGTGTTAAACTTTCAAAATGTGCGTTCGTTCTTTGGATGCCGGTTTGAAGTGTCGCTGAACAAGTATTACTTGTCCTCTTTCTGTAACATTTTAAAATCTTCATTTAAAAAATCTTCATTCTTTAAAAGCTTCATATTATCTAGATAAAAACCAAATTCGCCTCAGATAACGAATTAATTGCTAGATGAAATAAAAAGAATTCTAATGATATATTTAAATGAACTTTTCTATACGACAATTATATACTATTTTATATGTTAAAGGTTTACATTGATAATTCTTATCTTGGAATACAAATTGTAGCGAATAATTGAAATGAAAATAAAAATTCCTCATAATCCCGTTGTTTTGTTGTAAGTAAGTGAGATCAGCGGTCCTAATCCCAATCGAGGTTCAGTGAAACAAATTAAGCCTGCTATTGAGTAGGACTGATGATCTGACCGAGTCACTTTTCATCCACGGTTTAATGCCTAACACTTAGAATATTTAAACACATGAATTCATTTTCATATATAAAATCTATATTTTGAATTTTTAGCATGTACTTGGATTATTTTCCTGTTCCACAAATTATTTCTCTACTTTCGAATTGAAGGCACAAACATCTGTCGTTATAGAATGCCTTCTTATCAAAGGGTGAAGTTTTTCGTCCAACACTTCTTCGGAAAGATTCCTTCAAGAAAAAAAAAATCATAAACGGTGAAACTAAAAAAATGAATTGGGTTAAATAAGGAGCCATGACTAAAATACATTTATTACTAAAACAATAAATCGATGTAAATGAGTTGCTTATGAGTATGGGTCAGAAAAAAATGTGTCACGACCCACCCATGTCACACTGGCATTTAAATTGGTAAATAATAGAACTGCTTCGCAGGTACGGCAAACCATCCTTAATGAAAAATGGGAAAACCGTGATAGTATGAAAGACAACAGACAAATTTACAGTAAAAAACTAGAAGTCACACACGCGAACACCCATATTGGCAAGTGTCTGACTTCCCCTAACCAACCATGGTAGTTTTAAATAAACTCGACAAAGCCAAGGTCCAAAACAACTGAAGCCATAAAACTCTTAACCTTACGTTTCTCCGTACGTTTAAAAAACATTTACATATTGCAAATTGATTTCACCAATCCCCCTTCAACTTACAAGGTAAATTTTATTGAGTACCTGAACACCTCCACAAGATGGAGTGGTTTAACACTATTTAAACATCACTCTGTCTCACTGAGAAGCAAGAGTTAACTATTAACTGTCTATTGAATCACAATCGTGTACAATGCTATTCTCAGGAATAAACTACTTGTCACCCTTTCCTTTTTACGACACAAAATTTGATGACGAAGGAATCTAATGTTAAACTTTCCAGCGAGATACCAATATTTTACAAAGAAAATTTCGAGTGTAAAAAAATCCAGTATAATATCAACACTAACCGAAGATTTGGGTTTAAATAAATTTACAGTCATATATCAAGAAATTGTTAGCGACGACTCAACCTAGGATTAATTTCAAGTCTGCATCACAGATTGACGTGTTAAAAAAAGTATTTTATTTGTTCAGTAATGATTTACTTGAAAAAGAATAGGAAATTGTTTGGCCAGTTAAATTTTGTCTCTCCAAATAAACATGGCAGATTTAAAAGAAGCAATGGTGGCATTCATGCAAATCCAGCAGAAAAAAAAATGAAAGGTTGGGGGAACAACAACGTTTAGACCAGAAACGGCGTGAAAAATAAGAAGGAACGGTAAGAAAAAAATGTTCGAGTTGTTAATGTTAAAAAGAGGAAGACAATGTAAATTTTGTTTCTCAGGATTCGATGATCAGTTCAATTGTACACTCCTGAGGACGAAGTAATTTTCGTCAGTATGAAGGGTTTTTTTTTCAAAAAGATTGCGCTACATGGTCGGATGAAAAGAAAATACATTTGTTGCTTGGAAAATTTGGTCCAAGTGTGCATGAAAAATATGCAAACTACATACTTCCGAGAAATCCCAGGGAAATAATTTTCGATGAGACTGTATTAATTCTAAAAAAGAATAGAGAAAAGTTCTCGCTGGCAGTGCTTAAACCTTAAAAAATGGAGGAGCATTGTTCGATTTTTCCTGGGATTTTCAATAGAGAGTGTGAACAGTTTAAATTAAAATACTCCTGATAGGTGTAAGTGATTGATTTTTGTCCACGGACTGACGGTCTCAGAAGATATTAGAAACAGAATTTGATCTAAGAACAAAATCCAAAAATCAGCCTGCAAATGGTCGCAGAAGAATGCGAACGAATAAAAAATATCGTCGACACGAGACGGCAAAGATAGATGAATTTTACGTGTCAAAAGTTTAGGCAGTTAGACAAAGACTACATAAAGAAAATTTGACCTGCAAAATAAATCTTTGGCTCTGGACAGATTCATTATTACAAGGAATGTCCATTTAGAAGGAAAGAATGCTTTAATTGTGGCAAAAAGAACATAAGCATACATATTGCTGAAAACTCGAAAGTAAAAAGGAGGTCAATAATTAAAAATATAGTTAACTACAATGGAAAACAAAGAAGTAAAAATATAATGTAAATGTAAAGGTGAACAATAAAAATATTAAGTTCCGATTGGATACCGTTTCAGATCTGACATTGATAAATAAACAAGCTTTGAAAAGAAAATGACAGACCAACGTTATTGACGACGAAAAAACTTGCTCATGGGCCTACAAGAAATAAACTAAATTTTGAAGGAGAATTTTTACACAAATGTGACACTTATTGGCGAAACTAATCAAAAGCATTCGTTATGAAGCGGACCCAGAACCTGTTTAGTATGTATTAAATTGAGTGATTGAACCAACCAATTAATTCTTTCTGCTATAGTGTAAGTAATAATTCAAATAACGCTGAAGTAAAAAAAAAAAAAAAAAAATACCTGAAATTTTTTTCTGAGGTTCTTCGGATTAGCACACAATTCAATGCGACAATCAAACTTAGAAAATGGGAGGATTATTTTTAGGCCAAAAAGAAAAGTACATCTTGCAGCCGAAGCCTCTATTAGTAAATATTTAGACCACTTAGGGAAAATAAGCGTGTTGAGCAAAACATGCTACAGTGAGTGGGCAAGCCCTAGCGCTTTTCGTGAATAGTTCTGAATATATATTCTTGAAATTAAATGTGTCGGCACTACAAGCATTCTTGTGTTTAGTAAATTACTACGGTAATTTTATCAGAAATATGTACGTGTTAAGAGCTCTTCTAAACAAATTATTAGAAAATTTCTAAAAGGAACTGGTCTACTGAATGTCAGTGCTTTTGATAAAATTAAAAAAAAGACATTAACGTCAGACTTAAGAGTGGCGCATTACGATCCAAGGAAGGATATTATTGTTGCAAGTGATGCTAGAAATTTGGGCTTAGGAGCCGTAATATTACACAAAGAAAGCAACGGCCAAGCAAAAGCAATTGCATATACGTCGAGGACGCTATTTCCAGTTGAAAAAAGGGTGCAGCCAAATCGAAAAAGAGGCTTTTGTGATAATTTTTTCGATAAAAAGTTCTATAGATTATTATCCTGGAAGTCTATTATTGTTTATTTTTGTTTCCACAAAAGTGATTCCTACACATACCACTCAACTTCACAGATAGGGAACAATATTATTAAATTATAATTTTAATATAGACGTTAGATTGGTTATCCAGGTTAATCCCCCAACTATGTGAGCCACTGGAGGAAACTTTGATAGCAGCCCTAAGGATAGAAATGGAAGTAAAACGCTTGCTTTGCAACATCATACGGGAATTACCTGTGACGCTCGAGGGGATCAGGAAGAAAGCAAAAATAGTCAAATATATCAGGGAGAAAAAGTAACAAATTTTGGAGCAACAGTACAAAAAGAATGGGGAAAATCTTTTTTTCTATCAGTGATGGAATTTTGATGTACGACGAACGGGTGGTAATACCAGGAGTTCTTCAAAAAAGAATATTAAGACTTCCATACAGACTTTAATGAGCAGCTATGCTTTTCGGCCGAATATGGACAAAGAAATAGAGAAAAATGTAAAATCATGCAGAGGTTGTGGCAGCAAAGGCGCCACTGGTGGAATTTACCTCTTGGCTAAAACGGACAGAACTTGGACAAGACTGCATATAGATTTTGCAGTGCCCTGAAAAATCTATATGCAATCCCAATGAAGGGACAATATTATTTAACTGTGGTTGAAATTCTCTCGAAATGTCAGAGGTGACGAAATGTAAAAAGTACATGCAGTGATACAATTAAAATTTGGCATGAACTCCGTGGGATTCGTTATCCCGGATACCATTGTGTCAGACAATGGCACACAATTCACAGCAAAAGACTTTGAAAATTTTCGATTGTACACATCACTACCGCGCCGTATCACACGCGATCTAATGGGTAGGCAGAAAGATTTGTATACATATTCAAGCAAGTATTAAAAAGTAAGACGGAAAAGAATCCGTTGACGACATCGTACACTTTTTAAGGATATATCGTGTGACACCAAACCCAAGCACTAATTAGGGTTTGTCACCTGCAGAGTTAATGTTGGCGAGAAAAATAAGATCTGTTTTCGATAAAATGTTGTAAAAGGAAATAAAAACCAATAAAGGAAACAGATACAGAATCCCATATACCAGGAAAATCTTTTTCAAAGGGTATAGAAACTGGGAAGAAATTTGGAATGCTGGTGTTATTGGGAGATTAGTGTATATAATTAAACATCCGAAAAAGTTCATAAATAGACTTCACAACGTAAAAGGTACTTCGAGGATATAAATAACGAGAAGGTAGAACTGATGAATTATGAATTATTCGACGTACCGATGACTTTAGTAGCCCCTGAGGAGAAACGTTTCAGTAAACAGAAAAGAAAATTTACGGGGACTATTGGGATAAACTCGAAAAGAAAAAAGTACGACTTCCAGATGAAGTAGCCAATTCAAAATAGGATGTTGTGAAGAACCTGAACACCCCCACAAGATAGACTGGCGTAAGACAACTTAAACAGTCCTTTGTCTTACTGAGGGCGAAGCATTAATAATTAGAGGGAAGTTCCCATCAGGCAGCTTCGCTTGTTCAGCGTTAGTTCTTTGGCATACGGACTTGAATTCACACTGTGTTGTATTTAATTTTTCTTTTTACTTTTGAAGCTTTTCTCTTCGTCTATTCTCTGTCTTATTTTTTCTGTTTATTTTTTTATTATTTTCCACTGGTAGGCGTTTTAGTCAATTTTTTATTTTTCCCCCCTCTCACTTTAGTTTGTAAATTTGTAAGCTGTAAATTTTTGGTTTCCACTTGGTTTTATTAACCAAGCGTTAATTTTTGCCGTCCCTTCAATCATTTTGCCTCGTCTCGCTTTAATCTTTTTATACGTGTGACTTCGTTGTTTTATTTTTCCCATTTTTTTCCTTATTTTTCTGTTTTTTACGTGTGACTTGTTTTTTTGGCAAAGTCAAGTTTTATTTATTTTTCTTTTGTCTCTAGTTTGTTTTCTGTTTTGTTTGGAAATTCTAAAAGAAAAAGTTTAAAAAACAAATAAAGTACCTCAAATCAGTGACGCAGACGAGTCACTGCTGGAATCCAGTGAAATCAGAGAAACGGCTTGGAAAGAAAAAAGCCCAAAAAAGGATGCGGCTTACTATGCCGATTTAAAGTCAAAGTATGAGGAATTCATTAAGGGAAATGAATTCCTTACAATTCTGGAGGCGCTGAACACCGTTAATACACGGACAATCTTCCTGCTGACCACCGATGTGAAAAGTCCGAAATTAATTGGGGTCAGCAGGGAAACCATGGAAGAAGCGCTGAAGACTCTAATCATTGCCCCGTAGGTCTTAGCGAGGCGATTGAATGCGACGTGGGACATTCTTTTGGCTAGCGAAGAAGCCAAAAAGCTAGCCGGAAATATATTACTGACCAGGGTAGTAAGACTCCAAACTGGGCACATGGGGACTTGTAGAACTCGAATAACTGTCCATGGTGTGACAGCAGATATAAGCGAAGACCGGATGGGGTCCTTTTTCGCCAAGTACGAAGTGTTGGACGAGGTCAGTGCGGTTATAAGTCTGACATCGGCACTCGCGATATCGTTCTGCACATCACCCTTACCCGACAGAGCTTAGGCGAGATCCCCAACGTAATGATGAGCCGTGATGAACGGATGATTGCCGTATTGGAAGGGCGGAGACCATTTTGTTGGACGTGTGGTGCCTCGGGGCATATGTCAAAGGCATGCCCCGGGAAGAAGGTAGCAGCACGACTACGACAACAGTAACAACAGCAGCAGTAGCAGCAACAGAAACGTCGGAAAAGACTTCCAACTCCGTACGGTTCTTCCCAGCAGCTGGAGGTTGCACCTCAGAAGCATCAGGGACTACCACCGCAGGAGCGGCGTAAAGATGTGATACAGCATCAATAAAAACAACAGCAGAAACAACAACAACAACAACAGAAAACGCTGCAGAAGGCACCAAAGAAACAGATACATAAAAACAAAGCGGAACATAAAAAGCAAGATCAAAGTCAACAAGAGAAACCCCGAGAAAAACAGCAACAACCAGAAATGCAGCAACGATCCGAAACCGAGATAGAGGTGGAGGAAATGCCCTCGCCACACTCTTCATCTTTGAAGGGAGCTAGGAAGACGAAGAAGAGGAACCAATAGAAAAGCATCCTGGGCGAAGTATGGTGGAGTGGCACATAGACAAAGCCAGGTCCCTATCCGTTCCTGCTTCGCCAAAGGGAATTTGCGAAATGGTCTTGCCTAAACAAGGGCCTCCCCACTTCACCTACCCGGGCTCCATCCCCATCAAACACAACCTCTTCCATCAGTTCAATGTCTACTCCTCCTCACTCATTCACTTCTTCCCGGCCCCAACCAGCAAGGGAAAAGAAAAAGAAATATTTCCCTGGCCCAGAGTCCATTTATAAGTAGACAAAAAGTAACTGGAAAAGAACATGTCAAAACAAAACAAAAAAAAAAAAACAAAACAAAAAAAAACCCTTATTAGGACTTCTCCTTAAAATGACAACGATTGATGGAAAATCGACAGAAGACTCCTGCAATTTTCCTGATGTCCCTGCGGTAATCAGCTGCGTAAGATAAACTGACAGCTACCTCGGGGTGTGGACGCACCTCTATGAGGCTAAAGACGCTTTCCCCAATATAAGAATGATCGTGATATATTCATCATATCTAAAATAATAAAAAAAATTGTGTTGGGAGGGTCCCCGTTATATTCCATCCCTCCTTATATAGAGTAGAAAGATTAACCTATCCTATGGACGTCGGCGGAATTTTCCCTTGAAGGACGGATGAAGTCGGAGTTTGGCACAGGGAGCGTGGGTCAATCCGTCGGTCTACTTACCAGCGGAGATGTCCATCCCGTATGCGAATAGGTCATTTGTTGTCTTTCTTTTCCTCTTTTCAGGCCTAAAACAATGGTTATCAAGATAACCAATCTAAATGCGAAGAGCCTGGAGGATTCGAGTAAGGCTACCCACCTGCTTCGTGAACTTTGTCTTTCGGAGTCGATGTCGCCGTGATCCAAGAGACCCACTTTGTTTACAACATCGATGCGTTTGTGCTGCCTAGCGACTTTGGCATATAGGAACCGAGAGGCTAGAGGGGTTTCCTTGCTGGTGAAGCGTACTCTAGACGCGAGGATGGACCTTGTCCATGTGGATGCCGAGGGTCGGTTGATCGTAGCCGATACTGCCGTGAAAAGTGGCTCGTTTCAGATGGTTCTAGTTTATGCGCCCATCGACCACTAGGAGCATGTCTCTTTTTTTCGGCAGTTGGGACCGTTCCTGGTGGATTCAACGCGCTTAGTTCTAGTCGGGGACTGGCATACCATCCTGAGCCCGAAGTTAGATTGGGGGCCGGGAGCTAACGGGAAGGCTGGAGATCGTAGCTTGGTTGATCTGATCGGCGATTTTGGTCTCGTCGATAGATACAGGGTCGATCACTCCGAGGTAGAAGATGTAGATGTCGGCTCTTAATTGGTCTTCTACCCCGGTAGTTATCTATCTGGATAAAATGTTAGTCAGAAGGGCCGACATAGGGCTACTAGATTGCTCCACGTTCAACTGATTATTCTATTCGGATCACAAACTCGTTTGTGCTCGAGTGGCGTTAGATCGTAGGCCTAGAATGGCTGGCTACTAGAAGTTCAATCTGTCTTTACTGGACAGGCGGGACTTCCTGGAGCAGCTAACTAGCATAGTGCAGCGGGAACTAGTGGGATCGTTTATGGGGAATAGGTGGTGGGAGAGGCTTAAGGATAGGATTAGGCGCTTCAACACCAAGTTAAGCAAACGGCTCGCAGTAGACAAGGCTAACAAGGTGAATGTTCTTAAGGATAGTTTTTCCCGGGCGGAGGCTAGGGGGTATCCCCTAGATATAGCCCTAGCTATGGAGGTCCTGGAGCGTTTGGCTAGCAAGCGCTACGGGGGTCGGGTAATTAGACATACGTTAAGCAAGATGTCTTCCGAAGCTGTGAAAATGGGCGCAGAATGGCGCAAGGAAGACATTCGTCGAGGTTCCGAGCGTTACATTCGTGAGGTAAAAACCCCGGAGGGGCGTACTCTTCGGGCCACTGACATGTGTGAGACGTTTTGGCGGCATTTCGAGAGCCTCTTTACTAAGGAGTCTGGTCTTTGAATGAGGCTGGGCTGAGGCGTGTGCCGCTTATGTCTTTCCTCCCGTCCTATACCGCTTCTCTGTATTTCCGCTCTGTCAGGAAGATAAGAAGACAATCGAGCGCCTCCCTCATGTGAGTGTGGGACACTAGCATCATGTCGACAGAGATGTTTGTTCCCAACGTCCGTGTCATGGTGGGCTGGGGATGCTACACTTGGAGAGTCACAAATTCGTCTCGAGGCTAGCTTTCCTACGCCGCGCATTGACAGGAGATTCGATTCTGCCGGGCATTTTAAGGTATCTGAAAAGGAGAAAAAAAACAACATAAAACTGTTAATACTTTTTTCTCTTGGGATTTAAGTCGAGCGGTTGAGTAAATTTCCTTTACCTTCCTGAGCGTCGTACTTCAGGAGAGACTTGGGGCGTGTCGAGAAGTGATCGAAAATTACATCGATCGGCTCTTCACAGCAATTTTGTAGTGATTCCTCCGATTCCTTCAAACGGCATTTTCTGAGCTGGTTCCAATGGCGTTTGTGAGTGTTTTTCGGTTCTTGGACAATATAGACCAGTTCGCCAATTCTTTGTTTTATGGGGCTTACTTCCCAGAATGTTATGTTGTTTTTGTAAGCCTTGAAAAGACATTATCGCTAGGATTGAAATATTATGAAGTGATACGGTTTATTTTTAACTTTGCTTGCCGTGGAATAAGTTTGTCGAAGACAGACTTGATTTTCCTTGCGAACATTGTTTCTGCAGGCGAGCTTCCCATAGGCGTGTTCGGATTAGGGGTTATCCGATACACCTGTAGGAACTGTTGCAATGCTCTATCTGTCGGTGTGCCTAGTGCCTTTTTTAAAGCCCTTTTTAGAGTGTCCACAAACCTTTCGGCCTGGCCATTCGACCTAGGGTAGTACTGAGGCGTTGTAATGTGGTCCACCTGATATGACTTGCAGAAGTCTCTAAATTCACTTGATGTGAATTGAGTGCCATTATCTGTAACTACACAATCTACCACGCCAAAACGCGCGAATAGCTCGTGTAGAAATCCGATCGTGTAGTTTGTGGTTGGTCTTTTGCATTGTAGGACCTCAGGCCATTTTGAGTGGCTATCTACAAAAATGAGGTAGTACATGTTGTCTATAGGCCCTGCAAAATCGACATGAATTCTTTGCCATGGATGTGGCCATGGTTTGAACGTCGTGGTTGGAGCTTTTGCTGCAAGCGCGCATCCTTTGCATGATTCTATCATGTCTGCTATGTCCTTGTCCATGTTTGGCCAATAAACATAGCAGCGCATGAGGCTTTTCGTACGGTTCTTCCCCGGATGTCCTATGTGAAAATTCCTGAGGATTTTTCTTTGTAGGCAGTTTGGAATCACTACGCGGTCATTGTTGCGAAATATGCTTTTTATGGATTGAATGAATTCATCCTCTCGAGACTCCCTTTTTATGTCGGCCAAAGTAACTGGGAGCTCTCTCATGGTATTCGCGATCATGTTTTTGATTTCACAATTTGTCCTTAGAGTAGCAATGATGGAGTCTTCAAAGACTTCTGTATTTTTTGGAATCAGTCGCGATAAACTGTCTGCATGGTAAATATTTTTGGATGTTAGGAACTCTATCTTGAAATTATAGTTTAAGAGAATGGTTCCCCAACGAAGTAGTCTATTTGCAGTATAGACTGGCAGACCTTTTTTAGAACCAAAAATTGTAATTAGAGGCTTATGGTCTGTCTGCAGTATGAACCGTCTACCATGTAGATATCTGTGAAAATTTGTCACAGCGAATATTAACCCTAGAGCCTCTTTCTCTCTTTGGGAATATTGTTTCTCAGCTGTAAGTAGAGATCTTGATGCGTGAGCTACAGCTTTTCGCGAACCATCTGGCAGTTTATGCAGAATGCAAGCACCAATGTCGTACGAGCTTGCATCACTTGATGTCGAGACTAGTGTCGTAATGGGTGAGGGAGAGGTCTGAAGTAAGAGTTTTCTTGATCTTCTTGAATGCGTCTTGGCATTCCGGGGTCCATGACCATGGTTTGTCTTTTTTAAGAGTTTGTTGAGAGGCCCTCTCAAATTTTGCATGTTCTTAATGAACCCTTGGTAAAAGTTAGCTACGCTGAGGAAGCTTTGTAACCCTTGAACGTTATCATGTTTCTGATCGCGTTGGCTCTTTCTGGATCCGGCCGACGACCGTCTTTATTTATGATGTGCTCTAAGTATTTAATCTCTGGTAAGAAAAAGTCACACTTTGCCTCCTTAACCTTAAATCCGTATTCTTGTATCTTTTCGAATACGTTTATTATATGGTTCCGGTGCTCTGCCGTAGTTTTACTAGTAACCAGTATATCATCCAAATAGGCTGTTGCGTAGTCAAGGTCGCCCAGCATGGCGTCTATGACCTGCTGGAAAATTGCAGGCGCAACCTTTACTCCAAAAGTCAGTCTGTTGCATTTGTACAACCCTCTATGCGTGTTTATGCAGAGTAATTTGGAACTTTCTTCTTCCACCTCTATCTGAAGGTATGCGTCCGAGAGGTCAATTTTAGAAAACAATTTTCCACCATTGAGTTTATTGAAAATTTCTTCAAGGCTTGGAGAGGATAGTGGTGATCTTGCAAGGCATCGTTTAACCCTGTGGAAAAATCTGCGCATACTCGTATTTGATTGGACATCTTTTTTTACGTAGAACGTAGGTCCTGCCCACTCGCTGAAATCTGTTTTTGACAGAATACCGGCATGTTCGAGTCTAACTCTTTGTTGATTTGCTCTAGAGCAGCGAAAGAAACATTCCGTTTCTTTTTGAATACCGGTTGTGCACAGTCCTTCACATTGAACTTAGCTTTCATTTTAGTACATTTCCCAAGGCCGCCAGAAAAAAACCTGGGGAAATTGTTATTTGAGTTCCTTTTTTAGATTTACCAAATTGGACATTGTACTTTGTATCTTGCGACAAAATGTACTCATTGGACAATCCCAAAGATTGAATTTTTCTATCCAATCTGTTCCAAATAAGTTATCTGAAGTTTTCAATACGTAGGTTTTGACCTTTTTGGTAACTCCATTTAGTGTTACTGTAAGTATTACCTCGCCTAAAATGTTAATCTTTTCGCCTATTATGGATTTTGCTGTTTTATCCGTTTTTAATAAGGTTGACAGGTTTAATTTTCGCCAAGTTCGCCAGTTAATGGTTGAAAGATCGGAACCCGTGTCAAGCTGGAATTTAATGGAATTATTGAAAATATCCACAGTTACATGTTTCCTTAAATTTTTGCAATATTTTTTGTTCTTAACTGGACAGAATTTCATCCAATGCCATTTACCACAATGGTAACATCGTCCGGGCGGTTTCTTTAACCTATTTGGGTTTTGGTTATTGCGGAATTTAGGACATGAGATTTGCCTTTTGTCTTTTTGAGGGGAATAGGAGGTAGACTTGCTTCTGATTTTGTTAATCTGAGCCACACCTGATTCCTCGATAGTTTTTGAGTCACACTTTACAGATATTATTCTTTGACAGTCCTCTGCCAGTTTTTGGAGAGTCAATCCTTGTTCGTTCTCAAGCTTGGTCAGTACCCGTCGTCTGACTTCGGCATCTTCTGCTGATACTAGACCTTGTGCAAAAATTAAGCACTTGAAATCATCGGCAGTCAGTTCGGCTAGTTTAAAATCATTACATAGCTTGTTTACCGATG
The DNA here is from genome assembly GCA_963932145.1 of Acanthosepion lycidas. Taxonomy (NCBI): domain Eukaryota; kingdom Metazoa; phylum Mollusca; class Cephalopoda; order Sepiida; family Sepiidae; genus Acanthosepion; species Acanthosepion lycidas. Next base: position 151,619,488 of record OZ010573.1, on the reverse strand, counting down.
CTGCAAACGTTAGAAAATCTTGCTGGTTGTCTTTGACTGTGTTCAGGCATTTCCAACGTTTGTGGAACAAGGTTGTGTTAGGCCCGAATACTTCCGATAAGAGCTTAATAGTCTCTGAAAAATCCAAGTCAGTGGTTTTCTTGGGTAGTATGACTACTATGTTCTGTAGTTCCCAGTTTTTTACTGGGCCATTGTTCACAGTCTACGTTGAAAATATCTTGGTAGCGCCTGTAAAAATCCTCGAAAGTTTTGTCGTTCTCTGGTACGTATTCAAAGGTTTCCATTGAATTGTAGATTGTACTCTGGGAGGATATTGTATCTTTTTCAGAGTTTGAGCCTTTTAATTCATTTACGAGTAATTGTTTAAGTTGTTCCAGGTTGTAGTTCAACATTCTGAAGCGTAATTTGTTGGAATTCCATTTGTTGTTTATGTAATTCCAAAAATAGTTGTTGTCTTTCTTCTGATTTTTGTTTCTGATCCAAATGTACTTTTAGCATTTCGAGGATTACTTTTTGAAAATCTTTCATATTTAGACAAACAAAAATGACAGCGATTTTTTGTTGCTTTGAAACCCGTGTACCAAGGGGAGGTACACAAAAAAATCTTGATGGTTTTTTTTTCTTTTTTTTTTCTTTTACACACAAAAAAAATATGGACAGACAATTAGTTAAACTAAACTAATTATGTGTTTAGCTTTTTTTCGATTCCGTAGTCCGGTTAATTTTAACGTAATTGTATAAATTTTCACCACACTTATTATTTTTTTTATAGAGGTACAAAAAGAGAAAACTCGCCTCAGTGAATTTGAGGGGAGAATAATTTTATGTCCGAGATTCAACTCAGTTACCTAAAAAAATTTGATAGTTTTTTCGAAAACTTGAGTCGTAAGTAATACTTCGGCTCTTGTGTTGTCAGTTGGTTTTATGAACAAACTGATTTTTTTTCTGTGTGTGGGTGTGTAAGAAATTTTTCTCGTAATGTTATTTGGACAGACTTCATTTTTCCGTAGATGTGGAATCGCTAGTTCGTCACTGCTGTTTGCTATCGGAATATATATATTTTTTTATATGTAGACGCTGGGTGTTGCGTTTAAATCGCTAATGTACTAATACCAGCTTAATTTCTCGTCCAACACTGCTGTGGGAACGCGTGGAGTTTCTTTGTATTTTTCGAGTAATCTGTCGCTATTGATATGGTGAGAACGAAATTCTCGAATCTTTCTGTCGCCACTGATGTAGGACTGGCAAGGTATTGCGGTTTTCGACGTGAATGCGTTTCTCGAATTCTTCGTCGACACAGATGTGGGACTGGTAAGGTATTGAGGTTTCGGCGTCAGTGCGTTTCTCGAATTCTCCATCGCCATTGATGTGGGCCCAAAGTCGGGACCACGGAAGGAAAACACGGAACACGGATTAGAGGTAAGAAAGATATATTAAACATAAAAGGTTACAAAGATAGTGTAAGTGTAAGCGGAGCTTACTATGTGCTAGTGTCCAATATTGGTAATTGTACGGGGCTGATACTACGGTATTAGAATACTCTCTCTCCTCCTATTCTTCTTCTCTCCTAGAGTGTTATGTTGCATACTTTATATATTCCTGGAAGAGTCCATGTTGTAGGTATGTTACAGTCTCACAATACTTACCTAGCCATTTCAGTTAACCTGTTGAATATTTATGAGCGTTTCTTACATTTTAAAATTTTGGAAAACTAAGAAAAGTTTTTTATTTATTTTATAAATACTGTTGAAAAAGAAAATCCGTTCAACTGCCTTGACAAAGTCCACCAGAGGACGAAACGCGCCAGCTAAGCTTTGTTTTTATTATTATTTCATATGCTAAAATTCACGCCTTATTTATATCATATAAATACAAATATATACGAAATATTTCGCAAACATCTTTTAGCTAATATAATTTCAAATATGGAAAACTGAATTGCGTATACTAATATCTGAAATAATGAAGACATCAAGGGAAAATTTGAGACCATCCAGAAATACGACAATTTTCAGCAGATTTAATTTTAGTTATAAGGTTCATCGACACAGAGTGATATTTTAAACGCTGAATGATTTTATTAAAATACTTTTGTTTTAAGAATTACCCAATTTGAATGTATAAAGAAATGTCGATATTTCGTATGCCTGTAGCATTGATCAAATTCTATGACAGGATTTTGTTCACACTACGCACGTTCATTAAAATAAATCGAAAAACGCTAACAATCAGATAAAATATACGGTAAGAAATAAAATAATGAACATGGTATAGGGATTCTATTAAAAAATAATTTCCCAGAATTCTTTATGAAAATTCTTTTATTGTTACTATCAAAAAGCAAATATATAAAATACACAACGTTGAGAAAAAACCGTTAATATGTCATTTGTAAACAACAGAACAAAGTTGTTAAGTATATCGTATTTTACTTTGTTGCATTCACATTAAGTTTTGATGACTTCAGCACTATTTGCAGATGTGTTGAAACGATGTAGCGGATATTTAATTAAAGAATTAGTACACTGACAGCCGCAAACATTATCCGGAGTCGTCCAATCATCCCAAAAACTTATGTATTATGCCAAATCCACGAGGGTCAAAAAATAAAACAAGTCTGATTTTTAGTAAGGAAAATTTGTTTATTCTGGGGAGACTAGACAACTTTTTCTGACATGAAAATAATTATTTATTCATTTATTGTTGACTTTATTCTTACAAAACTGAAATTATCAAATTTAAATAACATTCTCTTGCCTATCTTACATGCTGATGTTAACATAAACATAAGGTGGTGAATTTCGTCGATTCTTTGTGCGGTGTGATGCTTAAATTTTGTTAAGCTTGCGTAGATGTCGTGAATTTCAGATACTTTAAACGTGTTTTGAATAAGGTTTACATGTAGAATAGTTATCTCTTTATGTATATCTGATTTTCATTTTTTCTTTCCTCATTTTTATCTTCCGGTCGGCCAAACCATTTTTCAATTCCAAGTGATCCGCGAAAATTATACTGTAATATCGACATGACATTCGTAGAAATGTCTCAGCTGATATTTTCCTTTGCTTTCTGATTCTTCTCTTTTGCCCTTTGAACGGTTTATTTTTTTTTTCCTTCTTTTTAACGGAATGGAGCTTGTTGTCATTGATTGTGGAAACATCTCATACAAAATAGACAGAATATGAAAGCGTCCAGAGCGAAACGGCTGCAGGTCAGTTAAAAGAAAGGAGAAAATCATTTGACGCTCAATAAATCGCTTATTTTTCGCAAGAAGAATCACAAATAATATCTCCATTATTAGTTTTCGCACATTTTCCAATAAAAGTGAATCAGATCATGTGAAAATAGGGATTCACATAAACGAACGAGAAGCCATAGTATGCAAAACATAGAGATACATTCATTGGAAGATATGTTAATAATGCAGTACGCCACAGGATTAAAAATAGTATGAATACCACGCTGAACCAAAGATAGAATAATATGGATCACTATTCTTATTAATACAGACAAATATATAAAACTTAATAGATTAGACATTAAAGGATGTAAGCAATACCTGTCTTCTCATAGATATGACAGTTCCGTCAAATAAAACTGTATTTTTTAAGGAATATGACAAAAATATGTAGATATAAAGATCTTGAACTTGGAAAAAAAGTGATACCTTAAAATTAATGACGTACCTATATTCATTAGAGCCCTGACTACGATCTTCAAAGAATATCAACACAATCTCTGGTAGCTACTGTTTAATTACTTAATCAGCATGTAAATTACCTTCCTTGACCTGTGACCGCCCCCATATCTTTACATCTTTGTCCTTATGGGGATAAGTGGGCTATTAGCATACCGTTCTGGCCCAGTATGTGTTGGTAGGAGCTTACAGTAACTGGTATTTTCAAACTGTCACGTAATGGAACCGGTGATTCAACGTGATATTGACGTAATCAGCCTCTGTTTACACGGGATTTTTAAAAAATAACAGTTTGAAAATGTTCATCTACTCAGAAAAGCATTATCAATATAAAGAACTATAAACATTATCTGTTTGAATTTTTCCAAAAGTATGGGAGAGTAATGAAATGAAATCTGAATTCCACGATTTAATTGACGCTAACGTACCAAAACTTGATGCATTTGATCTACTCCAAATTTCCTCTCCACATGCTCTTATTTTATCTCTATACTTTTAACATCTCCGCCTACACCTCAACGTTTTATTTCCTTATTTAAAAAAAAATTCTTCTAATTAATTTATTTTTTCAATAAGAGTAGATATGTTCGCATATCGTTCGGTTTCCTTGTTTGTTGTTGAAGGTGGGAGTTTCCGGTTCTCTCTTCTGTGACTATCATGACTTTTGGCGATATTATTGGCTGGAGGCTATGACTCTTCGTATTGAGGGCACCGTGTTGATATGCTTCTGGTTGCTGTATAACGATTGGTAGGAAGGAATCTTAAATCTTTGGTAGCACATGGAGAAGCTGCTCTGGTCAGTTACATATTATCGGGATTATTTTACTGCCTGGTCACCGATATCCCTGTAAACACTTTCGGTTGGCAAACTTGAGACCACATTATGCCTTTTTTTCATATTCCAGACGGCTTGCATTGCGTTATACAATCGGCAATGACCACCAAACATTTCCTAATTTTCTTCTTGACCACCACTGGAATTAAATTTTTAATCATCCCATTGAAAATTGTGCCACTGCGGTTTCTTTCTGGGTTAAAGCCGGTACTGAAACTTTCGTACTAGCACAGAAATTTCAAGTTAAACTTCTATCTTCTCATTTGTTCATTTTCGTGGAATCACTTCTTCCGGTTATACCATTGGGACAGTTTGGATCATAATCGACACCTCTTTGTATATAAATGTAAGCGTCTCCCTACCGAGGCAAAGTCACTATTCACTGATTTAACTGAACAGACTCTAACAAGTTTGCTTCTAGAGAGTAAACGCTGCTATGTAAGAGTGTGTTTAGCAAGGGTAAACCTTCAATCACTCCTCTCTTCAATTAGTTTGAAGTATTTTCATATAATTCTGATAAAGCATATTACTTTGCTCGGAAATTCTCTTCCAACGCCACTCCCCACTATTCAGGAGTATATTAACCTCATTTTCTCTTTAGAACAGAATCTTTAATGGATGATATGCACATAAAGTCATCCGACTGACTACCATATCTCTGTACCCTGCTATCTCCAAACTAGATCTATACAAGACTTACAGACTTGACAATATCCCTGCAATCGTCCAAAGGAAATGTGATACTGAATTGCCTCATGTCCTCTCAAAACTATCACAACAAATGCCTTACTACATTTTACTTTGCATTTTGTTAGAAATGCCTTTCTGTAGTTGATGTCTTTAAGAAGTCTGGTGAACATTCTGATCTCTCGAATTATCGCTCTATTAGTCTTTTACGTCTTTTTGATTCAAATCAACTCCGAATTAGTTTATCTTCACACTTTACATGACCTTCTTTCAGATACAAAAGTGTCTTTCTTTTCTTTAGGCCAACAGCCGATGTTTTAACAGTTATTACTGAATTTCTCTATTAGTTTTAGATAAGATCGTCGAGGCTTGGGTTGTGCCTTTATATTCTTCTTTTGGGAATATAAAATTTCTTATATCTTTAACAACTGGTTGTTTTAAAGACTAGTACAAAATAAACAGAGGATACAATTTAATACAGTAATTTCTCAATGTACAGAAAATGATCAGTGTATAATATCAAGTGGTCTGAATGAGATATCTATTAATTTTAGCAACACAGCTAATACATTGAGTGTTAACGTAATGTCTGATGATACATACTTAAATGAAACAAATGTAGCCATATAAAGCTTTAATTCTTCTATATCGAATGCAGTTTCATCAGGAAGAACTAACAGAAAGACTGCATTGAAAATCAGGAATCTATATTTTTGGTATCAAAAATAAAAATTAATATCTCTATTATTTTAAAACATTATATTGCTTTAATGAAAATTTATCCACAATAAAACATAAAAATTCATGCAACAATTTTTGTTGTTTTTTGCACTTTCTTTTGATGAATAAAAATATATATAATAAAAAAGAAATGTAAAATTATTAAAGGTTAAATAAAAATAATAGAATAGACTAGTTTTGTTTATTACACTGTCCTTGAGGAGCCTGTTTAAAAGAAATTTATTAACAGAAGAAAGGTACATGTATTCTTTAAATAAAGAACCGGTATAATGAAGCCAGACGGTTAGTTAAAATGGCTTGAATAGACTTTGATGTGTAAAAATTTGTATATGTAAGTTTCTAATTGATGTTTTAAGACGGCCACCAAACTTAAACGTGGTAGTTTCTATTTAAGAAGTTTAGTTTGACCGACAATGGATAAGGATCTTAACTTTCTCAGGCGAACGTCGCTGGCAGCTGCAAGGAGAGAATAAAACAGGAGGAATTTGGCTTTTACAGAAGAAATTCTTTGACATCTGCCAAGAGATAAAGGGGTTCGGAATTCACAAGAACGATGCTGACAACTACAATGAAAAAGAAATATCAGAAGAAAAAGAACAGGTAGAAGCAGAAAGGAAAAAAAATAAAATAAAACACAAACATTTTTACAATTTTAGATGTATACGATTGTCTTTCTATAGTTCCCTGTGAAAGTTTGACACAAAATTAGAGGCATTAATTCTGCTATTGAACGTTTTATAAACGTACTAGATTAATTTTAACTCCTGTCTGTGAATGTTTCATCCTTCTCAACTCCTTTCAACAGTCAAATGAATTGAAATAAGTGAACGTTTTTTTAATAATTATAATTGTTTTCGTGAGGCCAACATAATTGCAATTGGAACATGTTTTCTTCCCTCATTGTGTGGCACGCAAAGGAAAACTAATTTTTGTATTTTCTGATATTATTTTTAATGAAATTTAGTAAATGTAAATTTATTTCAAACTTCTCCATGCGAAAAAAAAGTGTTTTCCTATTTGACATTCATAATATTTGTGAGGAGGAAAATAACAAAATGGAAATACCCTGATTCAGGATTAGAGTTAGGAATTAATAACCACGTTATTCATCGATGCGATGATATTGTGACATATTCTTGGATTCTAAAATGCCTTGATATTCTGGGAATTTTAGATCAAATTCAGTCGTTATTGGAAGACATTATGCGACCATAGTGATCAGAATTGATACATGGGATGAGTCATTGCGACAGATGGACATGGTAAGAGGCATTTTTCTAAGGGGACTCACTTTTTACTCTTGTTTTTGTTATGTGACTGACTCCATTGACGCGTTAATTGGATATGGATTTGCTGGTAATGAGTAAAATATCAATCACCTATTGTTGATGAACTATTCGAAGAGTGAAAATTTTGTAAATTCTTTGACTCATACGGTTTCGTGTGTTCAGCGATCATACTTAGATGGAAGTTATCCTTGACAAATGTGCCACTATAAGCACCAAAAGAGGGAAAATTGTCTAGTCCAAGAAAAGTAATGAGATTTTTTAAAGAGGGATAAATCTACAATTATCTTGAAATTTTACAATCTAACCAGTTGAAACCCACTGCAATGAAAGAAAAAAATTAAAAGAGAGTATTTCAGAGGTCAAAGGCAAATTCCCGAATAAAACCTATATAATAGTAATATCATCAGAGGAATTAATATACTTTGCCAATCTCCCTGTTAAAATTCTTCTTGGATTGGAATCATACGGAAGTAGAAGAATTGGATAGAAAAATATTACTCAAAATCTGAAACACAAGTTCTATTGAATTGCTTGTTATAAATGGCAGTGGACAAGGATCTGGAGGAATAAAATGTTGAGCCAGAGGTGTTAACAAAGAAAATGCGTAAGGAGGGACAGGGCAAGTGAAATGAAAAGAAGCTTCATGGTTCAGTAGATCGAAACAATTTCTGAAACTGAGAGGTGGCGTTTGAAGTAAATTGCTTCTCTAAGGAGAGAAGCAGAGTCACATATATTCAAAGCCGAGGAGCAGGCCATGAAAACTAGTGCAATCAAAGTTATGATAGAAAAATCACAAGAACTCTAATAGTTTTTGTGAAGCTGATGAACCAGTTAAGCACATAATAGCGGAATTTTGCACCATTGGCACAGAAAGATTATGAGTAACAACATGATTGGATTGGTAAGAGAATTCACTGGTAAATATGGTGTAAATCTGGCTTCAATATGAAAATGAAACGGCATGAATATCAACCTGGGGGAATGATAGAAAATGACAGGTACATGATATGGGATTTCCCTGTCCAGAAAGATCACATTTTTGGAACATGAAGACCCGGCCTTAATTTGACAGAGAGTTGAAGAAACTATGGAACATTAGAGTTGAAGTAATTCATTTAATAATGAATATACTTGGTACACCATCTAGAAACTTGAAAGAGTATTAGGGAAATTTGAAACTAAAATCAAAATTGTAGACTTCCAGAAAACTGACATCATTTTGAAAGGATTCTCAGAAATTTTTCTTGAGTCGTGAGAAATTTTCTTGATGACATAACTCGAGAAAAGAATTTCCATTGAATACGTTGATGTGGGGGATCAATCTAATAATAACAGTAAGAGCATAGCATCATCGAGAAACTGTAGCTGAAAAATGAATATAATATTATGGAATTTCAAAATATACAATAATAATAAAATAAAACCTAAACAGACATTGGTATAAAAAAAAACAAAAACAAAACGACAACAAACTATGCTTAGTTATAGATATCTTCGAAGGTGTCTCATTATTCCGTCAGGAAATTAATGCAAAACAGAACATAAATTCTGTTTGGCATTAATTCCCTGAGTAAATTAATAAATGAAACAAATTATGGATACAGACTTATGAAAAAGGTCATCAATCACCTTTTATATGGATAATCTGAAACTTTTTGCGAAAAGTGAAAAACTCAGAGCTTCTCAATACAGTGAAACAATTTAACGATGAGACTAGATTAAATTTAGATTTGACAAATGCGCCAATGAACGGTGAAAATATTATGAAACCATAGCATTATGCTAGAAAAGGATAACATGACGGAAAATTAGGAACAAAGGGCAGTTGAAAAGCCTTAATTAATAAGGAAAACTTTACGTGCGAAAATCTGCTGTTCGCGAGATTTCTCGTACAGAACAAAGCATAGGAAAATAAATAAACAAATAAATAAATAAATAAATAAATAAATAAATAGATAATAATAATAATAATAATAATAATAATAATAATAATAATAATAATAATAATAATAATAATAATGTGTCTCTTTCATATAAGTTAATTACATCTATAATAACTGTACTTATACTTGTTTAATAACAATATATTTCTCCTTGAATGATTTATATAATTGACAAATTAATAATTTTAGAAAATTGCACGGAAAAATATACAAAACTCAACACGGCTTGGATCCTTAAGCCTTTGGAACTGTAGAGAATTTCCTGGATGAGAGCAAATGTCTTGAAACATAGCGTGGGACTGTGGAAAATAACATTATACTTTAATCACAGCAAAGCACTGGCACTTCCATTCCATTAAATATATGACAAGGAATTATTTAAGATCACTCCCTCTCGCACTTCTTGATTTTTCTGTCTCTAATCTCCCTTTCGCGTTAGCTAAAGAGGTATAACTATAGCTGATGGATAAGAAAAAGGTTTATTTACACATTCTATATGTATGGCCTCACACCTTTTATCAAAGGCGAAATTACATGGAAAAGTCTCGTTAAAATGCTAAAATGTTTACGTCCTGACATCAGCGTGGATTTTGGATTAAGGAAATGTGAAAAGGTACCATTCAACAAATGGATAATTACTAAAACGCACTCAATAAATCACGATTTTGTCTAAAGTGTTATGGAATTGGAGCAAGAGAAGCGTATATATATGTAGGAATTAGTGAAGTAGATGAAATACCGAATACTCAAATGAAAGAAATAAGAATAATATAGGCGTATGTTGAATTCAAAAAACAGGATATTAGCAATACAAAATTCGGCCGTCCCTGTGGTGCAAAACAGTTTCAACGTCCTTAACAGGACAACAGCTAAAATTAAGCGAATGTATGTTAAAATGAGAAAGCTCATCGTTTAAGACTTCATGTATCGTCCGAAGGCCGATGTTGATCGTCTGTATGTGCCCATATCTGAAGGAAACAGAAAGTTATTTCAGCTAGAGCTGTCTAACAAAATGTAAACAATCGGCCTATAGATAAATCTAGAAACTACAGAAGATTGACTGCAGTTCTGTGTCAAAGAACACGAAAGAAAAAATGAAACTGATTCCGTGATAAAATTAAAATGTGAATTATCAATCATCACTACACGTTTTTATTCAAAGGCAAACGATTCATTAGAAGGGAAATGATGATTGCTAACAACTGAAAAAATTTCCGATGTACTGATGAATTTATTACTTTCCATAAATTTTGTCACAAAGATTAGGAACAATAATAAGCCTATAAATACCTAGGAATCTGCGAAGAAAATGGAATATAGCATACCCAAATGAAGGAGGAGAAAGTAAGAAAAAATACTACAGGCGTGTATGTCAGGTGTTAAATACCGCGAAACAAAATATCAACGATAAACGCTTTGGTTGTCCTTGTTTTGAAATACAGTTTCAATATCCTTAATTAGATCATAGCTTATATTAGGTGAATAGATGTCAAAACTGTATGTATGCAGATCCGAAAATGGCACCGCATTAGTTCAAATATAATTGTCTTACAAAACCACAAAAATAAGTCTTCTAAGATACCTGGAAATTACAGAAGACTGGATGGTGATCTGTGCCAATGAACATGAAAGAAAATGTATTCAGCAATAAAGGAAGACAACGAATACAAAATGAAATTTCAAGTGGATGAAGAAGTGCAAGTAAACCATAATACACCATACTACAGTAGTAATGAATCTAAAATAGAAAGTAGAAGCAAATGCAGCGGACCAAATGCAGAAAGCATAGCAAGATAAGCCTTTTCATAGTCAATACTCTACCAAAGCTGATGTAGACAAATTACCTGTTTATCTGTGGTTACTTACTGCAGGATTTAAAGTTTTATTCTTGCTGGACAGGAACAATGCTTGATAAATAGAAATTATCATGCACACATACAGAAAAATAGTATTAAGCGGAATTGCAGATTCTGTGATATTTAGAAACAATTAGCCAATATGTATCAAGTTGCACGGTGTTAGCCCCCACCAATTATAAAACTAAGCTTGGCAGAATGAACCAATATCTGCACTGTAAAATCTGCACTTTTTACAGGAATGTAGCTGTAAACAACTGGTATGAGCACCAACCAGAAACGGTTACAGTCACAGGACCTGTAACGATTTTATACTACAAAAAGACTATGATGTTATACTACAAAAAGACTACGATTTTACACTACAAAAAGACAAGAAAATCAAAGCTAATCGTTTTGATAGACAAGAAAGCATTTTCTGAAAACGTTACACTTTTATTCGCCCTGTACAGTAGAATGAAGTGTTGAAATATTCCAGGCCGAATGATTAATTCAAGTTCTGAATTCATGTTAACGAAATCTCAGTTTTTAGGAGACAGTTCTGAAAAGTAAAATAGCTCTTGAAGTCAAATAAATTGAAATTCGCGATGTTTTATAACTTATCATCGGAATTTATACATGTGCAGCTCTTACCAGATAGTACATAGGTAACTTGTTACAATGTTTTAGTTCATCAGTTCATAACATCATACGGATAGATATTGCTTTAACTATTGTTTCCTGACAAGATATGCGGTAAAACAAAAAAGAACGAAAAATGCATTGCTTCATTCAGCGGATATCTTCAGTCATGTGTCACAAAAATACTGAAACAGTCCAGAAGAAATATAACAGAAAATTAGATTTAGTCGATTTATTTCATGCTGGAAATAAACATGGTGAAGGATACAATAAAATGAACCAGAATGAAAGAAAAACATATAAAAAAAAAACAAAACAATAAAAATATTAATTTCTATTTTGTGGCCATTCAAGGTACTTGGACACAAACAGTATCTCTGTATCAGGAACAAATTAAATTTGGATTATATATGTTTACAAAGGAAAATGTTTAGAAACATTAAGCATGTAATCGTGACTTGCTTCTAAAATAATCTATATTCGAAAAAGAACTGTTTTATTTTCGCAAGAGAATGAGTTAAAACGACTCTATAGCAAACCTTCAGCAATTAAAGATAATTGATATCTAACATTTAACAATGTAGTTCATAATAGAATAATATCAAACACAAACAGCAACGATAAAATAAGAAAACCCGCTTTATAAATTGCATCTTAACATATTAAATCAACACCTGGAAAATAAGCAGATAGAATTTGAACAATGTGTAGACGTTTTTAACTTAGGCCGTAAGGCATTGGGAATGATGAAGAAAAAAAAAAACCTTGAACTCCTTTGTCTAGTTTTTGACCCGCTGTATATAACGGTTAAGATATTCTAGCTTTAATAATAAAGTAGGATATGAAAAAACGATTTTCAAAACATAGTATAATATGAAAAGTCTTGAGAAAATCTACGATATATTTTTCATTGAGTTAGTGGATTAAATTGGAGATTCTTTCAATCACATGATCCTTTTCAATTTCTCCTGACAAATTTGAGAAATGTAAGAATTTGAGTATTCTGAAACTGAGAAGTAGAGTGAAATTCAGAAACTTAGAACTCATAAATCTGTTTACCATTAAAATGAACTTATGGAACGAAATTTCTCGAGTAAATATTTTATTGTTTGTTATTATTATTACTATTATTATTAATTTATTGTTTATTATTGTTATTATCATTTTTAATTTCTTTGCTTTCTGGCGTTTACACATTTCTTTCCGGGTCCCACCCAGGGACCTAAGGTTAGAAATGGCATCATGACACTTTTCACTGACAAAAAAATAAAAAAATAAAAAAAATAAAAAAAAAATAAAATAAAATAAAAATTACATAGAGAGAGCCCTTCGTAAAGTGTGGGCTGTACTTGTCAGAACAATTTTTTGTATCTCCTTGAGGCATGGGCTTCCAGAAATCCCTGCAATTAGTCTACTGCAATCTTTTCCAACCAGTCCTAGGGCTCCAACTACAACAGGGATTTTTGATGTTCCCATATGCCACATTTTCGAGATTTCTATTTCAAAGTCATTGTATTTTGACAGCTTTTTGAATATCTTCAAAGATACATTGCAGTCAGCAGGGACTGCCATATCAATAAGGAGGCACCGTTTTTGTTTGTGGTCTTTAATAACAATATCTGGGCGGTTGGCCTTGATTGTTCTGTCAGTGTGAATTGTGTAGTCCCATAGAATTGTAACAGGTCCTATCTCCGTAACCGGGTCTGGGTGGTGCTGGTACCAGTTTCTTTCAGTTTCCTTCCCGTAGAAGTTGCAGATTTTCCAGTGCAGATATTGGCCCACTCTGTCATGTCGGGTTTTATATTCAGTGGGTGCCAACATCGTGCAACCTGATACAAGATGATCAATCGTTTCTGGATATTTATCACAGAATCTGCATTTTGGGCTGACACAATATTTTAGTATATGTGCTTGATAATTCCTAGTTAGCAAGCATTGGTCCTGCGCAGCAAGGATAAAACCTTCAGTTTCCGCTTTCAACCCTGCACTGCGTAGCCACTGATGGGTACAGGTTTTGTCTACATCAGCTTGTTTGATACGGGCAGAGTATTGGCCATGAAGCGGTTTATCATGCCATCGCTTCTGTATCTGGTCGGTTGCATTCGTCTTTGCTGTCTTTTTCAAGTATTTTGCAGTTTCAGCCGGTGTATTGTGCTGTAGTTGCATCTCTGCGCCCATTTTAAGCTCCAGTTTGAATTTGTTGGCTTCTTTCATTACGGAGTAAAGACGCTTACTACTTTCATGTTCCTTGACGCATACCATCATCCAGTCTTCTGGAGTTTACAAGTATCTTTGGAGGCCAATTGTTGTAGTTTTGTAGGACAGTTCTAGTTAAACTAATCCTCTGCCTCCTTTAGATCTGAGCACATACAGACGATCAAAATCAGCTTTGGGATGATGCATGCGATAGCAAGTGAGAAGCTTTCTCGTTTTGGCGTCCATTCGCTTAATTTCAGCTATGGTCCAGTTAAGGACATTAAAGCTGTAATGCACCACTGGGACAGCCAATGTGTTTATAGCTGATATTCTATTTTTTTAGTTTAGTTCAGTATTTAGTATCAGACGTACACGCCTGTAGCACTCTATTCTTAATTTTTTGTTTCATTTGGGGGTGTTGTATGCCATCTCCTTCGCTAATTCCTAGGTACTTATAAGCTTCTTCATGCTCCAATTCCCTAATCTTTGTGACAAAAAATCTAAATCTATTGAGGGTGTTTCTGTAATTCTACCTTTCTTGAATGTTACTTTTGCACATTCATCTAATCCGAAGTCCATACCTATGTCGTCACTAAGGTATTTTACAATACTGAGGAGGCCTTTCAACTCATTGTCGTCTTTGGCAAAGAGTTTGAGATTTATTATTATTTATTATTATTATTATTATTATTATTATTATTATTATTATTAGTAGTAGTAGTAGTAGTAGTAGTAGTAGTATAGTTTTTGTTGCTATTTCTATTTCATTTTATTTCTGTTGTATACCTCTGTTGTATTTCCTTCCAATCATACATATTTTACATGGATAAAGCACTTCGTAATAAGTGAGATGTAATTGTGAGTAGAGTTATTTGTATTTCTTTAACGCCTGGACTACCTGGAATCCCTTCAATGATTCTATTGGAAACTTTTCCAATAAATCTGAAGGCTCTAACTACAACTGGATTTATTGAAATCTTCATGTGCCACATTTTTTAAAATTTCCAATCTAAGACACTTGTATATTGATAGATTTTTTCTTGAAAGATACATTATCTTCAGTGATTGCCATATCAATAAGAAAGTGCATTATGTTTTTGTGTTTTTGATCACGATGTTTGATTATCTTTCATTTTTTTTTGTGTGTGTATTGTAAAGTCATATAAAACTGTTACAGCTCCTCTCTGTAACTAGATCTAGGTGATGTTCAGACCAGTTTCTTTTGGTTTCCTTTCCATAAAAGTTGCATATTTTCCAGTGCAGATATTTTCCCATTGTATTATGCCGAGTTTTATATTCAGCTGGTGTTAACACTGCAAACTGTTTGGGGTTAAAACAGTTTTCCAGTATGTTTGCCTGGCAATTTCTAATTAGCAAGAATTGTTTCTGTGCAAGAATGAAACCTCAGGTTTCAGCTTTTACCACTACTACATGAAATTAGTGAGATGTATGTGGTGTCTCAACATCATCTTGTTGTGTTGGGGCATAATATTGAACATAAAGAGGCTTATCTTCCTGTCATGTTTGCATTTGATCCATTGCCTTTTTTTCTTTTTTGGTTTTTTCCCGCTGCAGGTGTATTATGATTTACTTGCACTTCTTCATCCACCTGAGATTCCATTTTGAATTTGTTGTTACCTTCATTACTGAATAAAGTTTCTTCATCCAGTCTTCTGTAGTTCCCAGGTATCTTAAAAGAACGATTGCTGTGCTTTTATAAAACAGTTCTAGTTGAACTAATGCTCTACCTTTTCGGATCGGAACACATATAGACATCAACATCAGCGTTAGGATGATGCATGCGGTGGCAAGAGAGAAGCTTCCTCGTTTTGAAATCCATTAGCTTAATATCAGTTATGGCCCGTTTAAGGATGTTGATACTGTATTGAACCACAGGGACACAGTTCTTTATCACTGATATTCCCTTTTGTGAATTCAACTCGGTATTTAAAACCAGACACATGTCTGTAGTATTCTTTTCTTACTTTCTCCTTCATTTGGATATGCTGAATTCCATCTCCTTCACTGACTCCTAAGTAAGTATAGGTTTCTTCTTGTTCCATTCCCCTAATCTTTGTGACAAAATCTAGATCTATTAAGTGCATTTCTGTAATTCTCCCTTTCTTGAATTTTACTTTTGCAGATGTATCTAATTTGAAATCCTTATCGATGTCATCATTGAAACATTTTAAAATATTGATTCATTGTTGTCTTTAGCAAAGAATTTGATATCATTCATGTAGAATAGGTGATTGAACTTACTTTTTTCATACTTTATATCCATAGTTATTACTGTCTTTTTCATGCGAAAGAGGATTAAAGACAGATTAATGTCTGTCAGGTCAATCGGTATTTTCATTTCGTCCCTTATTTTCTAATTCCTTAGTTAGCAAGGTTAGAAGTTTCCTTCGTTACGTTCTTATTTTTGAAATTGTCGGCCTTTTACTTTACATTCTCCCATATATATCAGGTGTTTTTATCATCTCTTTTTCTCTCTCGTATTCTTATTTATCTTCCTCTACTTGCTTGTATACTTCAGAGGGATTATTACAACTGGTTTTTATTTGTTCCTCTGCATGTGTCTCCTCTGGGTTGTTAATATCTAACTCCTAGATGTTAACGTTTTATCTATTTCTGATGTTTTCTTGGATTCTTTCGAGTTTTATGTCAGATATTCTTTTTTTCTGATGATGTCACGTCTGACCGTGGCTAATTTGACTGTATCGATGTTTAGTCTGTTTAAGAGCTTTTTTTTCTGGTCAGATATTGTAGGGGGCTTTGGTCGTTGTCGTTGTTGGATTTATCGTAGTAGTGTAAAGTGCTATAATTACTTCAATATTTCCTGAGGCCATTTATTTATTGCTGTTTTTGTAGGATTTTTTAAATGAATATAGAGAACCCATGTGAGGACAGTCGGCGTGGTTTTCCTCTAATTCTCGTTGGGTACAGTTTGTTCAAGTTGCAGACTTTTCGATACCAATTTCCTCACTGGGGATCGCTGTCCTTTTTTATCCGCCTGACGACCGATGAGGTTTATCAATATTTTTCGTTGTGTCAGCATTATAGTTCGTATTTACCCATACGTCGGGGCTGCTTCGTGGGCTCCAGAGCATATCCATTGCATAGTGGGCCATCACGTTGAGGGGGCCAGACCTCCTCCTGCTATTTTTTTTCATTTTTTACTATTGCTATTATGAACATCAACGTTAAAATCTACGTTTATAAGCGTTTAGATCCCAAGGAAACACGGCGTGTTTCACCAGACTCCGACATAACTTCAGTTTTCAGAATTTTTTGAATTTTCATTGACCTTTTCTATTTTATGTTCAGTCATATGAAACTATATTCAAATCTCCCTAATCATATCATTACACGAACATATTTTACCCATAAATACAATTAATATATAGTTACTAATAATATTTAAAGAAAAGTTTAATATACGTATTTGTAATTTGTAGCTCATGAAATAAAAATTGTATATAATTTACTAATAAATACTAAATAACAAAATAACATTTAAAAAATAACCGAGAAGTCACCATCACCGCCACCATCATCACCATTACCGCCACTACTATCACTACTACTATCGCACCCCTCTTTCTTTCTGTTCTTCAAGTCTATCTATCTATCTATTTAGTATTAAAATCTGTGAATTGTGCGAACGTCAGCCGTCGGGCGCATAATGATTTAAGTTCCATTCTCCCTAGCACTTTCCATCTCACTCTCTTTTCAGCTTTCTATGATTGCGTGATTTCAGCTTTCATTTAAACAAACAATATTTTTAATATTAAAACAAAAAAATAAACTATTTTGCTATATTTAGTAACATTTTCAAGTGAATATGATTTAAAAATATTTCTTGGCATATTAAAATACAATTTTAAGTTAATCTGATTAAAAAAAACAAAACGAAAAACATTCGAAGTGAATAAGATTTAAAAAAATACCAGTTGTTTATATAGTAATTATTTTTATTTGAACTTCCTTCAAACAGACAATTTCATTCTTTTTCCTTTTCTTTTTTTCTTTCAGTGTTGAAATCAAATTTAGTGTTTTATTAGCTGAAGCTTCAGTGACCCAGCAGGTCAATAATAAGAGTCTAATAACTGTTCAATGCACTGTCCGAATCAGGTAAAAGAAAAGAATTATCCTTCTTCTTCTTCTTCTTCTTCTTCTTCTTCTTCTTCTTCTTCTTCTTATTATTATTATTATTATTATTATTATTATTATTATTATTATTATTTTCTTTGATTTCTGGCATTTATAAATTTCTTTCCGGGTTCTGCCTAGGGACCTAAGGTTAGAAATGGCACCATGACACTTTCCACTGAAAAAAAAAAAATATATATATATATATTACATAGATAAAGCCCGTCGTAAAGTGTGGGCTCTACTTGTCAGAACATTTTTTGTATCTCTTTGAGGCATGGACTTCCAGGAATCCCTTCAATTAGTCTACTGGAATCTTTTCCAACCAGTCCTAGAGCTCCATCTACAACAGAAATTGTTGATGTTCCCATATGCCACATTTTTGAGATTTCTATTTCAAGGTCATTGTATTTTGACAGCTTTTTGAATATCTTCAAAGATACATTGCAGTCAGCAGGGACTGCCATATCAATAAGGAGTCACTTTTTTTGTTTGTGGTCTTTAATAACAATATCTGGGCGGTTGGCTTTGATTGTTCTGTCAGTGTTTATTGTGTAGTCCCATAGAATTGTAACAGGTCCTATCTCCGTAACCGGGTCTGGGCGGTGTTCATACCATTTTCTTTCAGTTTCCTTCCCGTAGAAGTTGCAGATTTTCCAGTGCAGATATTGGCCCACTCTGTCATGTCGGGTTTTATATTCAGTGGGTGCCAAAATCGTGCAACCTGATACAAGATGATCAATCGTTTCTGGATATTTATCACAGAATCTGCATTTTGGGCTAACAAAATATTTTAGTATATGTGCTTGATAATTCCTAGTTAGCAAGCATTGGTCTTGCGCAGAAAGGATATTATTATTATTATTATTATTATTATTATTATTAATCCTGTGTGTAGAAAATAACTATTGATTGTTTTATACACGCGAAGAGACACGTGTACATATATAACGGAACGCTATACCTGCATAAGTATACTCGCTCACACACATACACATAAAAGCACATATACAAATATTGCAGAACAATTTAGAAGAAAACTTATTTTCAGTATCAGGAAATATTTGTTTATTAAATTCGTAAGATTTCTGTTGTTCAGTGAAAGAATGACAATTTCTTATATATATATATATATATATATATATATATATATATATATATATATATATATATATATATACATATATATATATATTGATCGCTACATATCATATTGGAATTTATACATTCTCATGGTCTATCTACAGTCGATATATTGGCATCTAATCTTAAATAATATAGAGCTGATGATGGGTGATTTTTTTTTATTTCTGTATACAGGATGATATGTAATTTTTTATTTTTACTTATAGGAGAACAGCTAGTGGAGTCCACTGAATGAAAGTATTATGCAAACGTTTGTGATTTTATGTTCTCATACTTCAAGCCATTATTAAGAACAAAAACTGCTTGTTTAAAACTTTTTAAAAATGTTAAATACATTTAAATTCGGGATTATCGCGTTTGAATAATATCGTATTATCGTATTTACTTACTACATACAGCATAATCTTCTCATATATTCCAATTTTCAATATTAGCAAACTTGTTGATTTAATTATGATAGCAAATGTTTGTACAGGTGTAAGAGAGCTGTTATTGAAAATTTTATCAATAAGGGCCAATTAATCTCAACTTTGTACTAAATATTTTATTTACAATATTAAACATGAACACTTATAAACAATGTGTTCACTATTTATGATGTTGATGAATAACTAAAACTAAACAATCGTCACTTCCAGACAGACTGAAGCCAACACAAATGAATGCATTCTTATTGTTTATAGAATTTTCCATAAAGTTTCACCCATTGATCAAAAAGGCATATGCATTTTGCCTGATCGGTAATTATATATTTTGTCATGTTTTATGAAATAATAATAACTGAAACAAAGCATATATTATAAATCAAAGTTCGAAAAAGAAAGTTGATTAATAGTGTAGTAAACTGAGAAAAATCACTTGAAATTTTATTAAACGTTGATCAATCTTCTTCGAATAAACATTCATAACGAATTCTTATGAAGATTAATTTCTGCTTCTTGGTGAGCACAATTTGAAATTTCTTAATGATAGTTTATGATGGATTCAATGCAGAATTGCTTTCAAAAGTGGAACTTTCACTGCTGCATTAAATTTTCCAAATTCATTAAAAAGCAAAAATAGAAAATAATATAGAAGCATATTTTAATTGTTTGTCCTGAAAACATCGTGTCCGTATTGAATAGAATCTGATTTTCAAAATAAAAAAAGGTGGATGGAATCTGCATGTAACTGATTTGAACATCTTACAAATCTATCTATCTAGCTAGATTTTTATTCTATTGGTAGAGTCTTTCATAAGGATAGAACTAAGAAGAGAAGCATCCCACTGAAAATGTTAAATTTTAATGAGATTCTTTTACGGAAGAGATTTTTTTTTACTCCCCGATAACTTTGGGTGGAAAAGAAAAGTAAGAAAGTAACTGGAAAGTCAATATCATTGTTGTCATAGGAAACTTTAAAATATTTAACTTCGCATCCTAATTTAATTGATCGATTTAAAGACGGTAACTCAATTACTTGCATTATAAGGTTGAATTATCGACTAAATGAAAATAATTCATAAATACTTATAAATTACTATGACAGAATTATTAGTAATAATAAAATGGAAATTTATGATTTAATGTAGGAATGCCAAAAGTAGTAAAATTATGAAAATCTAAAACGAAATAAAAAATATTAAATAAAAACGGAATTAATAAACTCAATAAAATATTAATTTAAAAACGTTAAAATATGTCTTATTAATATATATATTGTAACCTTAATCTTATTATAATAGATGTACTTGGACATCACGTCGGTAATCATTTGATCTTTAAACATTTTTCAGAGCGAGAGAATTATGAAATTATATTATCCGAAAATAAAAATGCAGTAGAATAAAACAGTCATCCAAAATTAATAAAAGAAATAAGTTGTTATTATATTGACTTGCAAATACCAGTGTTTACTGAAAAGGTGTAACTATATTTATATCTAACTATATTTACTTAATTTATAACGATAGTCCTTTGTTCCTTTAGGCATGAACAGACATATTTATAAGTCTGAATTTGCTAGGTTTTATGTGCGTGCGTAGAAAAAAGAAAAGAAAACATTCACGAAAGACTAAGAAAAATAATTTTACAAAGTTCGCCGTTACCGACGTCAGGGTGGTGCAAAATCTTAAATAATGGAAACAGCAATATTCAGGGTAATTTTCTTAAAAGCGATTTGTTTCTCATTATCAATTCCCTTAGTAATGTCCGAATTTAATTATGGTACATGCATAGGGAACAGAATTATTGTCATTTGAGAAATAAAAGTGCTCTACTGGAAAACTAATTTATTGAGTATACTCCGATTTTGAATGAGAATAGTTTGACAGATATTCAATCGTCTCAGATCCTTTTAATGAAGGGATCATTTACTCGTATAGGATGCTTAAATGAAAATAATCTTTAATATTCCAGCCTATAAAGATACGGGAATATGCGTTGTAGCAAATTCTGAAACTTATTTTAAAATCATTGACAGAATTTTTTACCATTATTATATACTTTTGTGTTCAAAAAAGAAACATACTTAAAATGTTTCGGCTGTCGTATCCTTCGAGATGTCCCGATAACCTTCTTGTGGTTGCGAATTAAACAATTGACGTGAATAGATTAAATAAAGAGTACGGTGAATATTTCATATCACTAATCTTCACTTTGGGTCGCTTAATATCTTCTGTGATTTTTCCTTTCATCCACTATGTGATTTCAGCAATACGCAGGGATTGAACTCAAATTTATGTAATCAATATATGTAACAGTATCATAATTGATTGGTTGGTTGATTTGATTTTTACGCGATTTTGATTTTTTTAAACATTTCCTTGTTATTTAAAGCAAGAAAATATTTTTAGATTGTAATAATTTTATGGAGATAATCATGATTTATAGAAACAAGTTCTACTAAATATTCATAGCTGAGGAAGAAGTAGATTCATAACTTTGCTAAGGATATTTGTATATAAAGAACTCGTCTGGAATTGGAACTCGGCTCCCGATTAACAATTCTGTGCTGTTATCCATTACACACCTCGCATATCCAAGCTTACAGCACCTAGTATTATCAAGCGATCACCAATCTAGTTATTGCCCAGGTTAGACGTTGCTTAATTTCTCTGATCGTACAATGACCGGTGTTTCAATGTGATTTGACCATATGCAAAATGTTATTAGTCAGTAGGTGTTACTCTATGTATCATCTGACTGAAGTAGTGGAATTTCATTTTAGAATGCGTTCTTTCTTGATCAAAGTCTCCCAGATGACATCCCTCCTCGTGCTAGATCGACTGAGAAGGTTCTCAGGGAATATATGTGCATATTAATTCAGTCGCTTTTCATCCTGTGCTGTTGTCAGTTTCTTACATCGATATTTGATGACCCCCCACCCTACTTTTCACTAGTCATGCATGATTTTAACGTTTTCTTGGACAACCGTTTTTCGATGTTCCTCCATCCTTAATTGATCGTGTCTTCTTTGTATTCCATGACACAAATACATAGCTTGTAATACACTGTTTCTTTTTATAGAGGAGGTTTTGATTCGTTCGAGATATCCTCGAATGTCCTTTGACTAAAATTTTGATCACTAATCTCATGCTGCAATCATTTCGATAATAACCTCAGTAGAATTAAAAAAAAAAGAAAAGAAAAAAAGAGCGCACTCATTTTACAATACTCAGGTCATACTACAACTACATGATCAATGTCAAAATGACGTGTACTGAAAAGATAAGCAATTCGAACAAAAACACTTTTTTAAAAAAGTTTTGCGATGTCATCTTGACAAAAAACATAAAGAATATAAAGAAGAAAAAAACGAAAATGATTAATGCATATCAGAATTAAAAATTATAATAGTTTCACTGTATTATTATTACCAAATAAATCGTCAACTGATTTTGTTGTTGATTATTTTTTTTTTTATTAATGCGTGAATGTTCCTTATATTTGGAAAAGTTTTCCCATAATAATTTCAAGATGGTTGAATTGTAAATAGATTTTTTAAAGGACACTTTTCATTATCAGAGTTTTTCAACTTGGATTGCAGAGTTAAGATGTTTTCATTTTTTTAATCCACTTTATGGTTGAGGCTTGATCTATTTCGTATAAACTTGAGAATTTTTATCTTGAGAGAAGTTGCTAACGCAAAAATGCGTTAGGAAATACATGTTTTTGAGAATTTTGCTTATTTCTCCCGTATCGCATTTCAATTTAATATAAAAAAAAAACATTTTCTCTAAGATAATATTAACACGCATGCTATTAAATATTCCCTCTTGTTGTGATGATTTGCACTTTCTTGTTTGCTTGCAACGGCTAGTTCCTAATACCAGAATCATGCAAAATCAATGAATATCTCATATAAACAAAGGCAAATGAATACTGAAACTAAATTGACAGTTTAATACTGATAATACTTGCAGAGCCCAAATTCCTTAACACAAAATGCATTCATGAGACATTTTACGCATCATTTGCACTTGAGGTGTATGAAAGAAAGTAGGAAAATTCTAAAGTGCTAAGGTGAAATAATTACTTTTGGATAAAATGAGACAAAATACAAAATGAAGTACAATCCAACTCTATCATTGGGAAGGTAATATAATTGTATTCGTATACCCGGAAACCTATCATTGTTAGGTGGATGCTGTTAGATATTTAATAGACTATATCATTGTGAAATTTAACTTAATGAATTCTGTTATTTGCATGAGATATAAAAAGAAAGTTTTATCTTATTGAGGTCTATTACAAGAAATAATTTATTGATTTTGAAAGGCATTTGAGGAAAGATCAAAAATGATTATGAGGGCAATGTCAACAAATTTGAAATTCTCTAGAAAGCGTGAATGGAAGACGTCTAAAGAGACGCTCTCTATTTTGCCCAGTGACCTAACCACCGTACCTTTGTTCCAATGAAATTGTTTCGATTAAATATATGGGTGCACGACGAAATAGAGGTCATGCCTGGGAGAATAATTCAATGCTAAAAGGAGGCAAGTAATTCAGAAATCGCTCGAAAAATGTATCGTGTAGACTGAAGACTTATATTTCATTCAGATTTCCTGATTGAAAGCAATTGTTCTCTCTCTCTTTCTGTTTCTAGACTATCAAATATATTTACTCTCTGGTTTAAATTTTTTAATTGAAGATATTTCTCAGCATAAGTTTGGCATTTGAAGGAGAGATTCTGTTAAGTTTATTGGTAGGAATATCAGGCTTGTTGTGGTTGAAGCTAATGTAAGATGACAAGATGTTTTGTCCATTTATATTGTATCTTTCAATCTGTTAGAAGAAAATGGTCTATTCTCATAATTAATATGAATTTCATGAGTATCATCAGTGCCAACTATAAAGTATAATGTTTGATTAATAATATTGAAGAGTTCTTACAAGAATTTATTAAAAACAATGAGTTTGTAACATTTTTGAAAAGATTAAGGAAAACGGTGTTAAATAAATGTTTTAATTTTGATTTATATTTTTGTGTCCTCTTTCGACGCCGCTCATATATATATATATATATATATATATATATATATATATATATATATATATATATATATATGGATTTTATTTCAATACAAAATATTTTTATTACTTTAAACGCCATTTTATTTGGTACCCTTATTTAAGTAGATGTTCAGTTTATTTTAAACAGTATTTTATGCAAAATAGTTTATAAAACATATTAGCATTAAAATATGTTTAAGAAAATGCACCCCCATCCATTAGTGGTCAAAGCACATCCGATCAAACGGTGATTTCTACTGCAAACATTGATTTCTCCGTTAAATGCGTTGGTTACCCACCGTAACGAGACTGACCACAATTTTAGCATAAAATGCTTCTCTGATCAAAGGAGAGAGAGTGCTTTGATCTCAATGTTATTTTCAGTAAATATGTGCCCTAGCACACCATTTCTGGTGGAACTTCTATTATCGCAATGTGGGATATCTACTAACAAAGGTGATGAAAAGAAAAAGAAATAGATTCTATTAGGTTGGTGCAAAAATAATGTGATTTTCTCACATATGTTACTTTTATATATGATTTCTGAATTAATTCATTGATATATATAGCCATGTTATATATCATTTTGAAGCGCGTTTTTCGCTCTCTCGAATCGTGTTATTCGTTACCGTTCTCAATCTCTTCATTCATTTTTTGCAGGCTTTTCGACAGCATGGACAAAATTCAAATCCGCACGATTTTCTTGTTCCAGTTCAAACTAGGCCGAAAAGCTGCCGAGACAGCTCGTGATATCAATGATGCGTTTGGCCCAGGAACCACTAACGAACGTGTGGCACAACGGTGGTTCAAGAAATTTCGCAATGGTGACGAGAGCCTCGAAGATGAAGACGGTCGCGGCCGCCCGACTGCGGTTGATAACGAACATTTAAAAGCCTTAATTGAAGTCGATCCTCGCAAAACCACACGAGAAGTTGCTCGAGGTCGACCACTCAACAGTCGTTCGCCATTTAAAGCAAATAGGGAAGTCAAAAAGGTTGGATAAATGGGTGCCGCATGAATTGAACGATAATCAAAAAAATTGTCGTTTTGAGGTGTCTTCTACGCTCCTGCGCAACAAAAACGACCGATTTCTCGAGCGAATTGTGACGTGTGATGAGAAGTGGATCCTCTACGACAACCGGCGACGTTCGGTACAGTGGTTGGATGCCGGAGAAGCTCCACAACACTTCCCGAAGCCGAAATTCCATCAAAAAATGGTTATGGTGACTGTTTGGTGGTCTGCGGCCGGTCTCATCCATCACAGCTTCTTGAATCCGGGCAAAACGATTACGGCGGAGAAGTACTGCCGACAAATTGACGAAATGCACCAGAAGCTCCAACGTATGTGCCCGAGATTGGTCAATATGAAGGGACCAATTCTCCTCCATGACAACACTCGCCCGCATGTTGCTCAACTGACCCTGCAGAAGCTGAACGAATTGGGCTATGAGACTCTGCTTCAACCGCCATATTCACCGGACCTCTCGCCCACCGATTATTACTTTTTCAAGCATCTTGACAACTTCCTGCACGAAAAATGCTTCAAAAGCCGAGATGATGCCGAATCGGCCTTCAATGACTTCATCGCTTCCAGAACTCCGGATTTCTATGCTAATGGGATAAATAAACTTGTTTCTCGTTGGCAAAAATCTATCGATTCTAATGGTTCTTATTTCGATTAATAAAGTTTATTATGAAAGGAGTTATGATCTTTTGAAGTTGAACGTCGAAAAACGACATTATTTTTGCACCAACCTAATAAAAGAATCTAAACAGAATCTAAATGAACTCAGCTCGATTTTAAAAAAAATAATTTAAAATTTCCAGCATTCCTTTTTAGTGTGCATGTGTAGTTGCACCAACCTAACAAATTTAGGCCGATGAAGTCATAAAGAACGAAGCGCACCACAAGAAAATGTTTTAGACTTTGTCATATATTTTCCACAATATTTAAAAAAATATAATAATATTATATAATATTTTATATAATATATAAAAATATATATCGTTACCTCTCTCTTTCTCTCACACACACACGCACGAGCACACACACTCACATACAAACACACACACAGACACACATATATATATATTTACAAAAATATCACTCCCTGATAGACGAGGCCAATTTTCAGTAATTCGGCATTGATTAGATTAACTTTTTTGGTAGATACTCTCACAAAATGGATGTAGAAGATATCCTGAGAAAACAATCAATATTTTCGGTCATCTTATGATGGACCAATACTCATACGAGTATACAGTCTGTCTGAGTTTAAAAATTGACGTATCATATATATTCAATGAATTAAACGTGTTCAATGCCAACACAATGCATTAAATGAGGTGTACACTGGCTTCTTTAGTTCAATTACAGTATTGGCATATGGGATCATTGGGAGGTTGAGTAATTATTTCAGATAATTGTTACATATAACACCATGTGATGAAGGTGCTTTGATTATGGCAAAATTGATCAAATGAACATTTCAAACCACACTAATAGAGAAAAACAACAAAATCAAGGTACCGAAATGGTAGACGACTCTGTATATATAGTACAGATCTGTTCAAATGTGGAAAAAAAGACCACACGTAATTGTTTTCTTTTAGGTGAATTAAAGAGTATGCATACTACTAAGCAGGCATTCATGTATTCCGAAACATCGGCGTAATAGCTTACACTGGTGTCACGTGTGATCCGGGAAATTCTATGGTTTTTATGCGCGATGTAGGCATAATCATCGATATCTTCCAGTGTTATTTACTTATTAAATACAGCCAAGACTGCTGCAATCATGAAGTTGTGTACCCTAATTTAAAAATTTCGATCACATGTGGTTTTTATAGAGAAAAAGTTAAAAAGCACCATATATATATACAGAACACTGATTTAGCAAGTACAGTTTTACTGGTAGGATTATGTTAGCCCATATGATGTCTACACTACTAAAAACGCTATGCATTTCTTTGATAAACATCATCAAACCTGAAATACATTGGGAATTTATGGTACATTGTGTGATGACGCCTGTCTTGTACATCTGTATATATGGAATTAAAGTATTTTATGCATTGGAAAATAGTGTTCTAGCAATGTAGTAAAAAGGATACACAATAAATAAGGATATATATATATATATATATATATATATATATATATATATATATATATATATATAGTCCTAGCAGCGCCGAAGAAAACCGTTACTATAGAACTGTCGGGCTTTGCCAGCAACAAGCATGAACAAAATGGGAAGGAACTGAACAGCGGAAGATAAATTAGTCAGATTGTTGACGTGCTAACTTTAGTAGAATACAGTTCCCAACAAAATCAGTCTACGATGTTCTCTCAAGTCCAGCAAATCTAAATATATGGGGTATAAATGAAAGGCCCAACTGCCTTCTAGGTGGAAGGAGAGGTTCGTTGCAACAAAGTAACTGCTTTAAGACTTTAGAGGATGGTAGGTATCGCTGACGCCACGATCAGGTTCTTAAAGCCATAGCGAATGCAGTCACGACAGCCATTAGGTCGTGCAAATTTAAAGCAGGGTGTAAAGAGACATTAATATCTTTTTTTAAGGCCGGATGAAATACAACAAAAGCAAGAAGAAACACCCCAATTATGCTTTCAACAGCACCCAATTGGCAGCTGATCACAGGCATGCAAAGGCAATTAACATTCCCAGGTCACATAGTGCAGATGAAATTTCGACCAGACCTATTAATTTATTCCAACAGCACCAGGAAATTAATAATTTGGGTACTATCTGTTGCATGCAAAAAGAATATCACACTTGCTAATGAAAGAAACCGTGGGAAATTCAGCGAGTATTTAGTAAGTTAATGGTTTATTTAATCTGCTAACGAAGTGAATTCGCCATTAATTACATTGACTTTACTGATTTATTCTTTTTATGAGTATTTCTTTATAATATTAATTAAACTGCACCATTTAATAGATTTAAAAGGACTGATCTGCAGTAAAAATAATTCTGGAAATCTGCTGGGACATTACTCTAATGATTGTCACGTTAACGGAAGAAAAAAAAACTTACAACAATAAAATTCGTGATATGCCACATTACTATATTCAAAATCATTCTCACAATATTCAAAATAAAACTCTAGCGTCACGAGTTTGCTCCAATTTGGGTAATTATTAAAAATAACACACTTTATATAAAAAAAAAAAACTATTTCGACCTGTATTACATTTTTTTCGTCTCGGAAGTTACCCGAAATTACCTGAAATTGAAAAATAATAGCTATGCCTGAAGATGATCAAAGCATTCATCGAAAGTACTTACATATTCTCTGAACATCTAACCCATTTTACAATTCTTAAAAACAAAGATCGCGTCATTCAACGAGTGGTTAGTAAATTAATGCTTTATTTAATCTGTTAGCGAAGTAAATTCGGCATTGATTAGATTAAGTTTTAACCGATTTATTCTTTGTATGACTATTTCTTTATGATTTTAATTACACTGCGCCATTTAATATATATATATATATATAAAGAAATATAGTCTTAAGGTGTGCTATATTTATGGAATAAAGTGATCAATATCAGAGATAGAGCGTGTGTAAATATAAAAGTGAACATCGAAGTCAACACTTAGAGGCGACAGTCAGTTTCATGCTATATGCAATCGTCAGGCCACGTATATATATATATATATATATATATATATATATATATATATATATATATATATATATATATATATATGTTTCGTTAAAGACGATTAACAAGGTATAATCTTAGCCATTATCAAGGGTGATTTTATTTTTTACTTATTAACTGAATTTGTAATACATAATTTATTTTTTCGTTTGGCTCAACTGGGGTAGTGTATTTCTTTATGATATTCCTAAGTGAAGACTAATCTTCTTATAGCTGATGTGCATTTGGCTTTTGTAGAAGATTATTACGCTACTGTTTTTTTTCTGTGTGTTCAGCACCATTATTATTTACTTTGGAAAGAAATAATCTGGTGGTCGATGAGTTAGTTTGGTAAACCATTGTTAACTAGTCTCTATTTTGCATTGTTGAGATCTTTAAGGAAAAGGAAACGAGAAGATGAATTCTGGGGTGCTCTCTTTTGGCCATTTTTTTCACAGATATTTTGTATCTAAGTTGGCAGTTACTCCTAAAATTAAAGTGGCAGTAATAGCTTAAAGAAATTAAAACAATCAAGACTGAGATAAATGATTTTAAGGCTTTTTTGTATAGCTTGAATAGCGCTGTTATCTTCGTAATATTTTTGATTATATTACGTTATATTTTTGAATGTTACCAACTTCTACAGTTGCATTTTTCAAAACAATTTATCATATTTGACCATTCATAAACAAAAAAAAAGGACTTTTTCACATCAGAATCGTATTTTTATTAAAAATGCAGAATATTCTGAAATGATAATAGCAGAAAGCAACAAAAACGTAAATTGCAAATCCGAGTTACTTATATAATCGATTTTTGTTTCGTTGTTTGAATTTTGATTTTTAGGTTAAAATTAATATTTGTTGAATATATAGGTATTCCGATGTGCTTTTCTATGCATATGGATTTCATGATGCGTTAAACAAAGTCAACGTAGGGTGTGAAAGATGTGAATATACCAAATTAGATGATGATAAACGGATGAAATATATGTGAACTGACCCATACAACAGGCTGCATAATCTGTCCACTTGGAGAACTAAGAATTCAATCTCCTTGGATCTGATCGTCAAACGAACAGAGTAATAACAAATTATGCAACACATCTGGAAGCAGAAATGGTTTTAGATTTCTTTTGCTTGCTAAACCAAATCAACACTATTTTTTCGCTAGATTTATTTCTCTTTCTGTCGCTTAATTCACATTGTTGTTTACTTGATTTACGCAGATTCTGCCAACTAAAAATAAAGTGCTTTGATTTTACCCCACATAATCCTGTCTCCATCAAGATTGTGTATATATTTCGTGGTTGATTGATTGATTGATTTGTTTTTTACAACTTAACCCTTTATGGCTTATTTAAAATCGAAATATATTTTAGATTGTAAGAATAATTCTTTTCTTTTGCAAGTGAATATTGCATTAACGATATCTTTAGAATAACAAGAATTTTTCCATATACAGATCCTAGTTGCAGATACAATTGATGGACGTTGGATATTGTTCACACCGATGATAACATGCATACCTTAGACCTCTCATTTAGACCAAGTCCAGTACGTCCCTTCTTTGTAACACCTTGAACTTCTACCTGCTTTACCATCACTTCCACTGCTGACATCACGTCTGTCACTTTCCACTTTCTTCCTGTTTTCAACTCTGGCACATTCTTCCGGATTACGGCATCCCTAGACTCACACAGCATGGACTGCAATCTCACCTTTGCCACCTTGTACTCCTCCACCAAAGAGGTAAATCCCGCCCCCCGAAATGCCATACAAAGCGACCGGCGACAGAATCCTTGCAAAACAAAGCCACTTCCGTATGCATTTACTAATTTTCCCTTCAATTCAATTATCTCAACTCTAGAAAGTGCCACCTCATATATAGTCAGCGGCCACATAAATCTAGGCATCAATCCAAAATGCATACAGCACACCTTAAATTTTCCGGGAAGCCCACATTGGCCTATTTTTCGCAGGCCCACCGCCGCTTGTTGCTGGATTTCAATCCCACGGTGTCCATCTGTC